>CM024635.1:21871922-22460189 GCA_014182715.1 Eucalyptus cloeziana | reverse complement strand
GATACTGAAAGATGCAGTACTTTTATTTCTCTAAGCTTGAGATTGGGAGAAGTGCTTCTGTTGTACGACAGTTAGGGACCTAAAATGGGCTGAAGCCGAGAGATGTGCTTCCACACTCCATCATCACAAATTGGTGAGAAGATAGAGTTCCAGGAACTTGGAGAAATTTCACTTGAGATTGTCCTCCATACTGTCTAGCACTGAATCCTCCTTTAAACTCATGCAAATTGGCCATACTGAAACTAGTACACTTCTATATCCAGAATACTAATGCGGAAGCTTCATTGTCACAGAAACCAATTCACTTTATTTGGCTAGTTATGAGGATTGTACAACTAAATTTTACACTTTTGATTCAAACAGAGACTTATGATGTCATCTTTTCTGGTAGTTCAAGTGCCCTATACAGTATGCAAAAAGAGTTGCTAGAACAAAAGGAAAGGCGATGAGGACGATACCCACAACATTTAATTGATCATGGTGAAATCCAAAAATAATCCTTCAAGAAGCCTGCCACGGTTTTGTTTTCTCCAAATGCCTCAATTTCCTTATCAACATCTCCATACTGCGAAGTTAGCATACCATTAAGTGCCCATGATGTTGGACACACATAGTACAACCAGATCCACCATTTTGGAATTTTCTGCAACAATGACAATGAAGCACTATTAATTTCCCAAGCACTTAGTTTTGAGATGTAGGAATAGGTTTTAGTTGTTGTTGTTGACACATGCATAAGATATCTAAATCTGGCAAGATTCGCGAACTTCACATTTGGGTGCTCTGCAAGTATGAAGAGAAGAACATGGACAAAATGTTTGTGAAAAGAGTCAAGGAACATTAAAAGTTTAGATCAAACTATGGTGAATGAATGATATAGCTTACCGGTTTTGGGATCAAAAACCCAGCAAAAAGATGGAAATTTGCATAGAAGGCAGATTGTAGAATTGCAGCAACCATGAAAGTTGGTGTCAGGGACACAAGCAGCATTCCGAGGTAATTGAATGACAGCAATGTGCAGAACATGACATAGAAGTACCAGAAAATCTTGTCTGCTGACCCGAAATAACCAATCATCGGATAGGTGATGATCACATATGAAATAGCTTGAACTAGTATATATGGTATCTCAACAACAACCTGTGAAATCAGCATAGCACTATAATCTGATTAAATTGTTTTGTTTGTTCTTATGTGTCTTAAAACACGTTCAGAACTTTGGATCATTCAGTTGAACTAGATTTGCGCCTTTGTTAAGAAGGTTGAATCTTAATAAACTACTACAGGAAACAACTCAATCAGCTTCCAAGAATTCTATACCTGTGCTAGTGAAAAAGCCAATGAAGCATACATCCCTGCAAATCTCTCACGATACATGACGGTCCGTTCCGTAGCAACATAGTGCAGTACTGATGAGCAGTTGCTTATGCCTAAGAAGAGCACAGCCATATACATTGAACCCAATGTGATGAATAAGTTCTGCTGGTTGTCTCTAGCAATCAGAATATAAGGGGTCAGTAGAAGTGCCTGTTTCTTCATCATAACAGGTCAAAAAGTCATACAATCTTATATGACTGAATATGTGGTAGCTAATTGTGCCAATTGTTGCAGAGTTTGATAATTAGAAGACCCAGCCAAACGTTTGAAACCTAGAAGGTATACACTTTGTTTTTAGTTCTTCTTCCTTGTTGAAGACTAGAAACTAACAAGATCAGAGAAGTGTTTGTTCAGTTAACCAGACGCAGACTGTAGACCATCTTAATAAGGTCATGCTCCAAAACTCGAGCAGAGTCAAGTCTCAAATTGACCAAGAGGGATAGTTACTCACAGTTTCTTCCCTTGATTCCAGAACAGTAATCCGAAGAGAAAAGACAAAACCAATGTGTGGAGGGTACGCGTCAAGTTGTAAGGAGGACTTCTCCAATAGGACAAGTACTGCTTCCATAGACATGACTTGAATTGTCCCCACAACTTTTGGGAGAATTGGGAGAAGTGCAAGTCACTAGTACCAGGAGGTGGAGTGCTCAGCTGCTTTACAAGCTCTTTGTTGGTCCTGGAAGGAAAAACGATCATACTGCACATCTGTTAACCAAGAGGAGATAGAGCAGGAAGACCAGTCAATTCTGAAGACAACCATAAACACTGGTGAGTAAGTTCAAGATACTGTAGTTAATCTTGCGGCTATACAATAAACAAGGCATATCGACTCCCTCAGTTTGAAATCTTAGACTCCAGGAGCTTATACCGTCGGAAGGACAAAATTAAAGAAACCAATGCTGTACCTTGATTATGATAGAAAATGGCAGGATATCTTCAAAGTATCCCAATAATGGACCACATGCAGGCAGTTATTGGGCACTTGAGAGTAGCAGAGGATGAACTTACTCATATAATGCCGACTCTCTGTAGATTAGAGCAAAATCAATGCCAAG
Source organism: Eucalyptus cloeziana (assembly GCA_014182715.1). NCBI lineage: Eukaryota > Viridiplantae > Streptophyta > Magnoliopsida > Myrtales > Myrtaceae > Eucalyptus > Eucalyptus cloeziana. The sequence continues at coordinate 22,457,757 of CM024635.1, read as the reverse complement.
TTCAGCTTCAGCTGAGGTAGAAGTCACGTCCAGCATCCATGTAGCCGGATTGTAGTTGCTCTTAATCTTTGGCACCCCAGGAATACCCTGTCCAACAGAAGCTGGTTATTGGAGATATTACTAATTAACACTTAAATATGATAAGAATTACGCAGTAAAATTACAAGGAGTGGAAAGATCTTCATTTTTGTGCATCAAACTGACCTCAAAGTATTCTATAATTTTGCTAGAGTTATGTCCCAAGGGTCCTGAGTAAATCAGCCGTCCACCAGCTTTTAATAAAACCATCTGCTCAGAGAGAGAGAGAGAGAGAGAAAGAGAGAGAGAGAGATTAGGCCTTCGAAAATCTAACCAGAAGTACTAAAAAGTTTTGCCAAAAAATTACCGGGTATTCTGTTATTTAATTGGAATAAAATAAAAGTAAATTTATGCTCATTCATTTAACCGTTTAGCACACTTTACCTCATCAAAAGCCTCAAATAAGTCAATGCTGGGTTGGTGGATGGTGCAAACTATTGTTCTTCCTGTATCCACTATGTTCTTCACTGCTCGCATAACAATTGCAGCGGATCTAGCATCAAGTCCTGTTGTAGGCTCATCCATAAAGATTATGGAAGGATTTGCAACAAGCTCTACAGCCATAGTGAGTCGTTTTTCGTTGCTCTGTGGATAGGCCACTAACACCTGGTATGCCCACCAGAAAATCTTTTATTCCATCAAGCTCCATCATCTCCAGGACTTCATTGACAAATTCCTACACAGGCAATTAATGATTCTTCTTATAGTGCTGAACAAAGCAAGTTATCAGAAGCCAGGAATGTAATATTACCACTTTACGTTTTGAGTCAATCTGAGGATCTAAACGAAGCCAGGCGGAAAATATAACAGACTCTTCCACAGTGATTTGTGGGGAATGTATGTCCGTTTGCTCACAATAACCAGAGATTCTTGCAAATGTTTCCTGAACCTTGGGATAACCACCAACTTTTATTTCTCCTTCAATATAGCCAGTAGTTTTTCTCCCACAAAGGACATCCATCAGAGTAGTTTTCCCAGCTCCGCTCGCTCCCATCAGTGCGGTAAGAATACCAGGTCTGAATGTGCCTGTGATATCAGAGAGAAGTTGCAATCTTTTCTGTGCAAAGCCTTGTTGTCTCATTTCCTGAGACACCCAAAAAGGAAGAATGTAGTGAAAAAAGACAACATCATCTAATGGATCTGAAAGGCTCAATCTTGCAACTTCAGGAAGAAAGGAAGCTCAAATTGTTACCATGGGGGTGTCTACGTAGTACTGCACATCTTTAAACATGAGCGTCAATGGTGTGAAAGGCAAACCATCCTTCCTATTTTTGAAGTAAAGAACCCACTTTAATAATTATTAAAGGAACAGCACAAATAATTATTGTGAGACTATAATTGGGCAAGGAAGAATTTAGGATTGGACCATTTTTTGTTTGCACTGGTTCAGCAGAAACTTTCTTTGTCTCTTCATTCTTTAGGTTGTCTTGAGAATCTTCAGTTTCATTTCTATGCGAGTATTTCTCACGTGAAATGATAGCACGTGATGATCTTGGAGCTGTAAGTTTTAAAGTGATTTCAGGAACATCCTTGGCCCTAATGATCCAAAAGTGAAGTCCAGTTGCAGGAATGACAAACTTACGCTTCAAGAAAGTTAAGGCCAAAGTGAAACCGATGTTGAACAGTAAGGTAAATCCCAATAAGGCACCAACTGATATCCAAAAGAAATACCCATTGAAATTTAGTCCTCGGCTTTCAAGGATTGTACGCCCTACTGTAGTGTTTGATGACAAAATCTACAAGTACGCATTAAAAGGAAGAACAAGTCAGATTGCATTGAAAGATGAAAGAGGAAGTTTGTTTGATCTATGGGTAATGTAAGCAAAAACAAGTTAATGCATTGAGAAATGCAGAGGAAGTTAGTTCTGCCTAAAATTGCGAAATTAAATCCACTCTCAAGAAAAGAACTTTCTCGTTTCCTGAAAGAATACTAGTGCAAATATACTTATAGAGGGGATGTCATCATTGATTCAGTAATTGCACTGTATCAAAGTCAAGTAACTGGATGAGATGATAATCATTAATGAGACGCATTGATTTAAGGCAGGAAGTTAGCACAAAGAAATTACAAGAATGAGATCATAGGATTTAAAATTGTCAATTTCTATTTGTTAACTGAGGCCCCCAGATATATTAAACAGCTCGATTCATGCCTTGTCCTCATACTTGGAGCGCAATAACAAAAGAATGTTTAGCAGCGAAGCTGGTTTAGCTTAACAACAGCACTAGCATGTCAAAATACTTCTCTAGAATAAAATGGGTTGAGTGATTCTGCAACTAAAGTGGTATCTTGTATTTGGAGCTACAGGAGCCAAAAACTTTTTCACTTCCACAATGCCCTCACCTTTTGCCATCGTGGAGCATCAAATTCATTAACAGAAAGTCCGATTTCTCCATATGTTAGTGGAGAGACCCAGAAACCCCATTTAAACCAAGCAGGCATCGAGGCTGCATCGACAATGAAAATATTAAATGCACTAATTCATCCAAAATCAAACAAAATAGAGATTCTAACTTCCTTACGTTTTGGGATGATGAAACCTCCAAATAGCATCAAAATCATTATTGCAACATTACCAGCTAAGTTGGAAGCAACCACAGTTTGAAAGATTGAGGCGAGAAATCGGAACAAGGATATTGAGGACAAATGCACAGAGAAAAGAAGCAATAATTGGCGGAAGAACCTGTATAATTAAGCAGAAAATGATAGGAGTATTGGCTTTCTAGTAAAGTTGTAGTAAAACTCACAGATGATATTGAAATGTAAAAGAGGATTATGGAGGTGAGGTAATGGAAGGTTATAAAATGAAGAACTCTCGTGTTAAAACTTACCTGCCTACCTCAGGACTGTATCCAATCACAAAATATGTAAGAGATGTCCAAACCACAGATTCCAGCAGTGAAAGAACAAGCTTCATTATAGATGTTGGAATTGCATAAGCCCAAGCAGGGTAAAAGTACAGCTCCTTTTGTTTATAGAAGGTTGGGAGCCTCAAACGGTCATTGCCAATTCCGAAATCCATCAACGAGGAGTATGATTAGTGCGTAAAACAGAGAGCCCATATAGTAGTTGGCATGGAATACATCTATTCCCCTCTCAGTCCGCAAGAATACAGTCATCGTGATAAATGCAATTAAAATAAGCTGCATGATGAAACAACAATAATCACCTTCTACAGTTCCTTTATATATGTGGAATCCAGGAGATAAGATTACAAATTAGACTATAATAGGCACTGACGCTGGAAGAGATATATCTGATAAAAAGTGCAAAGAGATTCATGAGAGCTTATTTTGACCTGTACTGATTTGAAAATATATATAAAAGAATTTCTTCTCATGAGAAGAAGTTCCCTCGCCATGCATACTCTAAGAAGTTCCCATCTGGACAGAGAGTATGCATCGAAAGAAAGAGCATTTTTGTGGATTTTGGACCTATCAAACATGTCTGAAAGCTCCTGATCAAGCTTCATCCCACAATATGATTCCTTGAACTTTTTACAGAACATATCAACTGACATATAACCGTATGGTAGCTCAGGATGCTGCCAATATTGTGCCTGATCTTGTCTAGATATAACCTGCATGGCGATAGGCAACATAATAAAAGGTCAATAAAGGAAGCTAACTTGCAGTGCACAATCTGCTTATTGTTTACTACCTCTTGGAGGAAATCGGCAACCCCTTTTCTTTCGGGGCACCTGAATCCACAATCCTCAAAAACTCCAGAGCTTGGTCACGAGGGCCTTGGTACACAATTTTCCCTTCAGCCATCAGAATAAGGTCATCAAACAGATCAAATGTTTCTGGCGCAGGCTGAAGAAGCGAAACCAGTATAGTAGCATCTGTCAAATGTGCTAGTTGCTTAAGACAAGAAACAATCTGAAAGGCCGTCGAACTGTCCAAACCGTTTGTTATTTCGTCCATGAATAGAGCTTTATTTGGGCCAACAATCATCTCTGCTGTATAATTTTTAACAGAAAGTTGACTTGTCAGATAAAATTTTGGAATTTCAAGGGGCCAAGATCAGAAAGGACAGTGAAATATTGTATAACTCCAGTCATATTAAAGTTCATTCTTTATGAGATTTGCTGCATCTGCCAGCATTTCGTCTCTCTGCTACCTGTAGTCAATCTCCTCTTTTGACCGCCTGATATGCCTCTTCTCATAGGATCTCCAACCAATGTGTCTGCACAGATATCCAGGCCAAGGATCTGTGCAGGAGTTGAAGAGATAGAGAAAGAAGTCTCTGCTTAATCGTTTGAGGCACAGAAAACTGATTAATTATCAACTCAGTCAAAAGAACTTACTTTTAAAATGTAGTCTGTCTGAAGAGTTCTTTTAAGTCCTTTGAAAGCAGTTGCCTGGTAAACAAGGCATGATTATTGTCGAGACAAGTTCTAGAAGTGGCAAAGAGTTGTAAGAAATTACGCAGTCCAAAGAATGTAATAGACATTCAGCGGTTACTCATAAACTAAACGGACTGCACACGAAGTCCTTTTTCCATGAGAAGCAAGCATTGGATTGGTAACCTGTGCACACTAAATTACCCCATTAATCCAATGGATTGAGTGAGACGCAAGCATAAGATCGGGTGAGTGGCCCAAACCAGGGATCATTGAACTAATTGTGTAGGGATCAAACCCGTGTTTACACCTATGCCAGAAACACGATTCCGTTCCCTAACCAGTAAGCCAGTGCCATGGTTTTGACATTTCATGTTTCAATAGAATTTGTACTTATTAACCCGCACTGGTTGCCCCTTTGTCAGACACACTATTTCATTCCCTGACCAGTAAGCCAATTCCATGGTTTTAACATTTCATGTTTCAATAGAGTCTATAATTATTAACCCGCACTGGTTGCCCCTACTTCAGACACACTATTTCATTCCCCAACCAGTAAGCCAATTTATGGTTTTAACATTTCATGTTTCAATAGAATTTGTAATTTTTAACCTGTACTGGTGGCACCATGCTCAAAGTAGAACTTCTAGTAACCAGGCTAAAAAGCAATTAATGCGGACTCAAATTGTTCATTAAATGGGTAGAGAGAAGAAAGTTGGAGAATGTCACTAAAGGTACCTTCATGTAAGTATCTATATCAGGATCTGGAAAGATTCCTGCCTCCTTCTCCCTTCTGTTGATCTCCATCATGATATCTTTGCAACCAGAAAAACCAACAGGTCGTCGTTTAACAAAGTTTCCAAGTGACAGATCTACAATCACTTTGAAGAATATTCACCTTCTCTGCTTCCAACACCTTGACAACGGGCAGAGAAGTCCAATGTTTCCCTTACAGTCATGTCTGGAATGTGCAGATCATGTTGGCTTATATAAGCAGAGGTTTTTTGGGGGATGAACTCGTCAAGATTGTGGCCATTATATGAAATTTCTCCCGTGACCTATCAGATAATGAAGGGAACAGGAGATGATATCAAACTCAAAGACAGATTAATAGGAGCTAATAGATGTTTTGACTGTACCTAATTAGCTTACTTTGAACTTCAAGTTCTATGCCTTTAGCTAACCACAACACAAAATAGTTCTGTCCCAGTTAGCTATAAAATGCAAAAGTAATCTATGCACTGATATTATCCAGCACCCTTCAAGCACTTTTGTCAAATAGAATAGCATAATGTGCTTCAGTGGTGCCTTAATGAAAACTCACTGGGTCTACATCTGCGAGGATACTTATGTTGAAGTGTTCATGGGAAGAGGGATCTGGATGAGCATGGGTTCTCTTGAGCTTCATTCTGTCTCAATTTATACATATTTGTAAGCCACACGTGTGGTATGTTGGCATTTCTGTTTGACGGCAAAAGTACATTCCAAATGCCAAAACTTGTCACAAGATGCAAAAATTAGGAAAATGACACTTAAGTGTCAATTTTTTTGAAAAATGAGACACTTGAATGCCACTTCCGGCAAACCTTGCCGAAAATCCTACATGGCAATTTTTTATTAATTTTGCTTAGCTAGGTGGCTCGCCATTGAGCTAACTCAGCAAAAGAAATACAAAAACGATGCCGTTTTGGCACATATTTGAATTTTAATATAAAAAATAACTAAATTAAATTATAAAAAATTTTAAAAAAGTTAGAAAAAAAAAAAAAGGAGAAAGATAGTTGAGGCGGATAAGGGCTATGCCCTTGCCGCCTCCCCTCGTTGTTGCTGGCCCTCGGCCAAGGGCTAGCGACCCCAACCGACCCTCCTCGCATCATCATCGACCCTTCCTAGCAACAATGGGGAGGCAAAGTGGCGAGGGCTCCAACTCTCTCCTTGTTTTTTTTTTAATTAATTTAGTTTTAAATTTAATTTAATTAATTTTTATATTAATTATTTACCCACATCAGCAGCAAAATGACGTTATTTTTGAAATTGTCTAGCCATGTCAATGTGCAAAATGACGTCGTTTTGCACTTGCCTCACCGGAAAATCGTCACATAAGCATTTTAGCCGGATTTTCTCACCATCAGCACTTAGATGATCTATTTTGCTCTGATTTTGGCACTTAACTATCACTTTTCCAATTTTTGGCACTTAAATGTCTTTTCGTGCCAAATTTTGGCACTCCAGGTTTTCGGCACACGCAATTTGACATAAAAGTTTTTTATCATAGAGCAAGCATGAAACCTCCAGAGATTTGCTCAGAGTCCTTGAAAGAGCCTTTAGAAAGGAAGTTTTCCCACATCCAGGAGGTCCAAGCAGTAGAGTCATTCTGTGGCAAGAAAAGGCACAACGAATGTTATGCACTATTATATCATAAAGCTTGTGCTTTTCTCCATAATATAATTTTAGGACAATGATTTTCCTGAATTACAAGTGTGATGACCTGAATTACAGGTGTGATGATGAGATTGGCGACATATGTAAGGTAAAACATGCCTTTCTTTAGGCTGAATTCACTAGCATGCGAAACATGGACAAAACTTCATAAAGTATGCAACACTTTAGACAATGGGCAAGTATGGGGCGAATTGCCAAAGATTGACATTGCTTTCATATATAAAGAATCAGCCAACGATCACGAAATGTATTGCTAGCTAATGAGTTGATCGTAAGGTTATGCTCACATTCGATACATTCATTGTGAAAGCTAAGTACTTAGCCTTCTACAGCCTACATCGAGTCTGGATAGTAAACTGTGTAGTTGATGCAAACAACTGCAGCTAGAAAGTGAATGAAATAGTTCATGACCCTAGGACTGCCTAAAGGATGAAGGATAAGGCATGATTTTCCAGATGTCATCCAGAGAGATGGGAGGATCTGAACCAGTATAACAAACCTTCCAGGCTTTATAATTCCACTGACATCCTTAATGATGCTAATTTTGGCCTTACGTAACTTCAAACCTGGCATTGCGGCAACACCCTGGATAAAAGTTCCAATATTCTTGAATTACTGAATAATAGGAAGCAGCAACCCTATGTGGTAAATTGACATAACGCCAAAAACATCTGTTGAGATTTCGTTACAGCACATACAATGGTTAGGAGGAGCTCAGTCTTATTGCATAATAAAGCATATTATATGATGAGTATTACAGCAGCGTAAGGATGAAAGAATGGGTGTGGGAACAAAAAACCAGTGTTGGCAAATGAGAGCATGGAGATATACATTGTTTTGCTGCACTTACCTACATATAGTCTCTAATTCACACTAGTATATTTGAAAAAACGCATGAGAAATGATTAGCACCACTTCCTTAACCCCTTCAAGAAGGACAAGTACCTTCTTAGCCTGATTGTTGGGAACATATAAGAAAGTACTTGGATTTGTAACCCAAAGGAAAACTACATCCAAGATGGCAGTAGGTAACAACTTGCAAACATATATGCTGAGGGTATATACATAAATGTGGCAAAGCAGTGCCCACAAATGAATTCAATCTTCGATATTCTGCTTATTCTTTAATGGAAAATGGCAATGAATCAGATGGATTCAGCATGAATTCCTGCAGTCTACTCCACATGTAAGGCACTTACAGGGAGCATGCCTTTTAGAGAATTCCAGAGAGTGGGCAGGGGCTTTCCTTCAACTATCTCACAGTCTGCTTCAATGCATAAATTCTGATATCTGACTTCTATGGCGGGCAATTTGACACCAACCCTGAGGAAAAGAGTTCAACAGCAATTTTATAATTACTCAATGAAAAGCAAAATTCTGTGGCATGAGTTTGAGGAAGAAAAAACAAGAAGAAAGCAAATCCTCATTCAAATAAGTTTGCCAACGTGGTTTATGCACAATGAGGCCTCTTACCAAGATAAATGTGACCACGTACATTGTAACGCATTTTATAAAGAGAAGTGCCTTTTTTTCAGTCCGTCAATGAGCTTTTGGGGCCTACCGACTAAAATAAAAAATAAAAAATGAGCTTTTGGGGCCTCAAGTTATTTATGCCTGCACTTCTCTTATATGCTCGCACAGGTTTTTCATGTTTCTAGGTAACTCTATAGCCATTAGACTTTATCAATATATTTGCAACTCCCATTATCAAGAGGAGAAGAACAAAGCTTACCTGTCAGTTCTGTCTCTAATCTTGCGCAACAAATTAAGGTTGTCATTCTCGATATGCCTGATGAGCTTCTCTATGAAAAAATGGCGTTCCAATGCACCAAGCTTGGTAACGTCCACCACCTTCTTTCCTTTATCAACTGCCCTTCCATCGATCTCACTATCAAACAGTGACGACCTCAACCTCTCAAAAGTTGGTAACCTCTCAATGGCAGCCCATTGGAGATGATATTCATCGTTAGCATCATTTTTTGTTGTGCTCACAGCCGAAGTGCTTTGAAAACTCGAAACATGAAGCCGAAATGATGATTCGAGGCTCCTTCCTAGCTCTGATAACTCGTTTCTAATGGACTGCATTCCATCCGATTCCGTGCCAATCAGCTCAGCCATATGTGAGAGTATAGGCACAAATGTCAAACCTGAAAATAAAATGGAATGCTATATATGCTTATACACACATATATAAACCAATGGTACTGGTATCAAATGAAGATAATTAAGCATATATATAGACCAACTGTACTAGTATCAAATGAAGATGGACATTCAACTCTTGCTGCATGAGGAAAGTCGAACTGATAAAGTAACTCATTTTTTGTGGCCGGCAGGGGAAGTAAGAGACATATATATAAACCAATGGTACTGGTACCAAATGAAGATAATTAAGCATATATATAGACCAACTGTACTAGTATCAAATGAAGATGGATTAATCAAATACGGCATTCATACTCTTGCTGCATGAGGAAAAGAACTGATAAAGTGGCCGGCAGGGGAAGTAAGAGACATATATATATAAACCAATGGTACTGGTATCAAATGAAGATAATTAAGCATATATATAGACCAACTGTACTAGTATCAAATGAAGATGGATTAATCAAATACGGCATTCATACTCTTGCTGCATGAGGAAAGTCGAACTGATAAAGTAACTCATTTTTTGTGGCCGGCAGGGGAAGTAAGAGACATATATATAAACCAATGGTACTGGTATCAAAGGAAGATAATTAAGCATATATATAGACCAACTGTACTAGTATCAAATGAAGATGAATTAATCAAATACGCCATTCATACTCTTGCTGCATGAGGAAAGTCGAACTGATAAAGTACCTCATTTTTTGTGGCCGGCAGGGGAAGTAAGAGACATGTCAGTTGATCAAGTTTATATAAACCTGCAAACATCTGATTGGCACAATATGTTGCCTTTTCAAGTAACCGAAAGTAGGAAGTTGACTTCCGTACTTTAGAAACTTGTCTTCTCACTCTTCCAAAATCATAGCCTGAGACCACGGAGGAGTTTAGGCTGGTATATGGCGCATGCTTCTCTTTCACGTCTCACGTCTCCTCTTCCCTGGGTCAAGTAGGCAATACTTCCCCAAATAATGGATCAAGCTCAAGATATCTAAGGCAATCCTTCTTTTGGAATGAATTAGTAACTTCTAACTTTGTTCAATAGGCTTCTTGTGAGAAAGTGAATATAGAAATAAAATAATTCAGGCATCAATGTGGTTCAATCAGTGTGATCTATTCATAAAACTGCATCACAAAGGAATAACATTATATGCATACGGAATCAGCTCTATTCCATATCGATGCGGGGGTTGTGCCTCCGCGTCCTTATCTAGTTAAGTGTAGTCGTGCCTCCATGCCATAGATTCATTTCACAAGAATTAAACTCGTACCCATATTTGCACCCGAGACCATCTAAACATGAGTCGTTCATCACAACATAACAGAATCATGTAGAGACTTCAAGGCTAAGGCAATGTCATGAGATAATAGAACGTTGCATGTAAGAATCGCAAGGCACAACCACAGGTTATCTTGAGAGGGTAGGGAAAAAAATTATTGATTTGAATCCAATAACATGGAGCAGATCGTAGCATCACAAGCAAATTACCAAAACAGAGGCCACAATATTTGAAATCGATGTCTAATCTTGCGAACCACAAAATGCAAGAATGCCAATCACTAATGTGTTTGACAGTCCAAGCAACTTCATGGTCAACCCAGTTGACGTGTGGGAAGATAATATTTAATTATAGCACAATCCACAGCACGATCCTCTCTCAATACTCGAAGCACAAAACACAATAGCTGCATTATTTCAAGATCTAATTTATCCCCCCAAAATAGAAGTGGTCAGACATCTGTCGGCACCATAAACCTCATGCATGACGTATTTGTATAAAACAAAATATAAAAGTAACTATAGGCTGAATAAACCTTACTAGTCACCTAGTTCAATGGCTCGCAATCTCGTAGGGAAAATTAGAAAATTTAATGTAAATGAGTACATGGGGACAGAAAATTTTCTTAGATTATAAACTCTGGTATAACATGAATCCAAAGAATAAAGCAATACCGTACAAGACAAAATTTACTTATGGTGTATTTCTTCCACTTAAAGAGCTTTTCGTCAGTTAGTTTTCCAGATTTTCATGTACTTAATTCATTAAGAATTATTATTCGGCCAGAAAATATACCACAGTACAAATTAGGAAAAAGAATTCTCGGTTTTGAATGAAGGAAATCATTTTCCCAAATGTAATGTGTTCCTTTCTATATACGCTCAATAGCTTCATCTACATTCTATCTTAAGATAGAGTTTTACATGCTTTTTAAAACACTACCAAGCAATTGAAAACTAACTATTTTTCTTTGAACATGATTTCCACAAAAAAACATTTTCCTTTACATGGGAAAAAAACATACTCTCATAGTGTTTCGATCACGAATAGATATATTTTAATTCTTTTTTAATGAGTGAATATGACTAAAAATATTGTACCGGTGCCCCATGATATATTTATCCTAACCTAAACCTCATGCATGACGTATTTGTATAAAACAAAATATAAAAGTAACTATAGGCTGAATAAACCTTACTAGTCACCTAGTTCAATGGCTCGCAATCTCGTAGGGAAAAGTAGAAAATTTAATGTAAATGAGTACATGGGGACAGAAAATTTTCTTAGATTATAAACTCTGGTATAACATGAATCCAAAGAATAAAGCAATACCGTACAAGACAAAATTTACTTATGGTGTATTTCTTCCACTTAAAGAGCTTTTCGTCAGTTAGTTTTCCAGATTTTCATGTACTTAATTCATTAAGAATTATTATTCGGCCAGAAAATATACCACAGTACAAATTAGGAAAAAGAATTCTCGGTTTTGAATGAAGGAAATCATTTTCCCAAATGTAATGTGTTCCTTTCTATATACGCTCAATAGCTTCATCTACATTCTATCTTAAGATAGAGTTTTACATGCTTTTTAAAACACTACCAAGCAATTGAAAACTAACTATTTTTCTTTGAACATGATTTCCACAAAAAAACATTTTCCTTTACATGGGAAAAAAACATACTCTCATAGTGTTTCGATCACGAATAGATATATTTTAATTCTTTTTTAATGAGTGAATATGACTAAAAATATTGTACCGGTGCCCCATGATATATTTATCCTAACCTAAACCTCATGCATGACGTATTTGTATAAAACAAAATATAAAAGTAACTATAGGCTGAATAAACCTTACTAGTCACCTAGTTCAATGGCTCGCAATCTCGTAGGGAAAAGTAGAAAATTTAATGTAAATGAGCACATGGGACAGAAAATTTTCTTAGATTATAAACTCTGGTATAACATGAATCCAAAGAATAAAGCAATACCGTACAAGACAAAATTTACGTAGGGTGTATTTCTTCCACTTAAAGAGCTTTTCGTCAGTTAGTTTTCCAGAATTTCACTACTTAATTCATTAAGAATTATCATTCGGCCAGAAAATATACCACAGTTCAAATTAGGAAAAAGAATTCTCGATTTTGAATGAAGGAAATCATTTTCCCAAATGTAATGAGTGCCTTTCTACATACGCTCAATAGCTTCATCCACATTCTATCTTAAGATAGAGTTTTACATGCTTTTTAAAATACTACCAAGCAATTGAAAACTAACTATTTTTCTTTGAACATGATTTCCAAGAAAAATATTTTCCTTTATATGGGAACATGTTGGATGCAAATTACGCAATCCCTAGATCATCATAACTAGAACAAGAACATGCATAATTGAGCAGAAAGATTAACGCACCTGTTTTGGGATCCATCGTTCTTAAAGTAGAAGTTGAAACACAATGTTCCACACGCAAGTCCTTCTCCTCTATTGCCCTCCGTATCATTGGCTCAATGTGACAGCCTGAATTTTTTGAGTAGTTTTCGATTAAATAAATCGGGCTTTTCGTCGACACGTCTATAATGGTATTCTCTGAGTTGGCCACTCACGGGATAACTGGACTATCTAGGGAATCAATTACGGAATCTAAATTCAATTGACTTGAGAATTTGACCAGGAATCGACTGCTCGACCGTGTCGATCAACAAGGGTCATTACGGCACTGTCAGAAATCGATCAGAGATCGGGGATGGGTCGATTCGATTGAGATATATGATTAGTGTGTGGGTGATTCCACCTGATTGCAAAATACTCGTCGATCGGCACTAGACCGATTTTTCTATCATTTTGGTACCCAGTGTTCGTATTTGAAACCTCGAGATTTTCACGACAACCGAGAGTCGCCAATGTGTTGGAGATGTACATTGTGACTTGAGACAAATCGATCACGGGTCAATTGCACTAAAAATTCCTAAAAAACTATCCGGTAGACTAGGTCACGCTAAAAGTGCGCCGGATTGAAATTAACAGCTTCTTTTTGGAGAACAGTCTTTTGTAGTCTTTTGACCAAGACTCTTATACTTGACTCAGCATATGTTTATAAAGGCATGTTTGTTTGTGAAATTATTGTTCTGCTTTTCTATCCCGAGATGGTTACTGTCGGGGGATTCTTTTTCGCTTCCGTATGTGCAATAAAGTAAAAGGGTCGGCGACTAGTCCTGGGAAGTCGCAAAATTTTATCGACCAGAGAGGGATGGGTACGCTCTCGGGGTTTGGGGCGTGACATCCCATTTTTATGGTATCAGAGCGAAGTTTGTGTTTGGAGTGATAAGGTGCGAAGGGTTCTTGGGATAGATAGTAGGAAAGGCCTTTATTTTATGCGATGTATGTGATTGATAGTTGTTTGGTAAGTTGGTTGTGGTGATCACTCGGTTTCTAATTCGGTGTGGAATTGGAAACAGGTTTTGTAGAAGAGCTACAACATGAGTGATCAGGAGCCAAGGACTCCTAGGCAGAGGACCTTATCCTCAGTGACTCACACGAGGACGCCGACAAGAGGCGGTGCTTGAGGTGGCCGAGGTAGAGCACAAGCTAAGGCCAGCGCAAGTGGTGCAGCACCGCAGCCGGTTCTGCTGGTTGGTGCTGGGGGAGCAGCCCCTGGTGATCCGAGAATGGATGGGATCATGCAGGCGCTCCAGATGATTGGAAATCTGATGGGGCAGCAGGCCCAGAATCAAGCTGTCACAGCTGCTGCCACACCTGCTGAAGTTCCATAGGAAAATGAGAGACCTATTCACAAGCTTGTTGAGCAGTTCTTGAAATTACAACCGCCGAAGTTCACCGGGACAGGAGATCCTGAGGCTGCAACCCGTTGGGTTGAAGAATTGGAGAAAGCATTTGCACTACTAAGGTGCAATGAAGAAGAAAAGGTCACCCTAGCAGTATATCAATTGCAAGGGATTGCAAGTACTTGGTGGAGAGCCACCAGAGAAGAGGTATTCCCCGAAGGTGTGGTTCTAGTGTGGAACACCTTCGTTAGAGCATTTAATGGCAAGTACTTTTCCAACTATGCCAAGCAATTGAAGATGGCGAATTTCTGCGCCTCCGTCAAGGTTCAATGACTGTGGACTAGTACAATGCAAAGTTCACCGAGCTTTCACAATATGCCTCGAGATTGATTGCAGACCTCATGAACTGAATTACCCGACGCATGACTTAGAACTTGTAGCAATTATTTTTGCTTTGAAGATTTGGAGACATTATTTGTGCTGAGAAAGATTCCAAATCTTCACAGACTATCAAAGTCTCAAGTATTTATTCTCTCAGAATGAGTTGAATATGAGACAGCGTCGCCAGATGGAACTCCTGAAGGACTATGATTGTGATATTCTGTATCATCCAGGAAAGGCGAACAAAGTCGCAGATGCACCGAGTAGGAAGTCTTCGTCGCTCATATACTGATTAAGGAATAGAACTTAATCGAAAGAGCTTGAGATTCGATTTTCAAATTTGAGGTAGGCCACTTTTCAAACCTTATGGCCACCCTCAAAATTGAGCCGGAAGTGCAGATAAGGATTAAGACACTTCAGTCGACAGATCCGGATATTCAGAATGTGACAGCCTGAATTTTTAAATTAGTTTTCGATTAAATAAATCGGGCTTTTCGTCGACGTGTCTATAGTGCTATTCTCTGAGTTGGCCACTCACGAGATAACTGGTCTATCTGGGGAAGCAATTAAGGGATCTAAATGCAATAGACTTGAGAATTCGACCAGGAATCGACTGCTCGACCGTGTCCATCTGCCGAGATCATTACGGTACTGTCGAAATCGATCAGAGACCGGAGATAGGTCGATTCGACTGAGATATGTGATCAAAGTGTGAGTGATTTCACCTGATTGCAAAATACTCGTCGATCGACACTAGACCGATTTTTCTATCGTTTTGGTACCCGATGTCCGTATTTGAAATCTCGAGATTTTCACGACAACCGAGAGTCGCCAATGTGTCGAAGATGTACTATGTGACTCGAGATAAATCGATCACGGGTCAATTGCACCAAAAATTCCTAAAAGTTACCCGGTAGACTAGATCACGCTAAAAGCGAGCCGGATTGAAATTAACCGCTTATTTGAACCCGATTTCAAAAATTGAAAGTTCTGTGGTGTCACGAGCTATATTAGGGACGTCGACTCATCCTCCAAGAAATTTTGAGAGATTCCGAGATTTTTACGGAAATCCGATTCGGACGCCGCGGAATATTAGCGGAAATTCGTACAAGCCTAACCGAAGAGATTTTCAACTTGCAAGCCGAGCTATATGGTATTGCGGACTTATAGAAATTTATTTGAGATTTTTCTACCGTGAAATTGGACCTCAATTTGGGAAATTGAGTGACGAATTAAAGTTCAATTTGTCTAAATTCGGAGTTGGGAAAGAGGTGGGATTTTTGGATATCAAAAGTGAATTATTTGTGGATTATATAGCAAATAATAAACATGGGGGACAAAGGGATAAACATGAAGACTTTTTGGACCAAAATCATGATGAATATTAGATATTTTGGCCTTGGCTATTTAAGCTTGGTTTTCTCTCTCCTCCTCCTCTCTTTGTGCGACAACCCGGTCTTCCGCTTCACTTTCATTTTCATTTTTTGAGCTTCTTCATTGCGGTCTCCCTCTCTACAACGACAATCCCCCACGTTTTTTTTCTCCTTCCATCTCCCTTGCCCCACTCACATACGCCCACCTCCACTCACAATTCCCCTCTGCAAGCCACGTCTTCAAGCTTGGTCAACAAATCAGCCCATCTTGGACCGAAGCCTTCCCCACCAACGTTGCTGCTCCTTCCCTCGTGTCTTCTCACCGCCTCCTTTTGGACAACGATTCAACCGAGCTGCCTCCGCGAGTCTGCCGCCCATCGAAGTCTTCACCGAGCGGCCCATCCAGCAGCTTCTTTCGGGTCAACCAGCAGCGGTGAAACTCCTTTCGTTGACCGCATCTCACCAGCTTGCCTTCAGCTCCTTGGACGCCAGTGCACGCCAGCTGCATCCTCTCCATGCGTCTTCAATTTTTGCCGCAGCCCATCCGCGAAGACAGCCCAAGTCAGCAAAGTTCACGGGCCCATCTTCCCTGCAGTTCCGTTTCTCCACAAGCCCATCCTCAGCCCAGTGAATTTCATTAGCCCAACAAGCAGCCCATTCCAGCAAATTGGGTCCAGCAAAGCCCATCAAGTTTCTGTTTTCAGTCAGGCCCAGTCTCGAAAGCCCAGTGAATTCAGCCCGCGACGAACAGCCCAAGTTGAAAACAAATCTCAGTTGGGCTGAGATTTGTTGGCTCCGTTTTAGGCCCGGTCCGAAAGTTCGCCGACACCGCCGAAAATTAAGATTTCGGCCGCCGTCGCGTCGTCGTCGCGGTGAACCGGTTTTCGCGATACACCGGTGAGTTTATTCTCTAAACTCTTCTTAGTAGGTGATTGAGGCTAAGGGGTGTTTAGATTTATTTAATTAGGAATTAGGTGGTTAGTTAGATTAAATTAGTATTTTAATTATTTAATTGAGCATGTTAGGTGGTTAGTATGGTTGAGCTAAGGCCTATTTTAATTGTGCTATTTATCTAGAAGGGTTCGGGAATTTTCCGGGTCCGTATTGGTATTTAATTTAATAATTTTGGCCTAGTTTAGTGTTTTTAGAAATTAAATTGAATTAATTAATTAATTATTAATTATTTTTCCGGAAATTAGGCCGGGATGGCCGGTGACCGGAATTTCGTGCTGATTGCAATGGTGTGGTTAGTTTCTGCAATTGAGTGTTAAATTACGCAAATTGAGTGATTATTGGATTTTTAGTATTTAATTCCAAAAATTGTGAATTTTCAATATTTACTTAGAAAATCCGGGGTGTCGGATTTTAACACCGAAAATGGTTTTATGTACTATATAAAATAGTGGGATTTTAAAAAGGAAGAATGTCAATTTTTATGAGTCAAGTTGACCGTGTACCCACACACGACTATTTTCATGCGTATTTCTAATACGAAGAAAAAGGCCAGGTTCACCATTTTAATTGAAGCATTTGAGTGCAATGCCCGGTGCCTTGGGCCATATTTGAGTGATCGTGTGATGACAAAGAGAAATCGTCCCGGGCTGTTGAGCTGGACGTTATCCTTATTTGGGATACCCCTTGATAAAGGGAAGCCGGTCGCGAAGAGATTCTCGGACCCTATGCTCCTTCGGGAATGCCGTCGACGTAGTGACGAAGCCGCGCTCCAACGGGGGAGGCGATGCTCCTTCGGGAAAGCCGTCGACGTAGTGACGTGCCGTGCTCAATGGGGTGAGACGATGCCTGGCAATGCCAGAAGACCGCCGAACAGAGAGTAGGCCGTGCTATATGCCGAGATCAAAACTAGGAACGCATGTTTATTTGAGTATTGTGTTCCAATTAATTGAGCTCGAGTGATGCTCTTATTTGTGATATGAAATATGCTGACCTGCAGGGTGGAACTGAGACGAGGTAAGTCTCATTGATTGTGTGATTGCGTGCTTAGAACGCTTCTTAGCGTCTTCTCCTCCTAGCTGCAGTTTAGAGCTTAGACTTGCTGAGACATTGTCTCACTGGTTATTGTATAACCACTTTCAGGGTCATCGAGTGGAGGACCTGGAGCAGAGAGAAGGGTGATTTGAAGCGTAGGTCGGATAGGACCGCTTCTTTTTGGAGAACAGTCTTTTGTAGTCTTTTGACCATAGACTCTTGTACTTGACTCAAAGATATGTTTATAAAGGCATGTTTGTTTGTGAAATTGTTGTCCCGCTTTTTTCGTCCCGAGATAGTTACTTGTCGGGGATTTGTTTTCGCTTCCGCATGTGCAACAAATTGAAAAGGGTCGGCGACTAGTCCTGGGAAGTCGCAAAATTTTATCGACCAGAGGGATGGGTACGCGCTCGGGGTTCGGGGCGTGACATCCCCTTTTTATGGTATCAGAGCGAAGTTTGTGTTTGGAGTGATAAGGTGCGATGGGTTCTTGGGATAGTTAGTAGGAAAAGCCTTTATATTTTATACTGATGCATGTTATTGATAGTTGTTTGGTAGATTGGTTGTGGTGATCACTCAGTTTCTAATTCAGTGTGGAATTGGAAACAAGTTTTGTAGAAGAGCTACAGTATGAGTGATCAGGAGCCGAGGACTCCTAGGCAGAGGACCTTATCCTCAGTGACTCGGGCAAGGACGCCAACGAGAGGCGGTGCCCGAGGTGGCCGAGGTAGAGCGCAAGCTGAGGCCAGCGCAAGTGGTGCAGCACCGCCGCCGGTTCCGCCGGTTGGTGCTGGGGTAGCAACCCCTGGTGATCCGAGAATGGACGGGATCATGCAGGCGCTCCAGACAATTGGAAATCTGATGGAGCAGCAGGCCCAGAATCAAGCTGCCGCAGCCGCTGCCGCACCTGCTGAAGTTCCACGAGGGAACGAGAGACCTATTCACAAGCTTGTTGAGCAATTCTTGAAATTACAACCGCCGAAGTTTACCGGGACAGGAGATCCCGAGGCTGCAACCCGTTGGATCGAAGAATTGGAGAAAGCGTTTGTACTGCTGAGGTGCGATGAAGAAGAAAATGTCACCCTTGCAGTATATCAATTGTAGGGGGTTGCAAGTACTTGGTGGAGAGCCACCAGAGAAGAGGTATTCCCAGAAGGTGTGGTTCCGGTGTGGAACACCTTCGTTAGAGCGTTTAATGGCAAGTACTTTTCCAACTGTGCCAAGCAATTGAAGATGGCGGAATTTTTGCACCTCCGTCAAGGTTCAATGACCGTGGACCAGTACGAGGCAAAGTTCGCCGAGCTTTCACAGTATGTCACGAGATTGATTGCAGATCCTGAGGAGAAGGTAATGAGGTTTTTGGATGGCCTCCGACCAGAGCTGAAAAATCCGTTGGTGCCTTTGGATATAAAGAATTATAACGAGTTGTACGGACGAGCTCAGTTGGTAGAGAAGAATCTGAACG
Organism: Eucalyptus cloeziana; assembly: GCA_014182715.1. NCBI lineage: Eukaryota > Viridiplantae > Streptophyta > Magnoliopsida > Myrtales > Myrtaceae > Eucalyptus > Eucalyptus cloeziana. Next base: position 22,438,481 of record CM024635.1, on the reverse strand, counting down.
AACAAGCCGCCGCATTTGGGTCGCGGTTTGGCTTTAACCAGGATAGGAATAGGTTTGGGAAGAAACCTATGCCTGGAGGAAGGTATCCCATTTCGCCCAATAGGAAGGGTGGAATAGGAAAGTCTATTCAGAAACAGAATGGTGCATGTCGCTTCTACGGAAAACGACATGGGTCGGCCCCGTGCCACTCTAGGCCGGGTGCATGTTTTGAGTGTGGCCAGCAAGGTCACTTGGCCAGAAATTGTCCTAGAAAACCGATGGGACCGCCGCAGTTGCCGCCACCGCCACAGATGAATCAGAACCGAGGATGCGCCTAATGTGATTACAGGTACTGTTTCACTGAACAACAACGCTGCTTATGCTTTATTTGACCCTGGTGCAATGCATTCATTTACAGCTGAGCAGTATGTTAAGTTGGTAGGATTGATTCCTGATTGTTGGAGTCAGTGGTCAGTATATCGACACCATTAAAGGATGGATCGTTGCATCTGTGCATCGACTATCGGCAACTCAATCAGGTGACGATCAAGAACAAGTATCCACTGCCGGAATAGATGACTTGTTTGATCGGTTACAAGGAGCGTCGATATTTTCAAAGATTGACTTGAGGACAGGATATCATTAGCTGAGAATCAGAAAGGAAGATATACCGAAGTCAGCGTTTCGTACTCGGTACGGTCACTATGAATTCACGGTCATGCCATTCGGGTTGACGAATGCTCCAGCTGCTTTTATGGATCTAATGAACCGAGTGTTCAAAGAATACCTGGATCAATTCGTGATCGTATTCATCGATGACATCCTAGTGTATTCGAGAAGTCTAGAGGAGCATGAGGACATTTGAGGTTGGTACTGCAGACTCTAAGGATTCATGAGCTGTATGCTAAGTTCAGCAAGTGCGAGTTTTGGTTTACTCGTGTTGCTTTTCTAGGTCACGTGATCTCAGGAGAAGGAATCTCCGTAGACCCGAGCAAGATTGAAGCAGTTATCAACTGGCCGAGACCGACAACAGTGGCAGAGATCAAAAGTTTTCTGGGTTTGGCAGGATATTACAGAAGGTTCGTAGAAGGGTTTTCAGCGTTAGCGTCGCCTATGACTCGACTGTTAAAGAAGGAAGAGAAGTTCATATGGACAGACAAGTGCGAGCGTAGTTTCCAAGAGCTTAAGGAAAAGCTAACTACCGCACCTGTACTGATCATACCATCTGGTCCTGGAGGATACGAGATCTACAGTGATGCGTCATTCAGAGGATTGGGTTGCGTGCTGATGCAATATGGTAGAGTTGTTGCATACGCGTCCCGTCAGTTGAGACCTCATGAATTGAATTACCCGACGCATGACTTAGAACTCGCAGCAATTATTTTCGCCCTGAAGATTTGGAGACATTATTTGTGCGAAGAAAGATTCCAGATCTTCACTGACCATCAAAGTCTCAAGTATTTATTCTCTCAGAAGGAATTGAATATGAGACAGCGTCGCTGGATGGAACTCCTAAAGGACTATGATTGTGATATTCTGTATCACCCAGGAAAAGCGAATAAAGTCGCAGATGCACTAAGTAGGAAGTCTTCAGTTGCTCATATAGCGATGAAGGAGTGGAACTTAATCGAGAGAGCTCGAGATTCGGTTTTCAAATTTGAGGTAGGCCACCTTTCAAATCTTATGGCCACCCTCAGAATTGAGCCGGAAGTGCAGGTAAGAATTAAGACACTTCAACCGACAGATCCCGATATTCAGAAAATCCTGCAAAGGGATACCGAGAAGAGGAAGACTGACTTTCAGATTTCTGAGGACGGAACCCTGAGGTTCCGAGGACGATTGGTTGTACCTGACGATGTAGAGCTTAGAGAGGAGATCTTGTCAGAAGCACATCGTAGCAGCTACAGCATTCATCCTGGCAGTACAAAGATGTATCAGAATCTGCGTCAACACTACTGGTGGTCAGGTATGAAGGCGGATATCGCCAAACATGTCGCCAAGTGTTTGACATGTCAACAAGTGAAGGCACAGCATTGTAAGCCGGGAGGATTTTTGCAACCTCTTTCGATCCCAGAATGGAAATGAGAACATATCACAATGGATTTTGTGACGGGCTTACCGAGAAGTCAGAGAGGTAATGACTCTATTTGGGTAGTGGTCGACAGACTGACAAAGTCGGCTCACTTCATTGCAGTTCGAAAGGACCTCAGTTTGGATAGACACGCAGATCTGTATGTACGTCAAGTTGTTCGACTGCATGGAGTGCCGGTGACGATTACATCAGACCGAGACCCAAGATTTACAGCTGCATTTTGGAAAAGTTTGCAGAGTTCGTTAGGAACGAAGCTGCAGTATAGTACGGCATATCATCCTCAGACGGATGGCCAGTCCGAGAGGACAATTCAAACCCTTGAGGACATGCTACGAGCTTGCGTGTTGGAAGTTGGGAGGAACAGCTTCACCTTGTCGAGTTTGCCTATAACAACAGTTACCAACAGAGTATTCAGATGGCTCCTTTTGAAGCATTGTATGGCAGAGCGTGCAGAACACCAGTTTGTTGGGATGAAGTCGGAGAATGGAAAATCACAGGCCCAGAGTTGGTTCAGCAGTCAGTAGATGCAGTTGCCGTTATCAGGGACAGATTAAAGACTGCTCAGAGAAGACAGAAAAGCTACGCAGATAAGCGCCGGAGACCATTGGAATTTCAAGTTGGTGATCACGTTTTTCTAAAAGTGTCACCAATGAGAGGTACTTCGCGCTTTGGCAAGAAAGGAAAACTGAGTCCGAGGTACGTAGGTCCATTTGAGATTCTTGAAAGAATCGGGATCCTAGCGTATCGTCTTGCATTCGCCAAGGTTGGCACAAGTGCATGACGTCTTTCACGTGTCGATGTTGAGGAAGTATGAGCCTGACTCGACCCACGTGCTCAATTTTGAAGAATTGGACGTGGACGACAGAGTGTCGTACGTTGAAAGCCCGGTTCAGATTGTGGACCGTAAGGAGCAGGTCCTGCGTACTAAGACCATCCCGTTGGTCAAAGTGGTCTGGCAACACCACGGCACAGAAGGAGCAACCTGGGAACCGAGGAATCGATGAGACGACTATACCCCCACCTTTTTGCTTAAAGATTGTAATAGGTTTAAATTTCGAGGACGAAATTTTTATAAGAGGGGAAGAGTTGTGACAGCCTGAATTTTTAAATTAGTTTTCGATTAAATAAATCGGGCTTTTCGTCGACGTGTCTATAGTGCTATTCTCTGAGTTGGCCACTCACGAGATAACTGGTCTATCTGGGGAAGCAATTAAGGGATCTAAATGCAATAGACTTGAGAATTCGACCGGGGAATCGACTGCTCGACCGTGTCCATCTGCCGAGATCATTACGGCACTGTCGAAATCGATCAGAGACCGGAGATAGGTCGATTCGACTGAGATATGTGATCAAAGTGTGAGTGATTCCACCTGATTGCAAAATACTCGTCGATCGACACTAGACCGATTTTTCTATCGTTTTGGTACCCGGTGTCCGTATTTGAAACCTCGAGATTTTCACGACAACCGAGAGTCGCCAATGTGTCGAAGATGTACTATGTGACTCGAGATAAATCGATCACGGGTCAATTGCACCAAAAATTCCTAAAAGTTACCCGGTAGACTAGATCACGCTAAAAGCGCGCCGGATTGAAATTAACCGCTTATTTGAACCCGATTTCAAAAATTGAAAGTTCTGTGGTGTCACGAGCTATATTAGGGACGTCGACTCATCCTCCAAGAAATTTTGAGAGATTCCGAGATTTTTACGGAAATCCGATTCGGACGCCGCGGAATATTAGCGGAAATTCGTACAAGCCGAACTGAAGAGATTTTCAACTTGCAAGCCGAGCTATATGGTATTGCGGACTTATAGAAATTTATTTGAGATTTTTCTACCGTGAAATTGGACCTCAATTTGGGAAATTGAGTGACGAATTAAAGTTCAATTTGTCTAAATTCGGAGTTGGGAAAGAGGTGGGATTTTTGGATATCAAAAGTGAATTATTTGTGGATTATATAGCAAATAATAAACATGGGGGACAAAGGGATAAACATGAAGACTTTTTGGACCAAAACCATGATGAATATTAGATATTTTGGCCTTGGCTATTTAAGCTTGGTTTTCTCTCTCCTCCTCCTCTCTTTGTGCAACAACCCGGTCTTCCGCTTCACTTTCATTTTCATTTTTTGAGCTTCTTCATTGCGGTCTCCCTCTCTGCAACGACAATCCCCCACGTTTTTTTTCTCCTTCCATCTCCCTTGCCCCACTCACATACGCCCACCTCCACTCACAATTCCCCTCTGCAAGCCACGTCTTCAAGCTTGGTCAACAAATCAGCCCATCTTGGACCGAAGCCTTCCCCACCAACGTTGCTGCTCCTTCCCTCGTGTCTTCTCACCGCCTCCTTTTGGACAACGATTCAACCGAGCTGCCTCCGCGAGTCTGCCGCCCATCGAAGTCTTCACCGAGCGGCCCATCCAGCAGCTTCTTTCGGGTCAACCAGCAGCGGTGAAACTCCTTTCGTTGACCGCATCTCACCAGCTTGCCTTCAGCTCCTTGGACGCCAGTGCACGCCAGCTGCATCCTCTCCATGCGTCTTCAATTTTTGCCGCAGCCCATCCGCGAAGACAGCCCAAGTCAGCAAAGTTCACGGGCCCATCTTCCCTGCAGTTCCGTTTCTCCACAAGCCCATCCTCAGCCCAGTGAATTTCATTAGCCCAACAAGCAGCCCATTCCAGCAAATTGGGTCCAGCAAAGCCCATCAAGTTTCTGTTTTCAGTCAGGCCCAGTCTCGAAAGCCCAGTGAATTCAGCCCGCGATGAACAGCCCAAGTTGAAAACAAATCTCAGATTTGGGCTGAGATTTGTTGGGCCCGTTTTAGGCCCGGTCCGAAAGTTCGCCGACACCGCCGAAAATTAAGATTTCGGCCGCCGTCGCGTCGTCGTCGCGGTGAACCGGTTTTTCGCGATACACCGGTGAGTTTATTCTCTAAACTCTTCTTAGTAGGTGATTGAGGCTAAGGGGTGTTTAAATTTATTTAATTAGGAATTAGGTGGTTAGTTAGATTAAATTAGTATTTTAATTATTTAATTGAGCATGTTAGGTGGTTAGTATGGTTGAGCTAAGGCCTATTTTAATTGTGCTATTTATCTAGAAGGGTTCGGGAATTTTCCGGGTCCGTATTGGTATTTAATTTAATAATTTTGGCCTAGTTTAGTGTTTTTAGAAATTAAATTGAATTAATTAATTAATTATTAATTATTTTTCCGGAAATTAGGCCGGGATAGCCGGTGACCGGAATTTCGTGCTGATTGCAATGGTGTGGTTAGTTTCTGCAATTGAGTGTTAAATTACGCAAATTGAGTGATTATTGGATTTTTAGTATTTAATTCCAAAAATTGTGAATTTTCAATATTTACTTAGAAAATCCGGGGTGTCGGATTTTAACACCGAAAATGGTTTTATGTACTATATAAAATAGTGGGATTTTAAAAAGGAAGAATGTCAATTTTTCTGAGTCAAGTTGACCGTGTACCCACACACGACTATTTTCATGCGTATTTCTAATACGAAGAAAAATGCCAGGTTCACCATTTTAATTGAAGCATTTGAGTGCAATGCCCGGTGCCTTGGGCCATATTTGAGTGATCGTGTGATGACAAAGAGAAATCGTCCCGGGCTGTTGAGCTGGACGTTATCCTTATTTGGGATACCCCTTGATAAAGGGAAGCCGGTCGCAGTAGATTCTGGACCCTATGCTCCTTCGGGAATGCCGTCGACGTAGTGACGAAGCCGCGCTCCAACGGGGGAGGCGATGCTCCTTCGGGAAAGCCGTCGACGTAGTGACGTGCCGTGCTCAATGGGGTGAGACGATGCCTGGCAATGCCAGAAGACCGCCGAACTGAGAGTAGGCCGTGCTATATGCCGAGATCAAAACTAGGAACGCATGTTTATTTGAGTATTGTGTTCCAATTAATTGAGCTTGAGTGATGCTCTTATTTGTGATATGAAATATGCCGACTGCAGGTGGAACTGAGACGAGGTAAGTCTCATTGATTGTGTGATTGCGTGCTTAGAACGCTTCTTAGCGTCTTCTCCTCCTAGCTGCAGTTTAGAGCTTAGACTTGCTGAGACATTGTCTCACTGGTTATTGTATAACCACTTTCAGGGTCATCGAGTGGAGGACCTGGAGCAGAGAGAAGGGTGATTTGAAGCGTAGGTCGGATAGGACCGCTTCTTTTTGGAGAACAGTCTTTTGTAGTCTTTTGACCATAGACTCTTGTACTTGACTCAGCATATGTTTATAAAGGCATGTTTGTTTGTGAAATTGTTGTCCTGCTTTTCTGTCCCGAGATAGTTACTGTCAGGGGATTTGTTTTCGCTTCCGCATGTGCAACAAATTGAAAAGGGTCGGCGACTAGTCCTAGGAAGTCGCAAAATTTTATCGACCAGAGAGGGATGGGTACGCGCTCGGGGTTCGGGGCGTGACACAGAAAATCCTGCAAGAGGATACCGAGAAGAGGAAGACTAACTTTCAGATTTCTGAGGATGGAACCCTGGGGTTCCGAGGACGATTGGTTGTACCTGACGATGTAGAGCTTAGAGAGGAGATCTTGTCAGAAACACATCGTAGCAGTTACAACATTCATCATGGTAGTGCAAAAATGTATCAGAATCTGCGTCAACACTACTGGTGGTCAGGTATGAAGGTGGATATTGCCAAGTATGTCGCCAAGTGTTTGACATGTCAACAAATGAAGGCACGTCATTGTAAGCTGGGAGGATTTCTGCAACCTCTTGCGATCCTAGAATAGAAATGGGAACGTATCACAATGGATTTTATAACGGGCTTACCGAGAAATCATAGAGGTAATGACTCTATTTGGGTAGTGGTTGACAAACTAACAAAGTCGGCTCACTTCATTGCAATTCGAAAGGACCTCAGTTTAGATAGACATGCAGATCTGTATGTGCGTCAAGTAGTTCGACTGCGTGAAGTGCTAGTGACGATTACATCGAACCGAGACCTAAGATTTACAGCTGCATTTTGGAAAAGTCTGCAGAGTGCATTAGGAACAAAGCTGCAGTACAGTACGACATATCATCCTTAGACGGATGGCCAGTCCGAGAGGACAATTCAAACCCTCGAGGACATGCTGCGTGCTTGCGTGTTGGATTTCAAGGGAAGTGGAGAGGAACAGCTCCACCTTGTCGAGTTTGCCTACAACAACAGTTACCAACAGAGTATTCAGATGGCTCCTTTTGAAGCATTGTATGGCAGAGCGTGCAAAATACCGGTTTGTTGGGATGAAGTCGGAGAATGGAAAATTACAGGCCCAGAGTTGGTTCAGCAGTCAGTAGATGCAGTTGCCGTTATCAGGGACAGATTAAAGATCTCTCAGAGCCGCTAGAAAAGCTACGCAGATAAGCGCCGGAGACCATTAGAGTTTCAAGTTGGTGATCATGTTTTTCTGAAAGTGTCACCAATGAGAGGTACTTCACGCTTTGGCAAGAAAGGAAAACTGAGTCCAAGGTACGTAGGTCCATTTGAGATTCTTGAAAGAATCGGGATCCTAGCGTATCGTCTTGCATTACCGCCAAGGTTGGCAAAAATGCATGACATTTTTCACGTGTCGATGTTGAGAAAGTATGAGCTTGATCCGACCCACGTGCTCAATTTTGAGGAATTGGACGTGGACGACAGAGTGTCGTACGTTGAAAGGCCGATTCAAATTGTGGACCGTAAGGAGCAGGTCCTGCGTACTAAGACCATCGCATTGGTTAAAGTGGTCTGGCAACACCACGGCACAGAAGGAGCAATCTGCGAAACCGAGGAATCGATGAGACGACTGTATCCCCACCTTTTCGCTTAAAGGTTGTAATAGGTTTAAATTTTGAGGATGAAATTTTTATAAGAATGGAAGAGTTATGATAGCCTGAATTTTCTGAGTTATTTTCAATAAAATAAATCAGGCTTTTCGTCGACGTGTTTATAGTGCTATTCTCTGAGTTGGCACTCATGAGATAATTGGATTATCTGGAGAAACAATTAAGGAATCTAAATGCAATTGACTTGAGAATTCGACCAGGAATCGACTGCTCGACCGTGTCGATCTACAAGGGTCATTACGGCACTGTCAAAAATCGATCAGAGACCGGAGATAGGTCGATTCGATTGAGATATGTGATTAGTGTGTGGGTGATTCCACCTGATTACAAAATATTCGTCGATCGGCACTAGACTGATTTTTCTATCGTTTTGGTACCCGGTGTCCGTATTTAAAATCTCGAGATTTTCACGACAACCGAGAGTCCTCAATGTGTCGGAGATGTATATTGTGACTCGAGACAAATCGATCACGGGTCAATTGCACTAAAAATTCCTAAAATCCTACCTAGTGGACTAGGTCACGCTAAAAGTGCGCCGGATTGAAATTAACCGCTTCTTTTTTTTAGAACAATCTTTTGTAGTCTTTTTGACCATAGACTCTTGTACTTGACTCAGCATATGTTTATAAAGGTATGTTTGTTTGTGAAATTATTATTCTGCTTTTCTATCCAGAGATGGTTACTATCAGGGGATTCTTTTTTGCTTCCGCATGTGCAATAAAGTAAAAGGGTTGGCGACTAGTCCTGGGAAGTCGCAAAATTTTATCGACCAGAGAGGGATGGATACGCGCTCGGAGTTCGGGTCGTGACACTCAATGAGATGGCCTCCTCACCCTTTAGCGTTAGGTTAACGCCCCTTGTGTGAGGATACGTGTGAAAATTTATGATTAGAGGAGAGTCTTAAGCACTATTTATAGAGTTTCCCACCAGGCTCCCTCATTACGGGCCAAGCTCAACTCGGCCCACACTAGCTAGCCCCATATTAGATTAATTAAGAAACTTTCTATCTCATCTTAGACCAACCCCGTAAAACAGTAAATTACAATATCAATTAATGTAGTCCACATTAGGAAAACTCTTACATTCTCTCACTTGGACTATATTAATTGAAATTGTACTGTATGTACGCACATTGGTTTAGAGATAATTCTTAATTGTCAATCCTATTCCATAAAGTCTTAAACACCGAATCATGGTGGTAACTGCATGTATACACATAGAGCCTTCCATGGTCACGAATGTTCTCAACTCTATTGATATTAATTCAATATGGTAGTGTGTCAAATGGACAACATCTCTCATAGAGAGATCCCATTTGTCAATCACCATTCTCTTACCTTAAGCGTCACAAAAACTTGTGCCACTAGATAATGTCTTTATGGTTTCAATGAATCCACATATGTCTTGTCCTTATGGTTAACATGTATTTATGTATAACAAGACATATACACAAGGCTAATAACCGAATACCTCTAGCCTTCACTCAAGGTTTAAGCAATACCTTGAGACTTTTAACAATATATATATATATATTCAACATAATAATAGAGCATTCAAAAATGCTTTATTGAATGCAAAAGTTGATATATATATATATATATATATATATATATCAAAATGTTACTAAATTGTAACAAATACAGATGTAAACTTTATTTAAAGAAAAATAAAACACAGCTCCCACAAAATAACAGCATACCAAGATGCTCCTAAGCCCATGCTAATGACATGTCGCTCAAATACACACGGGCGTAGGCCTTTAGTTAGTGGATCTGCAACCATATCATCTATAAGAATATGATCTACTGCAACGTCACAATTCTGTACCGATTTATTTATGGTAAAAAATTTGACCTCCATGTGTTTAGATCCCTTGAGATTTCTGTTATTATTGATAAACAACACTGCAGAGTTATTGTCACAATGCAACTGTATGGGCCTATCCATAAAATCATAAACTGATAACTCCTTAATGAGGTTACGAAGCCAAATAGCTTGAGTAGCAGCTGAAAAACATGCTACAAACTCCGCTTGTATGGTAGAAGAAGATATGGATTTCTATTTCTCGGTCTTCCATGATACTGCACCTCCTGCCAACATAAATATGTATCCAGTCGTTGATTTCTTATCATCTTGACAGCCAACAAAATCTGCATCTGAATACCCTACTAGCTGCAAGTCTGGAACATGTCTATAAATCAGCATATAATTTCTTGTTCTCTTTAAGTACCTTAAAATCTTCTTGGCAGCAACCTAGTGATCATGTCCTGGATTTGACTGATATCTGCCTAGAAGTCCTGTTGCAAAAGCAATATATGGCCTAGTGCAAACTTGAGCATACATGATACTTCCAAGCGCACTAGCATAAGGTACATTATTCATTTGAGCTTTCTCAAAATCTGAATTAGGGCATTGTGAAAGACTCAATTTATCACCCTTAATAACAAGAAGAATTCCTGGTTTGCAATGCTACATATTGAATCTTTCTAAAATGCGATCAACATATGCCCTCTGAGATAAACCCAATGAACGGCGAGAGCGATCCTTATGGATCTCAACGCCAAGAACAAAAGACGCCTAACCAAGGTCTTTCATGTCAAAATTTTTCGATAACATCCGCTTTGTCTCTTGCAGTAAACCAATGTCACTACTAGTAAGTAAGATATCATCCACATAAAGCATGAGAAAAATATATTTCCTCCCACTGACCTTAGTGTATATACACTGATCTACTTTGTTCTCAATAAATCCGAATGAAGTGACAATGCTATGAAACTTCAAATACCACTATCTAGAAGCTTGTTTAAGGCCATAAATAGACTTTTTCAATCTACAAACAAACTTACCTGAGTCATCTGCTGCAAAACCTTCAAGCTGCACCATATAAACCTCCTCATTAAGGTCTCCATTTAGAAAAGCAATCTTAACATCCATCTGGCATAACTCCATATCAAAATGAGCTACCAATGCCAATATCACTCTAAAAGAATCTTTAGAAGAAACTAGAGAAAATATTGCTTCATAATCTATTCATTCTCTTTGAGTGATACCCTTAACTACCAGTCTGGCTTTAAACTTTTCAATATTCCCTTTGGAATCCCTTTTAGTCTTGTATACCCATTTGCAACCAATAGGTTTACAACCTTCAGGCGATTTAACAAGCTCCAAAACACCATTGTATTTCATAGATTGCATCTCATCTTTCATTGCATCTAACCACAAATCTAATTGAGGACATGAGATGACATCCGTATAAGTCACGGGATCAACAACACAGCCTATATCATAATCATGCTCCCCAGGTAGACTAAATAGTCTGGTGGTATAGCTGAACGTCTTTCCCTAGTTGATCTTCTGAGTGGAGCTACTTCATCATTATTTTGAATCTGAGGAGCTTGTGGAATTTCTTTAAGAACTATCTCAACAATAGGATCGTAAGGCACAATAGGCTCAATTTGTGGCACAGGAGGCTCCATAATTGTTTGCACAGGATGAGACAGTGATCCAGTAATCCCCACCATACTATCATCTTCAATAGTTTGTGAGCAATTACTATTTTCAGCTACATCAAATTCCAGAAATTTTGCAGTCTGAAACTCCACAATTCTTGTATCTCCATTACGGTTATAAAACCGATACCCCTTTGAATGATCTAAGTAAGATACGAAGTAACATCGAATAGTTTTGGAATCCAATTTACTCAATGTCGGATTGTATAATTTCACCTCTGCAGGACATCCCCAAACTCTAAAGTGATTCAAGCTAGGCTTACGTCTAGTCCATGACTCAAAGGGAGTTAATGGAACCGCTTTAGTAGGAACACGATTTAGAATATAAAGGGTTGTTTTCAAAGCTTCACCCCATAGAAAATCAGGTAAATTGGTCCTACTAATCATACTTCTCTTCATGTCCATAAGAGTACGATTGCGCTTTTCAGCTACACCATTTTGTTCAGGACTTCCGGGCATAGTAAACTGACCTATTATCCCAGAATCCTCTAAGTATTTAGCAAACGGCCTTTTAAGTTGTCTAGCATCACCGTGCCTACCAAAATACTCACAACCATGATCATATCTGACAATCTTTATAACTTTTCCCAACTGTTTCTCCACTTTAGTCCGAAAAATCTTGAATTTGTCAAGAGACTCGGATTTTTCTTTAATCAAGTATAAGTATCCATATTGGGAAAAGTCATCAATAAATGTGATGAAATAAAAATTTCCACACAAGGTAGCTATGTACGGTTCACTAATATCAGTGTGAATAACCTCCAACAAGTCAGAATTTCGTACGGCGCATTTCTTCTTTATCTTAGTCATCTTATCTCTACAACAGTCCACACAAGTCTCTAGATCATTTTTAAGAGTAGGCAAGATATCAGCCTTTATAAGCCTTTCTACTCTTTCTTTGGAGATGTGACCAAGACGTTTATGCCACAATGCATAAGATTGTTCTTCAAGTAGAGGCCTTTTGGAAACAACATTTTCAGCTGAATAAGCAACGTACATATTGTTGGGAGATAAGCTCAATCGATACAATTCATTGGATAAATTGCAACACCCAATCTTATTTGAATCATAAAACATGGAAATAATATTACTCTTTATCTCAAAAGAGTATCCACACATGTCCAAACAAGACACGGAAACTAAATTCTGCCTAAAAGAAGGTACATAAAAGGTGTTTCTCAACATCATCCTAAAACTAGAATCTAAAATCAAAAAGACATCTCCCACGAACTCGACGTCAACTTCAATGTTGTTTTCCACAGTGAGCTTTGATTCATCCTAATTTGGCATCCTTCGGTTTATGAACCCCTGTATGGTAAACACAACATGATTAGTTGCACCACTATCTAACCACAAAGAATTGGTTGGGGTTTCAGATAGATTTGATTCACAAACAAACGCCAAAGAATCATTACCTTTAGGCTCACTCTTAGTTCTCTCGAACAACCAAGCCTTAAACTTATTGTAGCGTTTCTTCACGTGTCATCTCTCCTTACAAAAGTAGCAAAGAACACCATCCTTCTTGGTGAATGCTTTCTTAGGACCCAGACTGTTAGAAGGACCTGCACTTTTAGAATTTCCTTTGTTGGAAGGACCAGCAGCTTCATAATTGCCTTTGTGGTTATAGTTCTTCAACTTCTTACCCTTGTCACTAGCATAATTAGAAGCATAAAGAGCAATGCGCCCTTTATCTTTCTTCAATTTCTCTTCCTCTACCACCAACCTTGCAATTAGGTCATTAACAGACTAGGTTTCATCTTGGGAACTATAATTAGTCTTGCTAATCCCAAAATCAGGAGGAAGAGTATTAAGAGCTTGATGCACGATGCAAGCAGTGGGAATATTAACATTGAGAGCCTGAAGCTTTGTCTGCAAATCAACCATCCTCAGAACATAATCTCTAACTCTACTAGAACCATCATTCTTCCTAGTAAATAGTGTTTGCAGATGTGTCCCTATCTCAGCATTAGGCGACACACGGTTTCTAGCCATCAAAGCTTCCATTATTTGCCTAGCATTGCAGTCTGCAGGCAAACCACTATTCAAATGTTCCTGAATCGAACGCTTCATAGACAGCAAGCAAATTCTATTGCTCCTTTCCCATGCAGCAAAATTTGCTTTCTAAGCCTATGTACTCTCGGCAGTTCGATCTGCCGGCCGATCAGCAATAAGAGCCATATGTACATTTGCCATCTCCATAGCAAACAGAAAATCTTCTCTCCATCTCTTAAAATTTGAATCAATAAGAATCTCAATAGTGACGGAGTTACCATTTACAGAAAATGTGTCACACCCCGATTTTCGAATGCATGCCCATCCCTCACCTGGTCAATTAATAGCGACGTCCCAGGACGCATCGCCGACCTTGTTTATTTAATATGCGCAAGCAGAAGTATAAAGAAAATCCTCAGACAATAAAACAATGAGATAGAAAAGTAGGGCCATAATTTTCATAATGAAATTCATAACCAAACTTTTATACAAAGTACAAACTAGAGTACTTCACAACTATTCACAACTTTTACTTTAACTCTATTTATATCAAAATGGAGTTCACAAAAGAAGATGGGATCTCAGTCCATCCGAATCGTACTCAAGATCCCTCTCGGTGCTATCTTCTTCTTCCAAAAATTCTTCTCCTTAGGTTTCACCTTAGAGTTCTCCTTCTCAGATTCCTCCTCCTCAGCTCCTCATCGGGATCCTGAAATGTTGTCCCACAATCGGGATGAGACTACATCTCAACGAGTTCTACCCCACTAAGACTCAATTAGAGAGCCAATATACTACTCGGTTGCCTAAGCACAGCACGAGTCAGAGGACTTACCTTGGCCTCAGTCTCAACATGCAATTCAAGGTTATATACAACGTTTCATAAATCACAACGGACAATCAATCAAATCATTGGTCAATCGAACTAGTCGATTACATGTCAGACGGACCATTCTAGGTCATTGATTCAACACCACAAAACTTCCCATAGGGCACTCGGTCACAGAGCCACATCAATGCTCTCGGGCATTAAGTTTGCCAAGGTGATATAAATAACAGACGGTCTACGTGCGTTCTTTAAAGCGCCATTTTCGCACAGTGATATTTCTTATCACCGAACCACGCCTGTCATGATTCATAGGCAGTCTACGTGCATTCTTTAAGGCGCTGTTTTCGCATAGTGATCTTCTTTATCACTGAACCACGCCTGCCACAAGTCATAGACAGTCTACGTGTGTTCTTTAAGGTGCCGTTTTCGCACAGTGATCTTCCTTATCACCGAACCACGCTTGTCTATACTTCGTACTTAATCGGTCTCAGCCCAAATACTTCCGACTCACTCTTCCCACTCCACACACTTTACAACTCAACAAAGCATAAGAATACCGAATAAACATACTTGGCCATTCTCAATTTAAGGTAAATCTCTAAAATATCACAATTTATTTAATTCCATGCAACGTAGAGCTGAAATAAATAAACGGACTGCGCCACGACAATCAGCACAAGATTTCGGTCGTTGGGCATCTCCGCCTTAATTTCCGAAAAAGAAATAATTAATTAATTAATTTCGATAATTAAATAATAAATATTAAAAATTCAATTTAGCTCAAAATAAAGCCCGATTAAATAAACAGACTAAACCACAGTCATCAGCATAATATTTCGGTCACTGGCCATCCCAGTTGAATTTTCGGAAAATAATTAATTAAATACCGAAAATTCCGAAAAATAATATTTAAATACCAAAAATTCCACTTAGGCCTGAATTGTCAAATTGAAGCCCGATAAAGGGTCGGAAAAATCCCGAGCTACCCTCAATAAATAGTAGACCACGTCTACTTGCTAATTACACATTCAATTTGACTAATTTACATTTCAATCAACTAATAAACACTAATCTAACCACCTAAGCCTAATTAAATACAACTAAACAACCATTAAGTATAATTAACCCACTAAGCAAGGATTAGTGAGATTACTCATCGGAATCGCCCGCAACCGGGATCAAATCGACGGGCACGGCGCGGGTATTGATTCCTTCCAAAGCACGGCACGAATCCGAGGCTCGGAAACGGCCCAAAACGAGCTCAACGGCGGCTGGAAACCCACTCCATGGAGGCTGCGTTTTTGCTGAAGAAAAAGACATAAAACAGCCACACAACACTTCCACAAGGGCGGCAAGGCACAGGGGAGGGTCGATGGAGGTCTGGCGGCTTCGAACGATGGCCAGAGGTGGCCGGACGAGGGTTGGACCAAGGCTGGGCAGTAGCTGAAATCGCATGGGGACGAGCGGACGGCGGGACGATGCCGAGCGGCGGTGTGCGAGCGGACGGCGGCGAGCTGCGGGCATGCGGGCCGGCGGTGCGTGAGCGACGAGCTGTTGCTCCTCTTCTTCAGCTTCTGATTTTTCTTTCACAAAGGAGAAGGAAGAAGAAAAATGGTGGGTTCGGTTACGTGGGAGGGAAAATGAAAGAAGAAAGAGAAGGGAGAGAGAAAGAAAAGGGAAAAGATAAGATAAGGGTTGGGGTTTGACTAGTCAAAAAGCAAAAGTAAAAGGGAGAAAGGCCAAATTGAATTTGGCAAGGGGGGGTCTCGTACGAAGGGGAGGGAGGGTGTCTGCACATGGGGGGAAATGGAGGAGAGAGAAAAAGAAAGGGAGAGAAAAACAAAAAGAAAAATAAAAATAAAAGTAATTAAATAGTAAAAACAATTTTACTATTCCAATTACTCTAATTATTTTCATTGTCTCTTTTTATTTTCTTCCAGTCTTCGATTTTCCTTCCAATAATTTCTTTCTCGAAATTTCAGACTCGTCAATAAATTGATGGACGATGAGACGAAGTCCTAAAAAAAAGAATTATGACACGCTTAAAATTTGATTCCCGAAATCGAGTTCAATTCCGTTTAAAATCGATCAGATGCGATTTTAGTCTAATCCAACCAATTAAGTAGCTTTTAGGGATTTTTACCGCGGATACATCCCTTAACGGCTTCACTCAATAGGTTAGTTAACTCGTGAGTGATTAGCTCAGAGAAAAAGGGCCGTAGGCACGTCGATAAAAGGTGCTTTTCGCTTTATCGAAACGAGGTCGAATTTCGGGATGTCACAACTCTTCCCCTCTTACAAAAATTTCGTTCTCGAAATTTAAACCTTACAAACTTAAGCAAAAAGGTGAGGGTACAATTCTCTCTTCGTCTCTTCAGTCTCCCATGTCGCTCCTTCAGTACCCTGGTGTTGCCAGATCACCTTGACCAACGAAATGGTCTTTGTACATAGTACATGCTCCTTTCTGTCTACAGTCTGGACTGGTCTTTCCATGAATGACACTCTGTCATCCACGTCCAATTCCTCAAAATTGAGCACGTGTGTTGGATCAGGCTCACACTTCCTCAATATCAACACATGAAAGACGTCATGCACTTGCGCCAACCTTGGCGGCAATGGAAGACGATACGCTAAGGTCCCAATTCTCTCGAGAATTTCAAATGGACCTACGTACCTCGGACTCAGCTTACCTTTCTTCCCGAAGTGCGAAGTTCCCCTCATTGGTGACACCTTTAGGAAAACATGATCACCAACTTGGAATTTCAAAGATCTCCGGCGCTTATCTACGTAACTTTTCTGTCTGCTCTGTGCGGTCTTCAATCTATTTCTGATCACCGCCACGGCATCTACTGACTGTTGAACTAACTCTAGGCTCGTTATCTTCCTTTCTCCGACTTCATCCCAACATATTGGAGTTCTGCATCTGCCATACAACGCTTCAAATGGAGCCATCTTGATACTCTGCTAGTAACTGTTGTTGTAGGCAAATTCTACTAGGTGCAACTGATCCTCCCAACTTCCTTTGAAGTCTATTACAAAAGCTCTCAGCATGTCCTCAAGGGTCTGAATCGTCCTCTCTGACTGGCCATCTGTCTGAGGATGGTACGTCGTACTATACTGAAGCTTTATACCTAAAGCACTCTGCAAGCTCTTCCAAAAAGAAGCAGTAAACCTCGGGTCTCTATTTGAGGTTATTGTCACCGGCACTCCATGCATTCGAACCACTTGACGCACGTACAGTTCTGCGTGCCTATCAAGACTAAGGTCCTTTCGAACTGCAATGAAGTGAGCTGACTTTGTCAGTCTGTCCACCACTACCCAAATTGAATCACTTCCTCTCTGACTTCTTGGTAGTCCAGTCACGAAATCCATTGTGATATGCTCCCATTTCCATTTTAGAATCGTAAGAGGTTGCAAGAGTCCTCCCGGTTTGCAATGCTGAGCTTTTACCTATTGACATGTCAGACACTTGGCCACGTGCTTGGCGACGTCCGTCTTCATACCTGACCATCAATAGTGTTGACGCAGATTCTGATACATCTTGGTACTTCCAAGATGGACGTTGTAATTGCTACGATGCGCTTCAGATAAAATTTCTTCTCTAAGCCCTACATCGTCAGGTACAACCAAACGTCCTCGGAACCTTAACGTCCCGTCATCGGCAATCTGAAAATCAGCATTTCTTTTCTCAGTGTCCTCCTGAAGAATCTTCTATACATCTGGATCTGTCGGTTGGAGTTGTTTAATTCAAACCTAGACATTCGGTTCAATTCTGAGGGTGGCCATAAAACTTGAAAGGTGACCTACCTCAAATTTGAATTCTGAATCTCGAGCTCTCTCGATTAAGTTCCACTCTTTAATCAAGATCTAGGCTACTGAAGACTTCCTACTCAATGCATCGGCGACCTTGTTCGCCTTCCCCGGATGGTATAGAATATCACAGTTATAGTCTTTCAGCAATTCCATCCGTCAGCGCTGTTTCATGTTCAACTCCTTATGAGAAAACAGGTATTTGAGACTCTGATGGTCCGTGAAAATCTGAAATTTCTCACCACACAAATAATGTCTCCAAATCTTCAAAGCAAAGATAATTGCTGTGAGCTCTAAGTCATGAGTTGGATAGTTTTGTTCATGAGGTCTCAATTGGTGAGAAGCGTATGCGACTACCCTACTATGTTGCATTAACAAGCAACCCAGTCCTCTGAATGACGCATCACTATAGATCTCGAATCCTCCAAGACCAGATGAAATTGTTAGCACAGGAGCCGTAGTTAGCTTTTCCTTTAGTTCTTGAAAACTACGCTCGCACTTGTCTGACCATACAAACTTCTCATCTTTCTTCATGAGCTTAGTTAGAGGCGATGCTAACGCTGAGAAACCTTCTACAAACCATCTGTAATACCCTGCCAATCCCAAAAAGCTTCTGATTTTTGTCACTGATGTCGTCTTTGCCAATTGATCACGGCTTCTATCTTGCTTGGATCGACGAAGATTCTTTCTCCAGAAATCACATGACCTAGGAACGCAACACGAGTCAACCAAAACTCGCACTTGCTAAACTTAGCATACAATTGATGCGTCCTTAAGGTCTGGAGTACTAATCTCAGGTGATTCTCATATTCTTCATCACTCTTTGAATAGACCAAGATATCATCTATGAACACAATCACAAACTGATCTAAATATTCCTCGAATATTTGGTTCATCATATCCATGAAAGCAGCTGGAGCATTCGTCAACCCGAATGGCATTACTGTGAACTCATAGTGACCATACCGAGTACGAAATGCTGACTTAGAAATATCATCTTTCTTAATTCTCAACTGATAATATCCCATCCTTAAGTCATTCTTTGAAAATATTGACACTCCTTGTAATTAATCGAACATATCATCTATCCTTGGGAGGGGATACTTGTTCTTAATGGTTACTTGGTTGAGCTGTCGGTAATCAATGCACAGGCGTAATGATCCATCTTTCTTCTTAACAAATAGAACTGGATGCACTAGGACGAATAAATCCTTTGTCCAATAATTCTTGCATTTATACTTTCAGTTCTTTCAACTCTGATAATGCCATCCTGTACGATGCTTTCGAGATCGGCTCTGTCCCTAGTGCTAATTCAATCACAAACTCAATCTCCCTTTCTGGCAGTAATCTGAGCAATTCTTTTGGAAAGACATCTTGGAAATCTTGCACAACTGGAATGTCCTCCACTTTCAGTTCTTCAACTGTCGTGTCCACGACAGTTGCCAGGTACCCTTGGTAACCCTCGTCTAACAGATGAGATGTCTCTTGTGACAAGATCAAGACAATCGAGGGTCCTCCTCGACTTCCTACAAACTCAAAGCTCTTACCCTCTAATGGGTCAAACTGAATCGTCTTGCGATAGTAGTCTATTTTAGCTCGTTGATTGGTGAGCCAGTCCATGCCAATTATCAAGTCAAAGTCATACATGGGTAGGACTAAAAGATCTATCTTCCCCACTCGCTCACCAATCTCTAACTTGCACCCCGAACAACCCAAAGCAACAATGACCTTATCTTTTAGGGGTGTAGATATGCATATTGTCGACTCCAATAATATAGGACTGACTCTTATCAACTTAACATACTACTCAGCAATAAAAGAGTGGGTTGCTCCCGGATCAAACAAAGCATAAGCAGGTTGGTCGTTGAGCGAAACCATACCTATGATCACGTCAGGCGCAGCTTCTGTCTGACCTTGTGTGATTGCATAAATCATGCCTTGAGCTGGGGGTCTCTGTTGTCCTCCTTGTGGCACGTTCTGAGAGGCATACCCTCTTATTTGTCCTCTCGGTGGTGGCGGTGGTAGTTGCGGTCGTCCTCCTTGCTTTCTCAGACAATACCTTGTGATGTGACCCTATTGGCCACATTCATAACACACTCCTGTCCTAGCTGGGCACGGAGCTATCTTGTGTCGTCTTCCTCACAAGTGATATGAATCAACCCTATTGTGCATTGGCTTATTGAATCTACCCTTCTTGCTGGGCAGGCCATGAGATCTGTTTCCTGACATCGGCCTCTTTCTTTGCCTAATCACTTCCCGGTTAACACCAAATCTCGACCCCGACAAGGTAGCTTGCTCAATCAATCCTTGCTCTATCATCTGAGCCCGACGATAGACTTCTCGATAGGTCATCAAATCCAATGGCAGTAGGGGTTGCTTCAACTCTGAACGAAGACCATTCCTGAATCTTATAGCTTTCTCTTCCTGGTCTTCTACTAACCTAGGAGCATACTGTGAAAGCTCCGTGAACTTGACCCCATATTGGTCAACCGACATCGATCCTTGACGGAGGCGTTGGAATTCTTCCATCTTTTGTTCTCGAGCCATACCCGAAAAATATTGATCATTGAAAGCTCTTAGGAAGATGTCCCATGTTTGGACTACACCTTCCGGGAACACTATATCTTTGGCGGCTCTCCACCAAATGTTGGCATTGCCCTTCAACTGATAAATGGCCAAGGTTACCTTTTCTGTTTCGGTGCACCTCAGGAGTGTAAATGCTTTGTCTAGGTCTTGTATCCACTGTGAGGTAGCCTCGGGGTCTCCAGTACCCAAAAATTTTGATGGGTTTAACTTCAGAAACTGCTCCACTAGCTTATGGATTGGTCTTTCAGCAACCACAATCCCCAGTGGACCTTCAATGTTCAGGGCAGCGGCAGGTGCAACGGCAGGGGGAACTACAAGGGCGGCTCCAGCGGTGGCGGCAGCAGCAGTAGAAGCAGTGGCCTGAACAACGGCTTCAACTGTAACGGCTTGTTGATCCATTATATTCCCCATTAACTCCAAGGCACACAAGATCCCATCCAACCTGGGATCATTAGGGGCTGTAACCCCAGCACCAACAGGAGGTGGTGCTTCACCATTAGCGCTAGCCACAGTTGGCGCTCTACCACGACCGCCTCGGGCATTGCCTCTCATAGGCGTTCTATTCCGAGTCACTGAGGACAAGGTCCTCTGCCTTGGAGTTCTCGGCTCCTAATCGCTCATGGTGTCGCTTTAATCTACTGACACTTGCTTCCAATTCAACACCGAATTAGAAACAGAGCGATTCAAACAATAAACAATTTTAGCACTCAGCTAACACCGACATGCACCAGCATGAATTTAAAGGCCATCCTACTACTATCCCATGAACCATCGCTCCTTATCACTCCAATCTTAAACTTCGCTCTGATACCACTTAAACGGGATGTCACGCCTCGATCCTCGAATGCGTGCCCATCCCTCACCTGGTCGATTAATAGCGACATCCCAGGACGCATCGCCAACCTTGTTTATTTAAAATGTGCAAACGGAAGTATAAAGAAAATCCCCTGACAATAAAACAATGGGATAGAAAAGTAGGGCCATAATTTTCATAATGAAATTCATAACTAAACATTTATACAAAGTAAAAACCAAAGTACTTCACAACTATTCACAACTTTTACTTTAACTCTATTTACATCAAAATGGAGTTCACAAAAGAAGATGGGATCTCAGTCAATCCGGATCGTACTCAAGATCCCTCTCGGTGCTATCTTCTTCTTCCAAAAATTCTTCTCCTTAGGTTTCACCTCAGAGTTCTCCTTCTCAAATTCCTCCTCCTCAACTCCTCATCGGGATCTTGAAATGTTATCCACAACCGGGATGAGACTACGTCTCAGTGAGTTCTACCCCACTAAGACTCAATTAGAGAGCCAATACACTACTCGGTTGCCTAAGTACAGCACAAGTCAGAGAACTTACCTTGGCCTCAGTCTCAACCTATAATTCAAGGTTATATACAACATTTCATAAATCACAATGGACAATCAATCAAATCATTGGTCAATCGAACTAGTCGATTACATGTCAGACAGACCATTCTAGGTCATTAATTCCACACCACAAAATTTCCCATAGGGCACTCGGTCACAGAGCCACATCAATGCTCTCAGGTGTCAAGTTCGCCAAGGTGACATAAATAACAGATGGTCTACGTGCGTTCTTTAAGGCACCATTTTCGCACAGTGATATTCCTTATCATCAAACCATGCCCATCACGATTCATAGGCAATCTACGTGCATTCTTTAAGGTGCCGTTTTCGCACAGTGATCTTCCTTATCACTGAATCACGCTTGCCACAAGTCATAGATAGTCTACGTGTGTTCTTTAAGGCGCCATTTTCGCACAGTGATCTTTCTTATCACCGAACCATGCCTGTCTATACTTCGTACTTAATCGGTCTCAGCCCAAATACTTCCGACTCACTCTTCCCACTCCACACACTTTACAACTCAACAAAGCATAAGAATAATGAATAAACATACTTGGCCATTTTCTAATTAATAATTCAATCTCAATCAACTTCTATCAATTTAGGGTATATCCCTAAAATGTCACAATTTATTTAATTCCATGCAACGTAGAGCTGAAATAAATAAACGGACTGCGCCACGACAATCAGCACGAGATTTCGGTCGTCAACCATCTCCGCCTTAATTTCCGAAAAATAAATAATTAATTAATTAATTTCAAAAATTAAATAATAAATATTAAAAATTCAATTTAGCTCAAAATAAAGCCCAATTAAATAAAACAGACTTCACCACAGTCACAAGATAATATTTAGGTTCTTTGGCCATCCCAGGTTGAATTTTCGAAAAATAAATAATTAATTAATTTAATTCTGAAAATTAATATTTAAATACCAAAAATTCCACTTAGGCTTGAATTGTCAAATTGAAGCCCGATAAAGGGTCGGAAAAATCCCGAGCTACCCTCAATAAATAGTAGACCACGTCTACTTGCTAATTACACATTCAATTTGACTAATTTACATTTCAATCAACTAATAAACACTAATCTAACCACCTAAGCCTAATTAAATACAACTAAACAACCATTAAGTATAATTAACCCACTAAGCAAGGATTAGTGAGGTTACTCATCGGAATCGCACGCAACCGGGATCAAATCAACGGGCACGGCGCGGGGATCGATTCCTTCCAAAGCACGGCACGAATCCGAGGCTCGGAAACGGCCCAAAACGAGCTCAATGGCGGCTGGAAACCCACTCCGTGGAGGCTGCGTTTGCTGAAGAAAAAGACACAAAACAGCCACAGAACACTTCTACAAAGGTGGCAAGGCACGGGGGAGGGTCGGTAGAGGTCTAGCGGCTTCGAACGGTGGCTGGAGGTGGCCGAACGGGGGCTGGACCGAGGCTGGGCAGTAGCTCAAATCGCATGGGGACGGGCGGACGGCGGGACGACGGCGAGCGGCAGCGTGCGGGCAGACGACGACGACGAGCTGCGGGCGTGCGAGCCGACGGTGTGAGGGCGGCAGTGCGCGGGCGGCGAGTAGCTGCTCCTCTTCTTCAGCTTCTGGTTTTTCTTTCACAAAGGAGAAGGAAGAAGAAAAATGGTGGGTTCGATTACGTGGGAGGGAAAAGGAAAGAAGAAAGAGAAGGGAGAGAGAAAGAAAAGGGAAAAGATAAGATAAGGGTTGGGGTTTGACTAGTCAAAAAGTAAAAGGGAGAGAGGCCAAATTGAATTTGGCAAGGGGGGTCTCGTACGAAGGGGAGGGAGGGTGTCTACACATGGGGGGAAAGGGAGGAGAGAGAAAAGAGAGAGAGAAAAAGAAAGGCAGAGAAAAACAAAAAGAAAAATAAAAATAAAAGTAATTAAATAGTAAAAACAATTTTACTATTCCAATTACTCCAATTATTTTCCTTTTCTCTTTTTATTTTCTTCTAGTCTTCGATTTTCCTTCCGATAATTTCTTTCTCGAAATTTCAGACTCGTCAATAAATTGACGAACGATGAGACGAAGTTCTAAAAAAAAGAATTATGACACGCTTAAAATTCTATTCCCAAAATCGAGTTCAATTCCGTGGTTAAAATCGATTAGACGTGATTTTAGTCAAATCCAACCAATTAAGTAGCTTTTAGAGATTTTTACCGTGGATACATCTCTTAACGGCTTCACTCAATGGGTTAGTTAACTCGTGAGTGATCAGCTCAGAGAAAAAGGATCGTAGGCACGTCGACGAAAGGCCCATTTCACTTTATCGAAATGAGATCAAATTTCAGGATGTCACAAAAGGTGACTGAAAAAACAAGTAATGTATATAATTAGCATCATGTGAGCAATGTGTAACATGACGTACAAGTACACATCCAGAGAGTTACATGCAAAATCACATAATCACCTTTGGGCATAATACATGACCTTTGGGCATATGAACCACTGGAATCAGTCACTCCTCCACCACACCATCATGTATCCCTCCATGAACTAATACATAATCACCTCCTTTGGGAGTATGACTACACATTAGACTAGGAGACATCTCAATCATTATACGAGACCAAAATTTCTCAAACCCAATTAAGTGTGCCACTTTGGCGGTCACAACTCAATTGAATTATTGAAACTCTCTCATACCAAGGATATAAACTTTATATCTCACATAAACCATACATATGTGATTTTAACTTTAGTGATAGGGGCAGTAAATCATTAAAATCACATATCATACTCATTACATTGCTTCACTCATTAATAAAAATAAACTTTATTGTATATTGTTAATGAATAACACTCATAATATTTATTTGATAACATATCAGTAACCCAACACTTGTATTTCTAGTATCACAGAAAAATACAATAAAAAATATGCAAAAAATACACTAAAAAGCACGTATTAAGGGTTCCGTATGTATTTTCACATCCATAAAATCATCAAAAATATGAAATAATTACATCACAAGATAGAGGACAATCATACGAGTCCAACGCCGCCGGCCACGTGCCAATCCGGCGCTCCACGCGCCCGCACGCGCCACCTGAGTGCGCAGCACATGGAGCGCACGTGCGGGCGAAGAAGGGCCGATCAAAACCGGTCCGACCGGTGGCGGTCCGATCAGTTCTCGATCTGACCTTCCGGTCCAGCCACCCGGTCCAGTAAATGGTTGATTGGGTTGGGTCGGGTCCTAGGTTGGGTCGGGTCGGGTCGGGTCGCTGATGTCATAGTGACGTCATTGGGTCGGGTTGCTGATGTAATCGTGATGTCGGCACCCACGTGCTGCCCACGCGCGATCTGCTCCCCCCGCGTGGGAGCGCGTGAGGGCGTGTGACCGCACGTGGGGCGCGTGCTCGATGCCCTGGCGACGTGTGGCCGCGCGTGGGGGCACAGGCGGCTCCCTCCGGTGACGTACCGCCTACGGTTCTTCTCGTCTCATCGAGTCCAGTCCAAATATATAATTTTATTTTATTTTTACTATACTTAAAAATCTCGAAAATCTCAAATTAGGGCAAAATTCCATGCATTCGACTTCTAAGGTTATGGAGGCTCTGATACCAGATGTTTCATGCAAATTACGCAATTCCTAGATCACCATAACCAGAACAAGAACATGCATAATTGAGCAGAAAGATTAGCGCACCTGTTTTGGGATCCATCGTTCTTAAAGCGGAAGCGGAAACACAATGTTCCACGCGCAAGTCCTTCTCCTCTATTATCCTCCGTATTACTAGCTCAATGAGATGGCCCCCTCGCCCTTTAGCGTTAGGTTAACGCCCCTTATATGATGATACGTGTGAAAAATTAGAGTTGTAGGAGAGACTTAAGCACTATTTATAGACTTTCCAACCAGGCCCCCTCATTACGGGCCAGGCTCAACTCGGCCCACACTGGCTAGCCCCATATTAAACTAATTAAGAAACATTCTATCTCACCTTAGACCAACCCCGTAAAACGGTAACCGTTAAACAGTAAATTACAATATCAATTAATGTGGTCCACATTAGGAAAACTCTTACAAAACAAATATACTCTCACAGTGTTTCGATCACGAATAGATACATTTTAATTCTTTTTTAATGAGTGAATATGACTAAAAATATTGTACCGGTGCCCCATGATATATTTATCCTAACCTAATTTTTTTCCACCAAAAAAAAAAAAAAAACACCCAAACTTTAGTCCGAACTAATATTCATTTGATAAGAAATCCAAAAGTAATAACCTTTGACACATTCACCCAAACCAGTACCCTTGACACAAATCTATCATATATTATGAATTTGGGAGCTGATTTGGAAGGGACATTTGGGTCACAGTTCCAATTTGGGGCTTTTTGTTAGACGAAATTAGATTTGAGTAAATATGTCATGGGCTACCACTTTGAGATTTTTTGCAAGATAAAAATTTATTTATGATAAATGTGATATCATAACTACTGGAATTTGCCCCAATAACCATCCTTTTCACATGAGAAGGGGGAGATGGAGGGTTTGAATCCTCATTTTCTCAAGAGAGTTAGGGACGATTAGCTTCAGGTCTGGGTTTCGACTCCCACGCCCTGCAAAGAAATAATGATAAAGTTTGAAAATGAGGTGAGAGTTAGAGTAGGATTGACCAAAAAACATAAAGATAAATGTGTTATCATACCGATTTGGGATTTTTAATTATATTAGCCCCTCTTGTCGACACTTTTTTTTTTTTTTTTTTTTTTTTTTTATATTTGGGAAACCGATGCTTTCAGCTAAAAATAGTAAGCTATCCGAGTCTCCAATCATGCAATGGGGAAAAAAGATGAACAAAAGTATCAGGAATTGAAAAAAACATTGACTATGTGTGCATGTAAATTTAAATCACAAACATATGATTATGGAAAAAAGAGGAGGCATTTCACTTTCACACATAACTTGAATGCGTTAGCGTGTCCCACAACGGTGAGTGGAATGGGGCTTGCCCGGGACAAAAAAAAATGCTTTTTCATTCCATATTTTACAATTAATAGATTATTTCGACATCATTGCCTTCGTTTTCAAAAATAAATTTTAACATTCCATTATATATATAAAAAAAAAAAAAAAAAGTTAGAATTGGCTATGCTATCTAGGTTCAATTGTTAAATTGGAATATGTCGTAATATTCCAATTTCTCCTCCTAAATTTGATTTTGATATGGTAAAGGAAGACTATACGCTTATTTGCCATTGTATTTTCACATCTTCTTAATCAAGTTAGTATACTTTTAATTTACCATATCCAGTCCTACTTTCACAAATCATGTAATCAAGTCTCTGCAACAACAAATCTTATCAAATTCAATTTGGCATATTCATTGGACAACACATAAGTATGATGTGGATAGAATATGCAGATTCTCACATAGACATGTTAGGACAAATTTAGCCAATAAAGACAACGTCAAAATGTGGTGTAAATAAATTTAACCAATGTGGACACTCACGTGAATATTTACATTGGAAAAAATTTATCACCTCACACTACGATGTGGTCTTATGGCCACGTTAGTTGGATTTAGCCGAATTTGGTGTTGGAGAGACTTCATTAGAAAAATTTGAAAAAATGTAACTTGATTAGACAAAATAACAAGTATAGAGATGATTTGAAAAGATTGAAAGTACAAGAGCGAAATGTAGAATTTTTCCTGTACTAAACAAAGGAATAGGTGGATCAAAAATCATAAAATTTGTCACGAAAGTGTAATTGAGTCATAAAACTTTTAACGGTGCAAATGAGTGAGCACGCCTTTGGGTCATGCATGTGTCGGCTAAGGATCAGAATCAACTTGTGTGATGCACTTATGTGTGTGCACTTAAAAAGGAAAAAGCGTTCGTTGTCACATAGCGTTGGTGCCGATGCCTCATTCATTGATTGAGATGCCATAGTTTAGCTAGGAAGCCCCTGAAAGTATAAGATGCCTATCTTGATGGCCAGATACCTTGATTGAGCTAAAAAGCCCCTGAAAGTATGGGAAGCCCCTGAGAGTATGGATGCCTAGCCTAAAGCCGAATGCCTAGCTTGTGGCTGGAAACCTGGAAAGTATGGGAAGAACCGTTTATACGGTTATTAAACTTATTGAATATGTTATTATGTGCTGTTGATAAGCTTGTTTGGTGAAATAGCTTATTTGGTAAGTTGAAAGTGGATCACATAGAGATAGTCGAGAGGTGATAATAGACTTGCGATTAATCTACCATTGACATTGTTTGTGAGTGTTGTACTTGCTAGGCTTTAACAATGATGAGATGCTTTCCTAGTAAAGAACTAGGAATTTTACTTACTGAGTTCCCTAAAACTCATCCCTCATCTTTCAGTCTTGTAGGCATATAAGTCTCACGTCAATTTTGGAAGCTGTAGTCATGCTAGAGGAAATAGGGTCTCTCTTAGCCTATGTGGAAAACTTGTACTATGATGTAAAAAGAAAAGATGGTCCGTAGAGAAAAAGGCTTGTAAAAATATTATTATAATATAAATTAGTGTGTTCTGCTTAATGTAGGTCTTGGTCTTCTAGTTGTTGCTTGTCTAGGGAGTTGTTTATTCATGTTTCCGCATATGCATGATCACGAGATGAAGAGAATCAAGACTGCGACAAGCTTGGGATGTCGTAAAAGTAACCCGTGCCACTCAGGACTTTAGAGATAGAGTTGGGGTCATGACAGTTGGATAGCTTATTCCTTGGGTGCCAAAGATTAAGAGCAACTACAATCCGGCTACATGGATGCTAGAGGTGACTTCTCCCTCAGCTGAAGCTGAACTTGGCATTGATTTTGCACTAATCTACAGAGAATCACCATTATATGAGTAAGTTCATCCTCTGCTACTCTCGAGTGCCCAATAACAGCTTGCGTGTGGTCCATTATTAGGATACTTTGAAGATATCCTGCCATTTTCTATTGTAATCAAGGTACCACAATGGCTTTTTTAATCTTGTCCTTCCGATCGTATAAGCCCCTGGAGTCTTAAGATTTCAAATTGAGGGAGTCGATATGCCTTATTTATCATATACCCGCAACCTTAACCTCAGTATCTTGACCTACTCTCTAGTGTTTCTGGTTGTCTTCAGAGTTGACTGGTGTTCATGCTCTATATCCTCTTGGTTAACAGATGTGCAGTTTGACTCCAAAGCAAAAGTAGACTTAAGTGCACTAGCATTTATTTCTGAAATAGAACCAAAAAGAGTAGAAGAAGCTTTATCTAATCAGCCAATGCTCACAAAATTTATCGCTAGCTAATAAGTGGGTCTTGAGGTTATGCTCACTTTCGGATATGTTTATTGTAGAAGCCAAGTATTTGGCCTTTTAAAGCCAATGTCAAGTCCGGATATTAGATTGTGCACAGGTGATGCAAACAACTGCAGCCAGAAGTGATTGAAATGGTTGAAGACGGTAGTAGGACTGCTATGAGGATGAAGGATGGGGCACGATTTTCCAGAGATCATCCAAAGAGATTGGAAGAGCTGAAACAGTATTACAAACCTTCCAGGCTTTATAATCTCACTGACATCCATGATGATGCTTATTTTGGCCTTACGTAACTCTGAACCCGGCATTGCACGAATACCCTGGATAAAAGTTCCAATTGACATGAATTAGTGAATTGTAGGAAGTAGTAACAATTTAAGGCAAAATTTAATAATGCCCAAAACATTTGTTGAAATCTTTCTGCAGCACACAAAATGGTTAGTTGTGGTTCAGTCTTATTACAAAGTAAAGCATATTACATAATGAGTGTTACAAAGCGGCGGAGGGATGAAAGAAAAACAATGTTGGTAAATGACAACTTGGAGATATACATTGTTTTTGTCACGCCCTAAACCCCCAAGCGTGCAAACATCCCTCAACGGTCAATTAGTTGCGATGTCCCAGGACGCGTCGTCAACCCATTCTTTTTATCTTGCGATTAAATGTAAGCAGAAGCATATTCTAAACACCATCCGGTCAAACATCATAATAGGGATAGTATCAACACAACAAACATTTCCAAAACACCATTTTTATTTATAAATTGTTAATCCTACGAAGTTTAATAATTACAAGTCTTTTTACGGCCATTTTTTACCGATCATTTCCAAAACCTTTAGGGGTCAGAGTTAACCTAAACTTCACTACTGGTAGGGCCAGTCGAAAAGTGACACATCTTGCGCTCACCACAACCCCACATGACAGTTCTCCATACCATAACCCTGAAAAACAATAAACAACAACTGATGAGATAAAAATCTCAGCCAGTCAACGACTTAACCTCAATTAGGAAGCTAATTCATCTCGGAAGCAGCCTAAACATATGCAACATCACAGATCCTTACCTCGCCTTAGTACACCCCTGTGTGTTAGTAATTCACGTATGTCAATAGTAATGCAACAAGTTTAACAAATAATCAAAACACATCTCATATACATCCATGCACATTGCAATCACATGTATTCCAATTATTACGACCCTCAGGCCATGGCCAACACATGAGTTGGTGATCTTCCGGCATGACCGGGTAAAAGTAACCCGTCGATAGAGTTGGGGTTGTGACATTAGCCCTCCATAAGTCCTCCGTGGATGATGGTTCAGGCGAATACTAATGTGACATTTTTGTGAATGAAAAAAGGAAGCTGGACTTGGGGGTTTCCTGTTGCGGAGGATGCCAATTAGTTGCTAATGTCAAATGTGCTATATCTCTGGTATGCCACCACAGTATAGCCATTTCTTTCTAAGACAACCTTGGTTGAACTTTGAACGTGAAGTTCTGATAAATGAGTTATAAAAAGAAGTAAGAAAAGAGAGAGAGAGAGATTCTTCAGATGAACAACTTCAGTTCAATGAATGAATCTTTCCACTGCACAAATGTAGCAAGCACAATCGATGTCATCTTCAACACAAAGGTTGAAAGCTTATGCACATGAAACTTTCTGTGTCATTTTCGTACTTTAGGAAATAATGGAAAATTATTAACAAAAAAACATAGCCACCTTTTCTTTTCAGGTGAAACTAGAGCTGACAGGAGAGGACCCCCTGTTACAAGCAGATTTGAAGGCAAAGGAGGAAAAACTGGAGTCACTGGAGAGACAATTTGCAGCAATTCCATTGAAAAACTGGGGAGGTAATAAATGAGTAGTAAAGGTTCTATGTCTCCCCATGAAAATTTCAGTGCAACTGTAATAAAAAAACATGTGCCTCTATATTGAAGTGTACTGCAGCAGTTGCCGAAAAGAGAACAAAGAAAATAGAAATGTAGAGTGTAGTGCATTTACATCAAAATTAGCTTTGATTCAATCATCCATGATGTTTGTAATTTACAGACCATGAACACTTCAAACTGATCAACAAGTGCAGCCTGACAGGCAGTGCTTACTCTGATTGAACATCTAATGGTGAACGGTCTTCTGTTTTCTGGAGATGACAACGTAATGCCCCTTTTGTCATTTTCCTTTCTAAGTTCATCATTATTGCTTTGCAGATTCTACTACTTAAAACCTGGTAACTTGTGTGCCACCATCTGTGGATGTAGTGTTACCAAAGTGCTGAGAATGTTGTTTCAGATCCCATTTTTGAACTGTTCCACTTGAATTTTTGTCTTAATTGCATCAGAAATAACGAGTTTCTGCATATGATTGTGCTCTAAGTTTTGTCCTCAGAGTGTCTTATAATTCACTGAATTGGATTTTCGGCCTTTGAATGTCTGTCGTTCATAACCATATAATACTTAAACACAAGAAGTAATTATGTGAAAGGGAGCCTTTCCTGTTACTGGAGATTACTGGAGATTTTCTTGTCATTCTCAGACAAGTAATTGCTTTAGTTACTTTTGATTATGTCTGTGCATTATTGTGATAAATTCAGACCTTTTTTTTTTTTTAAATATATATTACAATGATATATGCGTGTTCAGCATGAAAATGATACTGAAAGTTGCAGTACTTTTGTTTCTCTAAGCTTGAGATTGGGAGAAGTGCTTCTGTTGTACGACAGTTAGGGACCTAAAATGGGCTGAAGCCGAGAGATGTGCTTCCACACTCCACCATCACAAATTGGTGAGAAGATAGAGTTCCAGGAACTTGGAGAAATTTCACTTGAGATTGTCCTCCATACTGTCTAGCACTGAATCCTCCTTTAAAGTCATGCAAATTGGCCATACTGAAACTAGTACACTTCTATATCCAGAATACTAATGTGGACGCTTTATTGTCACAGAAACCAATTCACTTTATTTGGCTAGTTATGAGGATTGTACAACTAAATTTTACACTTTTGATTCAAACAGAGACTTATGATGTCATCTTCTCTGGTAGTTCAAGTGCTCTATACAGTATGTGAAAAGAGTTGCTATAACAAAAGGAAAGGCGATGAGGACGATACCCACAACATTTAATTGATCATGGTGAAATCCGAAATAATCCTTCAAGAAGCCCGCTACGGTTTTGTTTTCTCCAAATGCCTCAATTTCCTTATCAACATCTCCATACTGCGAAGTTAGCATACCATTAAGTGCCCATGATGTTGGACACACATAGTACAACCAGATCCACCATTTTGGAATTTTCTGCAACAATGACAATGAAGCACTATTAATTTCCCAAGCACTTAGTTTTGAGATGTAGGGATAGTTTTTAGTTGTTGTTGACACATGCATAAGATATCTAAATCTGGCAAGATCGTGAATTTCACATTTGGGTGCTCTGCAAGTACGAAGAAAAGAACATGGACAAAATGTTTGTGGAAAGAGTCAAGGAACATTAAAAGTTTAGATCAAACTATGGTGAATGACTGAGATAGCTTACCGGTTTTGGGATCAAAAACCCAGCAAAAAGATAGAAATTTGCATAGAAGGCAGATTGTAGAATTGCAGCAACCATGAAAGTTGGTGTCAGGGACACAAGCAGCATTCCGAGGTAATTGAATGACAGCAATGTGCAGAACATGACATAGAAGTACCAGAAAATCTTGTCTGCTGACCCGAAATAACCAATCATTGGATAGGTGAACATCACATATGAAATAGCTTGAACAAGTATATATGGTATCTCAACAACAACCTGTGAAATCAGCATAGTAATATAATCTGATTAAATTGTTTTGTTTGTTCTTATGTGTCTTAAAACACGTTCAGAACTTTGGATCATTCAGTTGAACTAGATTTGCGCCTCCGTTAAGAAGGTTGAATCTTAATTAACTACTACAAGAAACAACTCAATCATCTATCAAGAATTCTATACCTGTGCTAGTGAAAAAGCCAATGAAGCATACATCCCTGCAAATCTCTCACGATACATGACGGTCCGTTCCCTAGCAACATAGTGCAGTATTGATGAGCAGTTGCTTATGCCTAAGAAGAGCACAGCCATATACATTGAACCCAACGTGATGAATAAGTTCTGCTGGTTGTTTCTAGCAATCAGAATATAAGGGGTCAGGAGAAGTGCCTGTTTCTTCGTCATAACAGGTCAAAAAAGTCATACGATCTTATATGACTGAATATGTGGTAGCTAATTGTGCCAATCGTTGCAGAGTTTGATAATTAGAAGACCCAGCCAAACGTTTGAAACCTAGATGGTATACACTTTGTTTTTAGTTCTTCTTCCTTGTTGAAGACTAGAAACTAACAAGATCAGAGAAATGTTTGTTCAGTTAACCAGACGCAGACTGTAGACCATCTTAATAAGGTCGTGCTCCAAAACTCGAGCAGACTCAAGTCTCAAATTGACCAAGAGGGATAGTTACTCACAGTTTCTTCCCTTGATTCCAGAACAGTAACCCTAAGAGAAAAGACACAGCAATTGTGTGGAGTGTACGCGTCAAGTTGTAAGGAGGACTTCTCCAATAGGACAAGTACTGCTTCCATAGACATGACTTGAATTGTCCCCACAACTTTTGGGAGAATCGGGAGAAGTGCAAGTCACTAGTACCAGGAGGTGGAGTGCTCAGCTGCTTTACAAGCTCTTTGTTGGTCCTGGAAGGAAAAAAACGATACAAGGCTGTATAACAACGGATATTGTCAATGGACCGATCATACTGCACATCTGTTAACCAAGAGGAGATAGAGCAGGAACACCAGTCAATTCTGAAGACAACCATAAACACTGGTGAGTAAGTTCAAGATACCGTAGTTAAGGTTGCAGGTATACAATAAATAAGGCATATCGACTCCCTCAGTTTGAAATCTTAGACTCCAGGGGCTTATATGGTCAGAAGGACAAAATTAAAGAAACCAATGTTGTACCTTGATTATGATAGAAAATGGCAGGATATCTTCAAAGTATCCCAATAATGGACCACATTCAGGCTGTTATTGGGCAATTGAGAGTAGCAGAGGATGAACTTACTCATATAATGCCGACTCTCTGTAGATTAGAGCAAAATCAATGCCAAGTTCAGCTTCAGCTGAGGTAGAAGTCACCTCCAGCATCCATGTAGCCGGATTGTAGTTGCTCTTAATCTTTGGCACCCCAGGAATACCCTGTCCAACAGAAGCTGGTTATTGGAGATATTACTAATTAACACTTAAATATGATAAGAATTACGCAGTTAAATTACAAGGAGTGAAAAGATCTTCATTTTTGTGCATCAAACTGACCTCAAAGTATTCTATAATTTTGCTAGAGTTATGTCCCAAGGGTCCTGAGTAAATCAGCCGTCCATCAGCTTTTAATAAAACCATCTGCTCAGAGAGAGAGAGAGAGAGAGAGAGAGAGAGAGAGAGATTAGGCCTTCGAAAATCTAACCAGAATTACTAAAAGTTTTGCCCAAAAAATTACCGGGTATTCTGTTATTTAATCGGAATAAAATAAAAGTAAATTTATGCTCATAGTGATTCACTAGTTACTATATCTCCTCTCTTGATCCAGATGTACCCCGTTCATATAACCGTTTGGCACACTTTACCTCATCAAAAACCTCAAATATGTCAATGCTGGGTTGGTGGATGGTGCAAACTATTGTTCTTCCGGTGTCCACTATGTTCTTCACTGCTCGTATGACAATTGCAGCGGATCTAGCATCAAGTCCTGTTGTAGGCTCATCCATAAAGATTATGGAAGGATTTGCAACAAGCTCTACAGCGATAGTGAGTCGTTTTCGTTGCTCTGTGGATAGACCACTAACACCTGGCATGCCCACCAGAAAATCTTTTATTCCATCAAGCTCCATCATCTCCAGGACTTCATTGACAAATTCCTACACAGGCAATTAATGATTCTTTTGATAGTGCTGAACAAAGCAAGTTATCAGAAGCCAGGAATGTAATCTTACCACTTTACGTTTTGAGTCAATCTGAGGATCTAAACGAAGCCAGGCGGAAAATATAACAGACTCTTCCACAGTGATTTGTGGGGAATGTATGTCCGTTTGCTCACAATAACCAGAGATTCTTGCAAATGTTTCCTGAACCTTGGGATAACCACCGACTTTTATTTCTCCTTCAATATAGCCGGTAGTTTTTCTCCCACAAAGGACATCCATCAGAGTAGTTTTCCCAGCTCCGCTCACTCCCATCAGTGCGGTAAGAATACCAGGTCTGAATGTGCCTGTGATATCAGAGAGAAGTTGCAATCTTTTCTGTGCAAAGCCTTGTTGTCTCATTTCCTGAGACACCCAAAAAGGAAGAATGTAGTGAAAAAGACAACATCATCTAATGGATCTGAAAGGCTCAATCTTGCAACTTCAGGAAGAAAGGAAGCTCAAATTGTTACCATGGGGGTGTCTACGTAGTACTGCACATCTTTAAACATGAGCGTCAATGGTGTGAAAGGCAAAACCATCCTTCCTATTTTTGAAGTAAAGAACCCACTTTAATAATTATTAAAGGAACAGCACAAATAATTATTGTGAGACTATAATTGGGCAAGCAAGAATTTAGGATTGGACCATTTTTTGTTTGCACTGGTTCAGCAGAAACTTTCTTTGTCTCTTCATTCTTTAGGTTGTCTTGAGAATCTTCAGTTTCATTTCTATGCGAGTATTTCTCACGTGAAATGATAGCACGTGATGATCCTGGAGCTGTAAGTTTTAAAGTGATTTCAGGAACATCCTTGGCCCTAATGATCCAAAAGTGAAGTCCAGTTGCAGGAATGACAAACTTACGCTTCAAGAAAGTGAAACCGATGTTGAACAGTAAGGTAAATCCCAATAAGGCACCAACTGATATCCAAAAGAAATACCCATTGAAATTTAGTCCTCGGCTTTCAAGGATTGTACGCCCTACTGTAGTGTTTGATGACAAAATCTACAAGTACGCATTAAAAGGAAGAACAAGTCAGATTGCATTGAAAGATGAAAGAGGAAGTTTGTTAGATCTATGGGTAATGTAAGCAAAAACAAGTTAATGCATTCAGAAATGCAGAGGAAGTTAGTTCTGCCTAAAAATTGCGAAATTAAATCCACTCTCAAGAAAAGAACTTTCTCGTTTCCTGAAAGAATACTAGTGCAAATATACTTATAGAGGGGATGTCATCATTGATTCAGTAATTGCACTGTATCAAAGTCAAGTAACTGGATGAGATGATAATCATTAATGAGACGCATTGATTTAAGGCAGGAAGTTAGCACAAAGAAATTACAAGAATGAGATCATAGGATTTAAAATTGTCAATTTCTATCTGTTAACTGAGGCCCCCAGATATATTAAACAGCTCGATTCATGCCTTGTCCTCGTACTTGGAGCACAATAAACAAAAGAATGTTTAGTAGCGAAGCTGGTTTAGCTTAACAACAGCACTAGCATGTCAAAATACTTCTCTAGAATAAAATGGGTTAAGTGATTCTGCAACTAAAGTGGTATCTTGTATTTAGAGCTACAGGAGCCAAAAACTTTTTCACTTCCACAATGCCCTCACCTTTTGCCATCGTGGAGCATCAAATTCATTAACAGAAAGTCCGATTTCTCCATATGTTAGTGGAGAGACCCAGAAACCCCATTTAAACCAAGCAGGCATCGAGGCTGCAGTGACAACGAAAAATATTAAATGCACTAATTCATCCAAAATCAAACCAAATAGAGATTCTAACTTCCTTACGTTTTGGGATGATGAAACCTCCAAATAGCATCGAAATCATTATTGCAACATTACCAGCTAAGTTGGAAGCAACCACAGTTTGAAAGATTGAGGCGAGAAATCGGAACAAGGATATTGAGGACAAATGCACAGAGAAAAGAAGCAATAATTGGCGGAAGAACCTGTATAATTAAGCGGAAAATGATAGAAGTATTGGCTTTCTCGTAAGGTTGTAGTAAACCTTACAGATGATATTGAAATGTAAAAGAGGATTATGGAGGTGAGGTAATGGAAGGTTATAAAATGAAGAACTCTCGTGTTAAAACTTACCTGCCTACCTCAGGACTGTATCCAATCACCCAATATGTAAGAGATGTCCAAACCACAGATTCCAGCAGTGAAAGAACAAGCTTCATTATAGATGTTGGAATTGCATAAGCCCAAGCAGGGTAAAAGTACAGCTCCTTTTGTTTATAGAAGGTTGGGAGCCTCGAAACGGTCATTGCCAATTCCGGAAATCCATCAACGTGGAGTATGATTAGTGCGTAAAACAGAGAGCCCATATAGTAGTTGGCATGGAATACATCTATTCCCCTCTCAGTCCGCAAGAATACAGTCGTCATGATAAATGCAATTAAAATAAGCTGCATGATGAAACAACAATAATCACCTTCTACAGTTCCTTTATATATATGGAATCCAGGAGATAAGATTACAAATTAGACTATAATAGGCACTGACGTTGAAAGAGATATATCTGATAAAAAGTGCAAGAGATTTATGAGAGCTTATTTTGACCTGTACTGACTTGAAAATATATATAAAAGAATTTCTTCTCATGAGAAGAAGTTCCCTCGCCATGCATGCTCTAAGAAGTTCCCACCTGGACAGAGAGTATGCATCAAAAGAAAGAGCATTTTTGTGGATTTTGGACCTATCAAACATGTCTGAAAGCTCCTGATCAAGCTTCATCCCACAATATGATTCCTTGAACTTTTTACAGAACATATCAACTGACATATAACCGTATGGTAGCTCAGGATGCTGCCAATATTGTGCCTGATCTTGTCTAGATATAACCTGCATGGCGATAGGCAACATAATAAAAGGTCAATAAAGGAAGCTAACTTGCAGTGCACAATCTGCTTATTGTTTACTACCTCTTGGAGGAAATCGGCAACCCCTTTTCTTTCGGGGCACCTGAATCCACAATCCTCAAAAAACTTCAGAGCTTGGTCACGAGGGCCTTGGTACACAATTTTCCCTTCAGCCATCAGAATAAGGTCATCAAACAGATCAAATGTTTCTGGCGCAGGCTGAAGAAGCGAAACCAGTATAGTGGCATCTGTCAAATGTGCTAGTTGCTTAAGACAAGAACCAATCTGAAAGGCCGTCGAACTGTCCAAACCGTTTGTTATTTCGTCCATGAATAGAGCTTTATTTGGGCCAACAATCATCTCTGCTGTATAATTTTTAACAGAAAGTTGACTTGTCAGATAAAATTTTGGAATTTCAAGGGGCCAAGATCAGAAAGGACAGTGAAATATTGTATAACTCCAGTCATATTAAAGTTCATTCTTTATGAGACTTGCTGCATCTGCCAGCATTTCGTCTCTCTGCTACCTGTAGTCAATCTCCTCTTTTGACCGCCTGATATGCCTCTTCTCATAGGATCTCCAACCAATGTGTCTGCACAGATATCCAGCCCAAGGATCTGTGCAGGAGTTGAAGAGATAGAGACAGAAGTCTCTGCTTAAACGTTTGAGGCACAGAAAACTGATTAACTATCAACTCAGTCAAAAGAACTTACTTTTAAAATGTAGTCTGTCTGAAGAGTTCTTTTAAGTCCTTTGAGAGCAGTTGCCTGGTAAACAAGGCAGCGGTTACTCATAAACTAAACGGACTACACACGAAGTCATTTTTCCATGAGAAGCAAGTATTGGATTGGTAACCTGTGCACACTAAATTACCCCATTAATCCAATGGATCAAGTGAGACGCAAGCATAAGATCGGGTGAGTGGCCCAAACCAGGGATCATTGAACTAATTGTGTAGGGATCAAACCTGTGTTTACACCTATGCCAGAAACACAATTCCGTTCCCTAACCAGTAAGCCAGTGCCATGGTTTTGACATTTCATGTTTCAATAGAATTTGTAATTATTAACCCGCACTGGTTGCCCCTGCGTCAGATACTATTTCATTCCCTGACCAGTAAGCCAATTCCGTGGTTTTAACATTTCATGTTTCAATAGTGTCTATAATTATTAACCCGCACTGGTTGCCCCTACTTCAGACACTATTTCATTCCCCAACCAGTAAGCCAATTTCATGGTTTTAACATTTCATGTTTCAATAGAATTTGTAATTTTTAACCCGTACTGGTGGCACCATGCTCAAAGTAGAACTTCTAGTAACCAGGCTAAAAAGCAATTTGCGGACTCAAATTGTACATTAAATGGGTAGAGAGAAGAAAGTTGGAGAATGTCACTAAAGGTACCTTCATGTAAGTATCTATATCAGGATCTGGAAAGATTCCTGCCTCCTTCTCCCTTCTGCTGATCTCCATCACGATATCTTTGCAACCAGAAAAACCAACAGGTCGTCGTTTAACAAAGTTTCCAAGTGACAGATCTACAATCACTTCGAATAATATTCACCTTCTCTGCTTCCAACACCTTGACAACGGGCAGAGAAGTCCAGTGTTTCCCTCACAGTCATGTCTGGAATGTTTAGATCATGTTGGCTTATATAAGCAGAGGTTTTTTGGGGGATGAACTCGTCAAGATTGTGGCCATTATATGAAATTTCTCCCGTGACCTATCAGATAATGAAGGGAACAGGAGATGATATCAAACTCAAAGACAGATTAATAGGAGCTAATATATGTTTTGACTGTACCTAATTAGCTTACTTTGAACTTCAAGTTCTATGCCTTTAGCTAACCACACCACAAAATAGTTCTGTCCCAGTTAGCTATAAAATGCAAAAGTAATCTATGCACTGATATTATCCAGCACCCTTCAAGCACTTTTGTCAAATAGAATAGCACAATCTGCTTCAGTGGTGCCTTAATGAAAACTCACTGAGTCCACATCTGCGAGGATACTTATGTTAAAGTGTTCATGGGAAGAGGGATCTGGATGAGCATGGGTTCTCTTGAGCTTCATTCTGTCTCAATTTATACATATTTGTAAGCCACACGTGTGGTATGTTGGCAATTCTGTTAAGCCTAGTGTAGTTTGATGTAAAAGTACACCCCAAATATCAAAACTTGTCACTTAAATGCCAAAAATTAGGAAAATGACACTTAAATGCCACTTCTTTTGAAAAATGAGACACTTGAATGTCACCTCCGGCAAACCCTGCCGGAAATCCTACATGGCAATTTTTTTATTAATTTTGCTCGCCTAGGTGGCTCGCCAGAGAGCTAACTCTACAAAGAAATGCCAAAACAATGTCGTTTTGGCACATATTTGAATTTTAATATAAAAAAATAATTAAATCAAATTATAAAAAATTAAAAAAATTTAAAAAAGTTCAAAACAAAAAAGAAAAAAAGAGGAGAAAGATAGTTGAGGCGGATAAGGGCTATGCCCTTGCCACCTCCCCGCCATTGCTGGCCCCTGGCCAGGGGCTAGCGACCCCAGCTGACCCTCCCCGCATCGTCGTCGACCTTTCCTAGCGACAACGAGGAGGCAGCAGTGAGGGCTCCAACTCTCTCCCTATTTTTTTCTTTTTTTAAATAAATTTAGTTTTAAATTTAATTTAATTAATTTTTATATTAATTATTTACTCACATCAGCAGCAAAATGACGTTATTTTTGCACTTGTCTAACCATGTCAACGTGCAAAACGATGTTGTTTTGCACTTACCTTACCGGAAAATCATCACGTAAGCATTTTAGCTGGATTTTTTCACCGTCGGCACTTAAGCAATCCATTTTGCTCTGATTTTGACACTTAACTATCACTTTCCTAACTTTTGGCACTTAAGTGTCTTTTCGTGCCAAATTTTGGTACTCCAAGTGTCTAGCACACGCAATTTGACATAGAAGTTCTTTATCATAGAGCAAGCATAAAACCTCGAGAGATTTGCTCATAGTCCCTGAAAGAGCCTTTAGAAAGGAAGTTTTCCCACATCCAGGAGGTCCAAGCAGTAGAGTCATTTTGTGGCAAGAAAAGGCACAACGAATGTCATGCACTATTATATCATAAAGCTTGTGCTTTTCTCCATAATATAATTTTAGGACAATGATTTTCCTGAATTACAAGTGTGATGACCTGAATTACAGGTGTGATGATGAGATTGGCGATATATGTAAGGTAAAAGATGCCTTTCTTTAGGCTGAATTCACTAGCATGCGAAACATGGACAAAACTTCATAAAGTATGCATCACTTTAGACAATGGGCAAGTATGGGGCGAATTGCCAAAGATTGACATTGCTTTCATATATAAAGAATCAGCCAACGATCACGAAATGTATTGCTAGCTAATGAGTTGATCGTAAGGTTATGCTCACATTCGATACATTCATTGTGAAAGCTAAGTACTTAGCCTTTTACAGCCTACATCGAGTCTCGGTAGTAAACTGTGTAGTTGATGCAAACAACTGCAGCTAGAAAGT
The DNA here is from genome assembly GCA_014182715.1 of Eucalyptus cloeziana. Taxonomy (NCBI): domain Eukaryota; kingdom Viridiplantae; phylum Streptophyta; class Magnoliopsida; order Myrtales; family Myrtaceae; genus Eucalyptus; species Eucalyptus cloeziana. The sequence continues at coordinate 22,396,831 of CM024635.1, read as the reverse complement.
GAATGAAATAGTTCAAGACACTATGACTGCCTAAAGGATGAAGGGTAAGGCATGATTTTCCAGATGTCATCCAGAGAGATGGGAGGATCTGAACCAGTATAACAAACCTTCCAGGCTTTATAATTCCACTGACATCCTTAATGATGCTTATTTTGGCCTTACGTAACTTCAAACCTGGCATTGCAGCAACACCCTGGACAAAAGTTCCAATATACTTGAATTAGTGAATAATTAGGAAGCAGCAACCCTATCTGGTAAATTGACATAATGCCAAAAACATCTGTTGAGATTTCTTTACAGCACAAACAATGGTTAGGAGGAGCTCAGTCTTATTGCATAATAAAGCATATTATATGATGAGTATTACAGCGGCGTAAGGATGAAAGAATGGGTGTGCGAACGAAAAACCAGTGTTGGCAAATGAGAGCATGGAGATATACATTGTTTGGCTGCACTTACCTACATATAGCCTCTAATTCACACTAGTATATTTGAAAAACGCGTGAGAAATGATTAGCACCACTTCCTTAACCCCTTCAAGAAGGACAAGTACCTTCTTAGCCTGATTGTTGGGAACATATAAGAAAGTCCTTGCATTTGTAACCCAAAGGAAAACTACATACAAGATGGCAGTAGGTAACAACTTGCAAACATATATGCTGAGGGTATATACATAAATGTGGCAAAGCAGTGCCCACAAATGAATTCAATCTTCGATATTCTGCTTATTCTTTAATGGAAAATGGCAATGAATCAGATGGATTCAGCATGAATTCCTGCAATCTACTCCACATGTAAGACACTTACAGGGAGCATGCCTTTTAGAGAATTCCAGAGAGTGGGCAGGGGCTTTCCTTCAACTATCTCACAGTCTGCTTCAATGCATAAATTCTGATATCTGACTTCTATGGCGGGCAATTTGACACCAACCCTGAGGAAAAGAGTTCAACAGCAATTTTATAATTACTCAATGAAAAGAAAAATTCTGTGGCATGAGTTTGAGGAAGAAAAAACAAGAAGAAAGCAAATCCTCATTCAAATAAGTTTGCCAACGTGGTTTAGGCACAATGAGGCCTCTTACCAAGATAAATGTGACCACGTACATTGTAACGCATTTTATAAAGAGAAGTGCCTTTTTTTTAGTCCGTCAATGAGCTTTTGGGGCCTACCGACCAAAATAAAACATAAGAAATGAGCTTTTGGGGCCTCAAGTTATTTATGCCTGCACTTCTCTTATATGCTCGCACAGGTTTTTCATGTTTCTGGGTAACTCTATTGCCATTAGACTTTATCAATATATTTGCAACTCCCATTATCAAGAGGAGAAGAACAAAGCTTACCTGTCAGTTCTGTCTCTAATCTTGTGCAACAAATTAAGGTTGTCATTCTCGATATGCCTGATGAGCTTCTCTATGAAAAAATGGCGTTCCAATGCACCAAGCTTGGTAACGTCCACCACCTTCTTTCCTTTATCAACTGCCCTTCCATCGATCTCACTATCAAACAGTGACGACCTCAACCTCTGAAAAGTTGGTAACTTCTCAATGGCAGCCCATTGGAGATGATATTCATCGTTAGCATCATTTTTTGTTGTGCTCACAGCCGAAGTACTTTGAAAACTCGAAACATGAAGCCGAAATGATGATTCGAGGCTCCTTCCTAGCTCTGATAGCTCGTTTCTAATCGATTGCGTTCCATCCGATTCCGTGCCAATCTGCTCAGCCATATGTGAGAGTGTAGGCACAAATGTAAATCCTGAAAATAAACTGGAATGCTATATATGCTTATACACATATATATAAACCAATGGTACTGGTATCAAATGAAGATAATTAAGCATATATATAGACCAACTGTACTAGTATCAAATGAAGATGGATTAATCAAATACGGCATTCATACTCTTGCTGCATGAGGAAAGTCGAACTGATAAAGTAACTCATTTTTTGTGGCCGGCAGGGGAAGAAAGAGACATATATTTATATATATATATATATATATATATACATATATATATATATACATATATATATATAAACCAATGGTACTGGTATCAAATGAAGATAATTAAGCATATATATAGACCAACTGTACTAGTATCAAATAAAGATGAATTAATCAAATACGCCATTCATACTCTAGCTGCATGAGGAAAATCGAACTGATAAAGTAACTCATTTTTTGTGGCCGGCAGGGGAAGTAAGAGACATATATATAAACCAATGGTACTGGTATCAAAGGAAGATAATTAAGCATATATATAGACCAGCTGTACTAGTATCAAATGAAGATGAATTAATCAGATACGTCATTCATACTCTTGCTGCATGAGGAAAGTCGAACTGATAAAGTACCTCATTTTTTGTGGCCGGCAGGGGAAGTAAGAGACATGTCAGTTAATCAAGTTTATATAAACCTGCAAACATCTGATTGGCACAGTATGTTGACTTTTCAAGTAACCGAAAGTAGGTTTGTCAAAAAAAAAAAAAAGTAACCGAAAGTAGGAAGTTGACTTCCGTACTTTAGAAACTTGTCTTCTCACTATTCCAGAATCATAGCCTGAGACCACGGAGGAGTTTAGCCTGGTATATGGCGCATGCTTCTCTTTCACGTCTCACGTCTCCTCTTCCCTGGGTCAAACAGGCAATACTTCCCCAAATAATGGATCAAACTCAAGATATCTAAGGCAATCCATCTTTTGGAATGAATTAGTAACTTCTAACTTTGTTCAATAGGCTTCTTGTGAGAAAGTGAATATAGAAATAAAATAACTCAGGCATCAATGTGGTTCAATTAGTGTGATCTATTCATAAAACTGCATCACAAAGGAATAACATTATGTGCATACGGAATCAGCTCTGTTCCACATCGATGCGGGGGTTGCGCCTCCACGTCCTTATCTAGTTAAGTGTGTCACGCCCCGATCCGTAGACACGCGCACATCCCTTACCTTGGTCGATTTTAAAAGCGATATCCCAGGACTGAGTATCACCGACCCTATCTTTTTCATGCGCAAGCGGAAGCATATATTAAATCCCCAGAAAATAAAACATTGGGATAGAACAGTAGGATTAAATTTCAAACCTTTAAAAACATCCATACTTATATACATTGCAAACCAGTGCATGTATATACAAGGTGACTAGTAATTCGAATTTAACTCAAGTTGGTTTAAAAAAAAACAAGGTCTACAAGTAGGGGTGGGGTTCCACAAATTACAGATCCTCGTCCTCCTCTTCATCATCCTCCACACTCCAACTAGAGCCTTCAGCAGATTGCACCGAACTATCAAGATCTTCAAAATCCAAGTCTACTGCATCTAGGGACCTGATATGGTTATTCAATAACCAATGAGACAACGTTTTAGCAAGTTCTACCCCCTAAGACCCGATTAGTAAACCAATACACCTTAGGGCTGCTTATGCACAACACAAGTCGAAGGACTTAACTTGGCCTCAGTCCCAACCTGCAAATCAGTACAGTTCAATAGGCACCCAACAATCTCAACAAATCGAAGCATCGATCAAATCGACCTAGTCGATTACATGTCAGCCGTACCCACTCTTGGTCATTTCAACTCAATCAATTCATGACATCAGTTCAAGGCAATGATCAATCGACTTAGTCGATTACATGTCATCGGACTATCCCATGGTCAATTCAATTAATACTATCTATAAGGTCCGACTATATCAGGATTGCTCACTCTAAGCTGATAAATAGATAGTATAGTTCGCTCTAAGCTGATAAGGTTAAGGTATATTGCTATCGTTCAGCTGACATATCGCCCGCAGGCTAATATAGTATACCGGTATACTACTCTCGTTAAGTTGACATATCACCCGTAGGCTGATATAGTATACCCCTGATGCTCACCTTAAGCTGATAAAGTATACTGCTCACGCTAAGCTGATATATCGCCCGTAGGCTAATATAGTACACCAGTATATTGCTCTCGCTAAGTTGATATATCACCCGTAGGCTGATATAGTATACTATCCTGACCATTCAATCAATTCACTCTTTTATCATTCTCGATAAAATAGCCGTGTGTGGGGACACGGTCGGCCTTAGCCAAAATACAAGGTTTTCCTTTCTATAAATCCCACCATTTTCTGTAGTCTACCAAAATATTTTTGGCATTGTCAACCGATGCCCGGTTATTTTTCAATTAATAACCAAAGATTATTCAATTTAGGAATAAATCCTAAAATACTCATAAATCAATTTAGCACAAAATAAAGCTCAATTAAATAAACGGACTACACCACGATCATCAGCATAAAATTCCGATCACCGGCCATCCTGGTCGAATTTCCGGAAAAATAAATAATTAAATAATTTATTTCGAATAAAAAATAAATAAATATTAAAAATCCAATTTAAGCCCGTAATGCCTGATTGGAAGCCGAGACAAGCCCGAAAAATTACCAAGATTCATTCAATAAATAACATGACATGCTTACTTGCTAATGTCTATTTCTAACCACCTAACATGCATCATTAAGTCTCTAATTTAATTTATCTAAATTAATCTAACCACCTAATTGTATTTAATTCAATCTAACCAACCCTTAGGCATCATTAGCAAACTAAGAAAGCATTAGTGAGTAAAACTCACTTGGTAAAAGCGAAGACCTAATCACCGTGACGGCGGCCAAAACCCGAACTTTCGGCGGCGTCGACGGACACTCGGGCCGGGCCCAAAAGCTAAGCAAGCCCACAACAATTGCTGGGCTTGGTCTTGGGCTTGGGCTGCTTCGCGGGCTTCAAAGAGCTGGGCTGCAACTTGGGCTCACCGAAGTTGGGCTTGGCTTCAGGCTTCAAAACTGGACTTAATTAATGGGCTGAGTTTGCTAGCTTCAACACTGGGCTTGAAGATGACATTCACATGGGCTGGCTTGGCTTCTTCGCTGGGCTGAAAATGCATGAAGATGGGCCGAACTCCACGGCTGGATGGGCTGCGGGCTTTGCTGGTCTTCGCTGGAGGAGTCTCGCACGAAGGAAACGTGGGCGAAGAAGCAATTTCGTGGACAGTGGCAGCTGGCGGAGGATGGCCGCGTGGAGCTGAGCGAATTCGGTGGGGTTGTGGTCAACTTTGGGGAGGAATTTACCGGTTTGTTGACTCAATTTGAGGGGGCTTCGCTAGCGTGGACTGAGCGATCGAGCAGCAAATCCTTGGTAGAAGTTGGAGACGCGTGGATCGGTGCTGGGCTTGCAGGACTGAAAGCAAGAAACAATCGATGCTTGGGCCGCTTCGGTGGACGCGTGGGGCAGAGGAGAGCTACTTCGCTGGTTTTCTAACTGATCGAACGAGGAAAGAAGACAATCGTGGGCTGGATGCCGGGCCAAAGATCTGAAGACGTGAGATGGAGCTGGATCTTCGGTCTTCGTGTGGACTGGCCGAGTGAATTCGCGGATGGAGATGGGTGTTGCTGGCAGCAAAGAATTGAAGAAGAACGTGGCAACTACAGATTTGCTTCAGTTGCAACTCGGTCAACAATGGAGGAGCCGATGGTTTCGTTGACTACGAAGACGCGTGGAGATGGAGCGGCTTGCTGGCGTTCGGTGGATGAGTCGCGGATGGCATGGGGAACCGAAAATGGAGCAGGCGGCAGGGACTGATCGAGGAAGGAGGAAGCCAAAGTTGAAAGCAAAAGTAGAATAAACCTTCGGCTGAGGCAGGGGTCGTCCGCGTGAGAAGGTGGAGGCCAGCCGTTTTTGCGTGCTCCCCAAGCCAAAGAAAAGATCAACACAAACATCTCCTCTTAAATGCTTGTCCCCCCAAAAACCCTCAAAAATATCCTAATGTTCCCTTTTACTTTCTAATAAGATAATATCACCAGTAAATCGAAATTGATACCAATGTTGCACACCCCCATCTTAAGATCCGATTTTAACTAAGTTCGAACTCAATTTCAATTCCAATCTCTCCAAATTGAGGTCCAATTTCTCTGAAGAAAAATCCCGTACAATCCTCTATAAGTCCCTGACACTCAAAGGCTCGGCTTGGAAGTCCAAATTTCCTTTATTTTGGCGTATTTGAATTTCTGTTGAATTTCCGTGACGTCCGCAACGATTTTCCGTAAAAATCTTGGAATCTATGAAAAATTTTCTGAGACTGAGTCAACACTCCTAGAATTAATTGTGACATGGTCGAAACTTCAATTTATGAAATCAGACTTGAATTGGCGGTTAATTTCTATTCGACGCGTTTTTAGCATGACCTAGGCTACCGAGTAACTTTCAGATTTTTTTAAGGCAAACGACCCGTGGTCGATTTTCTTCGAGCCACTATGAACTCACTCGACTCGTTGGCAACTCTCGGTTGTTGTGAAGATCTTGAGGATTCAAATAGGGACACAGGGTACCAAAACGATAGTAAAATCAAATTAGTGTCGATCGATGAGAATTTTCCAATTTAGTAGTGTCACCCATGATTAGCCACACATCTCCATCGTACCAACCTATATATGATCTCAAATCGATTTATATTTATACTATAATGATCTCGATAGATTAACACGATCGAGAAGCCGATTCATGGTCGAATTCTCAAGTCTATTTGCCTTAAAATTCTTAATGGCTTCCCCAAATAGGCTAGTTATCTCAAGAGTGATCAGCTCTGAGAACAGCCCTATAGGCGCGTAATGAAATGCCCGATCTATCCAGTAGAAAACAGGGTCGAAATTCTGGGATGTCATAACTCTTCCCCCCTTATAAAAATTCCGTCCTCGAAATTTAAACCTTTACCAATCCTAAACAAAAAGGCGGGGTATCGTCGTCTCATCAAGTCTCACTTTTCTCGACTGCTTCTTCAGTCCCGTGGTGTTGTCATACCACTTTGACCAAGTGGACCATCTTGGTTCACCGAATCCGATCTTTCTGATTCACGATCTGAACTGGGCTTTTCACGTACGACACTTTATCGTCCACGTCTTCTTCAAGATTTAGCACGTGGGTCGAGTCTGACTCATATGTTCCCAACATCGACATGTGAAATACGTCGTGCACTTGTGCCAACCCTAGGCGACAATGCAAGACGATACGTTAGGATCCAGATTCTCTTCCTAGAATCTCAAAGGAACCTACGTACCTTAGTTTCAGTTTCTCTCCTTGCTGAAGTGCAAGGTATTCCTCATTGGTGACACCTTCAAGAGATGCAATCACCAATTCGGAACTCTAAGGGTCTTCTATGCTCAACAATACAACAATTCTGACAACTCTGAGCAATCTTTACTCTGGCACTGATCATGGCAACTGCAATCTCTGACTACTAAACTGACCCTGGGCCTGTGATCTTTCTTTCTCTGACCTCATCTCAACAGACTAAAGTTCTGCACACTCTGCTCTGTTCTGTCTCAAAAGGAACTATCTGACTCTTTTGTTGAAATTAGGAACCTCGATTCTAGATCTGATATAAGTTCGTCATTGGTACTTCACGCATACGAACTGTCTGACACACATACACTTATGCATGCCCCTACCAATCAAGATCCTTCCATACGGCGATAAAGTGGGCCGGCTTCATCAGTCTGTCGACTACTACCCCAACTGAAGTCATTATTCCTCTAACTCCTTGGTAAACCTATCACAACATTCCATCGTGATATACTTCCATTCCCACTTGAGTCTCTCGAGTGATTGTAAATGTCCTCTTGGCTTGCATTATTGAACTTTCACTTACTAGCACATCTGACACTTGCAACCTCTCTGGCGATAACTATCTTCATATCGATCTACCAATCGAGCTAACGTTGATTCTGACCTACCTCGCACTATATGGTCAAATATTGCAACTATTACAGTGAATTCCTGACAAGGTCTCCTCCTCAAGTTCTATACTGTTTGACACATATTGTCACCCACAACACTTCGGCATTCCCTTTTTTGAAATCTAAAAGTCAATCTTTCTTTTACCGGTATCCTCTTATAGGATTTTCTAAACATCTGGGTTCGACAACTAAAATGTCCTGATCCTAAAGTGGACCTTCAGTGCTATCAATTCAGATAACGACATCTGATAAGAAGCCTTAGAGAGTGGCTCTATCTCGGGCGTTAACTCCATCACAAGTTCTATCTCTTTTTCTAACGACAGGTCTAACAATTCCTGTGACAACACATCTATAAATTCTTTTCAATTCTCTAATCTGTCTTATCTATGACAATCATCACATAACCCTGGGCAACCTCCGTCTAACAAACGGGTTGCCTCTCGCAACAAGATTTAGGGAAATCGAGGGTCCTCGTTGACTTCTGATAAATTCAAAATTTTCCTCCTTCGACAGATTAAACTACATCACATTGCAACAACACTTCATTACAAAAAAAGCTCCTCGAGCCAAACCTTTTTATATATGGTATCAAAGTTATACATAGGCAAAGGATTCAAGTACAACTATAACCAGTGATTTTGCTTTCTACGACTTCATTACAACAACTGAAGTTCTATAAACTTAACCAAAATTCTGCTGCACCACTTTGTTAAAATTGTTCTGGGGACACTGACCTTCTTGCTCGGTGCATACTCAATTCATCTCTAAGCTGGTGATCCATTCAACGGAACTATACCCGTGATTACGTCAGGCGTAGCTTCGGCCTGACCTTGTGTAATTGCGTACACAATGCCTTGGATTGGAGGTCTCAACTGTCCTCCTTATGGCACGTTTTGAGGGGCATACCCTCTGATTTGTCTCATCAGTGGCGGCGGCGGTAATTGTGGTTGTCCTCTTGGTCGCTTCGGACAATCTCTGGCCATGTGACCTTGCTGGCCACATTCAAAATAGGTGCCCGTCCTTCGAGGACATCTATTAATAGGATGTCGTCTTCCACAAAGGCGACACATCTCGATCATATTTGGCGCTGGCTTGCCAACTCCACCTCTTCTATTGGGTGGGACTTGAAAGTTATTTCCAGGCATAGGTCTCTTTCCCTGGCAAACATTTTCTCGATGAGAGCTAAACCTTGATCCAAATGAGGTAGCTCTATCGTTCTGATCCTTCTCGATCATCTAGGCTCTCTCATAAAGGTCATTATAAGTTTTCGGGTTCAGGGAAATCAATGTACTCCTTAAGTCTGGCTTGAACCCTTCTCTGAACCTTCTTACTCGGTTTGTTGGATTTGTTATTAACTCAGGAGCGTATTGAGAAAGTTCGGCGAACTTCGCCTCATATTGATTGACAGTTAAGGAACCCTGTCGGAGACGTTGAAACTTTGCCATCTTCACCTCTCTGGCAATTTTTGAGAAATATTTGACATTAAAGGCCTCTAGAAGGCGTTCCACTCTGGAACCACGCTTTCTAGGATTATGGTTCCTTGAGTTGTCTTTCACCAAGTATCTACAACTTCCTCCAGTTGGTAAGTTGCAAGTACTACTTTTTCAGTCTCATTGCACATTAGCAGTGTAAAGGCTTTCTCCAATTTCTGGATCCATCAAGAAGTAACTTCAGTGTCTCCGGTCTCGGTGAACTGAGGTGGATTCAGCTTCATGAATTGTTCTACTAGCTTATGAATTGGTCTTTCTGCGACCACTATTCCCAACGGACCTTCAGCGTGTGCTGCGGCAGGAGCAGCGACAGGTGCGGCAGTAGGTACGGCGGTAGTTGCGGCAACAACGGCTGCATTGGCAGTGGCAATGGCGGCGGCTTCAACAACGGCATTAAAGGTGGCAGCTTGATCTCGGGCCTGTTGTCCCATCATTTCCCGCATAGCATCTAGAGCCTGGTTGATTCCGACAGTTCTTTGCTCTCCCGAGGCTACTACCCTAGCTTCTATAACAGGTGGAATCACTCTACTCGCGCTAGCCTATGCTGGTGCTCAACCACGGCCTCCTCGGGTACCGATTCTAGTCGGCGCTCTACCCCGAACTACGACCCTAGGGGTTCTCTGTGTAGGAGTCCTCGGCTCCTGATTGCTCATAGTGTAGCTTTAAACAACTAACACCTGCTTCCAATTCAACACCGAATTAGAAATAGAGCGATTCAAACAACAAGCAATTTTAGCACTCAGCTAACATAGACATGCACCAACATGAATTTAAAGGCCATCCTACTATCCCATGAACCATCGCTCCCTATCACTCCAATCTTGAACTTCACTCTGATACCACTTAAACAGGATGTGACGCCCCCATCCTCAGGCACGCACACATCCCTTACCTTGGTCGATTTTAAAAGCGATATCCCAGGACTACGTATCGCCGACCTTATCTTTTTCATGCGCAAGCGGAAACATATATTAAATCCCTAGACAATAAAACATTGGGATAGAACAATAGGACTAAATTTCAAACCTTTAAAAACATCCACACTTATATATATTGTAAACCAGTGCATGTATATACAAGATGACTAGTAATTTGAATTTAACTCAAGCCGGTTTAAAAAAAAAAAAAAAAACAAGGTCTACAAGGAGGGGTGGGGTTCCACAAATTAGAGATCCTCGTCCTCCTCTTCATCATCCTCCACACTCCAACTGGAGCCTTCAGCAGATTGCACCGAACTATCGAGATCTTCAAAATCCAAGTCTACTGCATCTATGGACCTGAAATGGTTATTCAATAACCAATGAGACAACGTCTTAGCAAGTTCTACCCCCTAAGACCCGATTAGTAAACCAATACACCTTAGGGCTGCCTATGCACAACACGAGTCGGAGGACTTACCTTGGCCTCAATCCCAACCTGCAAATCAATACAGTTCAATAGGCACCCAACAATCTCAACAGATCGAAGCATCAATCAAATCGACCTAGTCGGTTACATGTCAGCCGGCCCCACTCTTGGTCATTTCAACTCAATCAATTCATGACATCAGTTCAAGGCAATGATCAATCGACTTAGTCGATTACATGTCATCGGACTATCCCATGGTCAATTCAATCAATACTATCTATAAGGTCCGACTATATCAGGACTGCTCACTCTAAGCTGATAAATAGATAGTATAGTTCGCTCTAAGCTGATAAGGTCAAGGTATACTACTCTCGCTAAGTTGACATATCGTCCGCAGACTGATATAGTATACCGGTATACTGCTCTCGCTAAGCTGACATATCGTCCGTTGGCTAATATAGTACACCAGCTTACTACTCTCACTAAGCTGACATATTGCCCGTAGGCTGATATAGCATGCTATCCTGACCATTCAATCAATTCACTCTTTTATCATTCTCGATAAAATAGCCGTGTGTGGGGACACGGTCAGCCTTAGCCAAAATACAAGGTTTTCCTTTCTATAAATCCTACCATTTTTTGTAGTCTACCAAAACATTTTTGGCATTGTCAACCGATGCCCGGTTATTTTTCAATTAATAACCAAATATTATTCAATTTAGGAATAATTCCTAAAATCACTCAAATCAATTTAGCACAAAATAAAGCTCAATTAAGTAAACGGACTGCACCATGATCATTAGCATAAAATTCCGGTCACCGACCATCCCGGTTGAATTTCCGGAAAAATAAATAATTAAATAATTTATTTCGAATAATAATTAAATAAATATTAAAAATCCAATTTAGGCCTGTAATGCCTGATTGGAAGCCTGAAACGAACCCGGAAAATTACCGAGATTCGTTCAATAAATAACATGGCATGCTTACTTGCTAATGTCTATTTTTAACCACCTAACATGCATTATTAAGTCTCTAATTTAATTTATCTAAATTAATCTAACTACCTAATAGTATTTAATTAAATCTAACCAACCCTTAGGCATCATTAGCAAACTAAGAAAGCATTAGTGAGTAAAACTCACTAGGTAAAAGCGAAGACCGAATCATCGCGACGGCGGTCGAAACTCGAACTTTCGGCGGCGTCGACGGACACTCGGGCCGGGCCCAAAAGCTAAGAAAGCCCACAGCAATTGCTGGGCTTGGTCTTGGGCTTGGGCTGCTTCGCGGGCTTCAAAGAGCTGGGCTGCAACTTGGGCTCACCAAAGTTGGGCTTGGCTTCGGGCTTCAAAACTAGACTTAATTAATGGGCTGAGTTTTGCTAGCTTCAACACTGGGCTTGAAGATGACATTCACATGGGCTGGCCTGACTTCTTCGCTGGGCTGAAAATGCATGAAGATGGGCCGAACTCCACGGCTGGATGGGTTGCGGGCTTTGCTGGTCTTCGCTGGAGGAGTCTCGCATGAAGGAAACGCGGGCGAAGAAGCAATTTCGTGGACGGTGGCAGCTGGCGGAGGATGGCCGCGTGGAGCTGAGTGAATTCAGTGGGGTTGTGGTCAACTTTGGGGAGGAATTTACCGGTTTGTTGACTCCATTTGAGGGGGCTTCGCTGGCGTGGACTGAGCGATCGAGCAGCAAATCCTTGGTAGAAGTTGGAGATGCGTGGATCGGTGCTGGGCTTGCAGGACTGAAAGCAAGAAACAATTGATGCTTGGGCCGCTTCGGTGGACGCGTGGGGCAGAGGAGAGCTACTTCGCTAGTTTTCTAACTGATCGAACGAGGAAAGAAGACAATCGTGGGCTGGATGCCGGGCCAAAGATCTGAAGACGTGAGATGGAGCTGGGTCTTCGGTCTTCGTGTGGACTGGCCGAGTGAATTCGCGGATGGAGATGGGTGTTGCTAGCAACAAAGAACCGTAGAAGGACGTGGCAGCTACATATTTGCTTCGGTTGCAGCTCGGTCAACAAAATGGAGGAGCTTATGGTTTCGTTGACTACAAAGACGCGTGGAGATGGAGCGGCCTGCTGGCGTTCGGTGGATGAGTCGCGGATGGCTTGGGGAACCGAAAATGGAGCAGGTGGCAGGGACTAATCGAGGAAGGAGGAAGCCAAAGTTGAAAGCAAAAGTAGAATAAACCTTCTGCCGAGGCAGGGGTCGTCCGCACGAGAAGATGGAGGCCAGCCGTTTATGCGTGCTCCCCAAGCCAAAGAAAAGATCAACACAAACATCTCTTCTCTTAAATGCTTGTCCCCCCAAAAGTCCTCAAAAATATCCTAATGTTCCCTTTTACTTTCTAATAAGATAATATCAACATTAAATCCAAATTGATACCAATGTTGCACACCCCCATCTTAAGATCCGATTTTAACTAAGTTCGAACTCAATTTCAATTCCAATCTCTCCAAATTGAGGTGCAATTTCTCTGAAGAAAAATCCCGTACAATCCTCTGTAAGTCCCTGACACTCAAAGGCTCAGTCTGGAAGTCCAAATTTCCTTTAATTGGGCCTATCCGAATTTCTGTTGATTTTCTGCGGCGTCCGCAACGATTTTCCGTAAAAGTCTTGGAATCTCTGAAAACTTTTCCGAGACTGAGTCGACACTACTAGAATTAATTATGACATGACTAAAACTTCAATTTCTGAAATCGGACTCAAATTGACAGGTAATTTCTATTCGACGCATTTTTAGCATGACCTAGGCTACCGGGTAACTTTCAGATATTTTTAAGGCAAACGACCCGTGGTCAATTTTCTTCGAGCCACTATGAACCCACTCGACTCATTGGCGACTCTCGGTTGTCGTGAAAATCTTGAGGATTCAAATACGGACACAAGGTACCAAAACGATAGTAAAATTAAATTAGTGCCGGTCGATGAGAATTTTCTAATTTAGTGGTGTTACCCACGATTAACCACACATCTCCATCGTACCGACCTATATATGATATCAAATCGATTTATATCTATACCGTAATGATCTCGATAGATGAGCATGATCAAGAAGCCAATTCATGATCGAATTCTCAAGTCTATTTGCCTTAAAATTCTTAATGGCTTCCCTAGATAGTCTAGTTATCTCGAGAGTGATCAACTCTGAGAATACCCTATAGGTGCGTCAATGAAATGCCTGATTTATCAATTAGAAAATAGGGTTGAAATTCTGGGATGTCACACAATGGCTCGCAATCTCGTAGGGAAAAGTAGAAAATTTAATGTAAATGAGTACACGGGGACAGAAAATTTTCTTAGATTATAAACTCTGGTATAAGATGAAGTCAAAGAATAAAGCAATACCGTACAAGACAAAATTTACTTATGGTGTATTTCTTCCACGTAAAGAGCTTTTCGTCAGTTAGTTTTCCAGATTTTCATGTACTTAATTCATTAAGAATTATTATTCGGCCAGAAAATATACCACAGTTCAAATTCGGAAAAAGAATTCTCGGTTTTGAATGAAGGAAATCATTTTCCCAAATGTAATGAGTGCCTTTCTACATAAGCTCAATAGCTTCATCCACATTCTATCTTAAGATAGAGTTTTACATGCTTTTTAAAACACTATCAAGCAATTGAAAACTAACTATTTTTTTTTTTAACATGATTTTCACAAAAAATATTTTCCTTTACATGGGAAACAAACATACTCTCACAGTGTTTCGATCACGAATAGATACATTTTAATTCTTTTGTAATGAGTGAAATGACTAAAAATATTGTACCGGTGCCCCATGATATATTTATCCTAACCTAATTTTTTTCCACCAAAAAAAAAAAAAAAAAAAAAAAAAAACACACACACTCAAACTTTAGTCAGAACTAATATTCATTTGATAAGAAATCCAAAAGTAATAACCCTTGACACATTCACCCAATCCAGTACCCTTGACACAAATCTATCATATATTATGAATTTGGGAGCTGATTTGGAAGGGACATTTGGGTCACAGTTCCAATTTGGGGCTTTTTGTTAGACGAAATTATATTTGAGTAAATATGTCATGGGCTACCACTTTGAGATTTTTTGCAAGACAAAAATTTATTTATGATAAATGTGATATCATAACTACTGGAATTTGCCCTAGTAACCATCCTTTTCACATGAGAATGGGGAGGTAGAGGGTTTGAATCCTCATTTTCTCAATAGATTTAGGGACGATTAGCTTTAGGTGTGGGTTTCGACTCCCACGCCCTGCATAGAAATAAAGCAAAAGTTTGAAAATGAGGTGAGAGTTAGAGTAGGACTGACCAAAAAACATAAAGATAAATGTGTTATCAAACTGATTTTGGATTTTTAATTGTATTAGCCCCTCTTTTCGACAAATTTTTTTTTATATTTGGGAAACCGATGCTTTCAGCTAAAAATAGTAAGGTATCCGAGTCTCCAATCATGCAAGAGGGGAAAAAAGATGAACAAAAGTATCAGGAATTGAAAACAACATTGACTATGTGTGCATGTAAATTTAAATCACAAACATATGATTATGAAAAAAAGAGGAGGCATTTCACTTTCGCACATAACTTGAATGCGTTAGTGTGTCCCACAACGGTGAGTGGAATGGGGCTTGCCCGGGACAAAAAAAAATGCGTTTTCATTCCATATTTTTCAATTAATAGATTACTTCGACATCATTGCCTTCGTTTTCGAAAAGAAATTTTAACATTTAATTATATATCAAAAAAAGAAGAAGTTAGAATTGGCTATGCTATCTACGTTCAATTGCTAAATTGGAATATGTCGTTCTCCTTCTAAATTTGATTTTGATATGATAAAGGAAGACTATAGGCTCTTTTGCCATTGTATTTTCACATTTTCTTAATCAAGTTAGTATACTTTTAATTTATCTAATCAAGTCCTTCTACTTTCACAAATCATGTAATCAAGTCTCTACAACAACAAATCTTATCAAATTCAATTTGGCATATTCATTGGACAACGCCAAAGTATGATGTGGATAGAATATGCAGATTCTCACATAGACATGTTGGGACAAATTTAGTCAATGAAGATGACGTCAAAATGTGGTGTAAATAAATGTGGACACTCACGTGAATATTTACATTGGAAAAAATTTATCACCTCACACTACGATGTGGTCTTATGGCCACATTAGTTGGATTTAGTCGGATTTGGTGTTGGAGAGACTTCATTAGAAAAATTTGAAAAAATTTAACTTTATTAGACAAAATAACAAGTATAGAGATGATTTGAAAAGATTGAAAGTACAAGAGCGAAATGTAGAATTTTTCCTATACTAAACACAAAGGAATAGGTGTATCAGAAATCATAAAATTTGTCACGAAAGTGTAATTGAGTCATAAAACTTTTAACAGTGCAAATGAGTGAGCACGCCTTTGGGTCATGCATGTGTCGGCTAAGGATGAGAATCAACTTGTGCGATGCACTTATGTGTGTGCACTTAAAGAGAAAAAAGCATTCGTCGTCACATAGCGTTGGTATGACATCCTGAAATTTGAGTCATTTGAGGAATGAATGGATGTGAATTTCATCAAAACCATTGTTGGTTGATCTTATTGAAAATTGATCACTCCTGAGATATTGACCTTGAGGGGAAAGGCTAATGAGGACAGAACTCGTACGACTAAAGAACTTGACCTGGGAAAACGACTTGACTGTGAGACTTGCGCGAGGACGATCCTGTAGATAGGCAGGCCGGTTCTAAGGATGACTAGCAGTCGATTCGCGGACAGAACATAATGGAACGATGGGTGATTCCGTTTACTATTATCGAATCCATGAACGACCCTATGTCGATCCTCAATAATCGTGTACTCTAAAATAAGAATCTATCTTTTGCAATTTCATGTAGTCAAGGATATCCATGCGTCGAGATGTCTTGAATGTGATTTGGCACGAGTTGGTTACGCGTGAATTCTCGGAGCTGCCTGTCAATCTGAGTTGTACCCGAAATGGCATTGGGCAAAATTGACATGGCTTAAGAACATGGACTTCAAATGTTTAGGATTGTCTGGGACGGACGTTACATGAAGCTACTTCAATAGTTGACAGAGCCAGTGAAGCCGAGCAATTGAAAAACAGATTTTTGGACTGAGAAAGCAAGCCCGTGAGGACGTGGGCCTAGCCAAGCTAGTGTGGGCCTTAGGCCCAAGTTGGGACAACCACCAAATGGGCCTAAGTCAAGCAAATGAGCCCATTGGGCCAAACCAACTATTCATCTTCTAAGCCCATGGGCCAATTCTTGGCCATTTCAAGCCCAATCAATTCCCAAGCCCATTCCTATTCATGGCTAAGCCCAATCCTTAGGCCCATCCACCAATTTCAGCCCAAGGACAGATTGGTAAATTGGTGCAAGGTGAAATGACTATTTTGCCCCCAAGTGTGTGGATAAGGGCAAAGGAAGAGAGAGAAGGTGAGGTCAACGGCATGGGGACTTGAAGTGGCCATTGAATGGCCTTAATGAGGGGTGCTTTCAGCCCTCACTTCACTCTCTCTCTCCCCTCTTTCGATTCTCCCTCGACGGAGCTCTCTCTTTTCATTTTCCTCTTTTCTAGTTTCTGTTCTAGCATACCCTCCTCCAAAGATCCAAGTTAATTGTTGGCTTCCCGAACGAACCAGCATTCGTGCCACCCACCATTGTCTTCAAGAGATCCAGAGCGTGCAGGAGGACATGGCCGTTCGCTGGTCGGAGCTGCCATTTGACTCACTGGCCGGCCAGAAGCCAATGGTAGTCTGACCACCTAGCACTGTTCTACTCCAGCTGACCTTCTTGCAAAGATTCGAGTTAAAAGTTACCTTCCCGGATGAATCAGCCAACGGTCCACCCATCACTGCAAAGAGCACACCCAGCCCATTCCAACGAACCCTGCCGCTCACCGGAACAATTCTCCGACCATCCTGTATGGTGGCGCGAAGCCATCGGTCGCCGAACTGCCTGGAGTCCGCCTAGAGTGGACTATTTTGACTTTGCAACCCGTTTTCTCCCTTTACGACCATTCTTTCACCCAGCCTAGCTACCAGCCACTCCCCCTTGACCCTCAGGTGTCGCCGGTTGCCGGCCACCCCTTCGCCGGAGCTCCAACCAAGCCGTTCAACTCAGTTTCTCCTCCGGCAAGGCTGTTTTTTAGTGTTTTCAGTGGGAGTCCGAGCTGTGGTTGTTGTGTTGAGCTTGGGATCGCCTTGGATCGTCGTTGTAGAGGTCCTGGTGCATAGCCACCATCGTCGCCACCACGTCGGTGTCTCCGACCTACTTAACGAGTGAGTTTTACTCACTAAACCTTGCTTAATTTGCTAATTATGCTTAAGGGTTGTTTAGTATTAATTAAGTAGGATTACGTGGTTAGAATAGAGAAGATTAGTAATTATTAGTTAATGATGATGCATGTTATGTGGTTAGACATAGTCATTAGCTAGTAGATTTAATAGTATTTATTGAACGAGTCTCGGAAATTTTTCGAGTCTGTCTCAGCTTCCGATTAGGCAATACGAGCCTAAGTTGGATTTTTTTGTATTTATTTAATTAATTTTTGAATTTATTTAATTATTTATTTATTTTTAGGAAATTAGACCGGGATGGTCGGCGACTGAAATTTCGTGCTGATTGCATTGATGCTTTCTGTTTAATTTATTGAGTACCGGGTTGTGAAAATTGAGTGAAATTGGTGATTATGGGGATTTATTCCAAAATTTGGAAATGTCGGTATTTGAAGGGAAAATAACCGTGTGAGGTTATGAGTTGGATGTGAAATTGCCGAGTGGGGCCGTGATGCCACTAAGTCTAGAAATTTGCCAAGTGGGACCGTGATTCCACTTAAATCTAGAAGTCGCCAAGTGGGGCCGTGATGCCACTAAACATTGAAAATTGCCTTGTGGGGACGTGATGCCACTAAACCTAGAAAATTGCCAGGTGGGGCCGTGATAACCACCAAAGTTAGAAAAGTTGCCAGTGGGGCCATGATGACCACTTAATCTAGGTTGTGCCTGTAGGGCCGTGATTCAGAGTGGAGGATGAATAGTCGGGATGACCGTGTGATGGCCTCGATGACATGTAATCGACTGAGTCGATTGATCTCTGAGTCGATCCTATTGGTTCAATTGATGGGTTGATGTAATTGTCAGTATTCATTATTGAACTGACTTGCAGGAAGGAACTGAGGCCAAGGTAAGTCATCTGTCTCGTGATGTGCTTAGGCATCCATAGTGTATTGGTTTACTAATCGGGTTTTAGGGGGTAGAACTCGATGAGACGTAGTCTCATCCTGGTTGTGGGACAACATTTCAGGACCCTGATGAGGAACCTAAAGAGAAAGAACCCGAAGAGGAGTAGCTGGAGGAGAACCCCGAGGACGATCCAGAGTAGGATCCTGATGAGGATTGAGACTCCACTTCTGTCTAATGACTTTTGCTGTGGAACCTATTTGAATAGAAACTAACCTTTTAGTATGGCTTGTATATGTATATATATGACTGAGTTGTTATATATGTACATAAGGGTGTTGGTTTTCAGGTTCAAGTTTTTAGTCCTACTTATCTATCCCATTGCTTTATTGTTTGGGGATTCTTATTATATGCTTCCGCATGCGTAATAAAAACGAAAGGGTCGGCGATGCGTCCTGGGACGTTGCTATTAATCGACCAAGTGAGGGATGGGCACGTGTTCGAGGATTGGGACATGACAGTTAGTACCGATGCCTCATTCATTGAATGAGATGCCATAGTTTAGCTAGGAAGCCCCTGAAAGTATAAGATGCCTAGTTTGATGGCCGGATACCTTGATTGAGCTAAAAAGTCCCTGAAGAGTATGGGAAGCCCCTGAGAGTATGGGATGCCTAGCCTAAAGCTGAATGCCTAGCCTGTGGCTAGAAACCTTGAAAGTATGGGAAGAACCGTTTATACGGTTATTGAACTTATTGAATATGTTATTATGTGCTGTTGATAAGCTTGTTTGGTGAAATAGCTTATTTGGTAAGTTGAAAGTGATCACATACGGATAGTCGAGAGGTGACAATAGACTTGCGATTAATTTGCCATTGACACTGTTTGCGAGTGTTGTACTTGCTAGGCTTTAACAATGATGAGATGCTTTCCTAGTAAAGAACTAGGAATTTTACTTACTGAGTTTCCCCAAAACTCATCCCTCATCTTTCAGTCTTTTAGGCATGGAAGTCTCACGTCAGTTTTGGAAGTTGTAGTCACGCTAAGGAAATAGGATTTCTCTTAGCCTATGTGGAAAACTTATACTATGATGAAAAAAGAAAAGATGGTCCGTAGAGAAAAAGGCTTGTAAAAATATTATTATAATATAAATTAGAGTGTTCTGCTTAATGTAGGTCCTAGTCTTCCAACTGTTGCTTGTCTGGGGAGTTGTTTATTCATGTTTCCGCATATGCATGATCATGAGATGAAGAGAATCGAGACTACGATGAGCCTAGGATGTCGTAAAAGTAACCCGTGCCACTCAGGACTCTAGAGATAGAGTTGGGGTCATGACAGTTGGATAGGTTATTCCTGGGGTGCCAAAGATTAAGAGCAACTACAATCCGGCTACATGGATGCTAGAGGTGACTTCTCCCTCAGCTGAAGCTGAACTTGGCATTGATTTTGCACTAATCTACAGAGAACCGGCATTATATGAGTAAGTTCATCCTCTGCTACTCTCGAGTGCCCAATAACAGCTTGCGTGTGGTCCATTATTAGGATACTTTGAAGATATCCTGCCATTTTCTATTGTAATCAAGGTACCGCAATGGCTTTTTTAATCTTGTCCTTCCGATCGTATAAGCCCCTGGAGTCTTAAGATTTCAAATTGAGGGAGTCGATATGCCTTATTTATCATATACCCGCAACCTTAATTGCAGTATCTTGACCTACTCTCTAGTGTTTCTGGTTGTCTTCAGAGTTGACTGGTGTTCATGCTCTATATCCTCTTGGTTAACAGATGTGCAGTTTGACTCCAAAGCAAAAGTAGACTTAAGTGCACTAGCATTTATTTCTGAAATAGAACCAAAAAGAGTAGAAGAAGCTTTATCTAATCAGCCAATGCTCACAAAATTTATCTCTAGCTAATAAGTGGGTCTTGAGGTTATGCTCACTTTCGGATATGTTTATTGTAGAAGCCAAGTATTTGGCCTTTTAAAGCCAATGTCAAGTCCGGATATTAGATTGTGCACAGGTGATGCAAACAACTGCAGCCAGAAGTGATTGAAATGGTTGAAGACAGTAGTAGGACTGCTATGAGGATGAAGGATGGGGCACGATTTTCCAGAGATCATCCAAAGAGATTGGAAGAGCTGAAACAGTATTACAAACCTTCCAGGCTTTATAATCTCACTGACATCCATGATGATGCTTATTTTGGCCTTACGTAACTCTGAACCCGGCATTGCACGAATACCCTGGATAAAAGTTCCAATTGACATGAATTAGTGAATTGTAGGAAGTAGTAACAATTTAAGGCAAAATTTAATAATGCCCAAAACATTTGTTGAAATCTTTCTGCAGCACACAAAATGGTTAGTTGTGGTTCAGTCTTATTACAAAGTAAAGCATATTACATAATGAGTGTTACAGCGGCAGAGGGATGAAAGAAAAAACAATGTTGGTAAATGACAACTTGGAGATATACATTGTTTTTGTCACGCCCTAAACCCCCAAGTGTGCAAACATCCCTCAACGGTCAATTAGTTGCGATGTCCCAAGACGCATCGTCAACCCATTCTTTTTATCTTGCGATTAAATGTAAGCAGAAGCATATTCTAAACACCACCCGGTCAAACATCATAATAGGGATAGTATCAACACAACAAACATTTCCAAAACACCATTTTTATTTATAAATTGTTAATCCTAAGAAGTTTAATAATTACAAGTCTTTTTACGGCCATTTTTTACCGATCATTTCCAAAACCTTTAGGGGTCAGAGTTAACCTAAACTTCACTACTGGTAGGGCCAGTCGAAAAGTGACACATCTCGCGCTCACCACAACCCCACATGACAGTTCTCCATACCATAACCCTGAAAAACAATAAACAACAACTGATGAGATAAAAATCTCAGCCAGTCAACGACTTAACCTCAATTAGGAAGCTAATTCATCTCGGAAGCAGCCTAAACATGCAACATCACAGATCCTTACCTCGCCTTAGTACACCCCTCTGTGTTAGTAATTCACGTATGTCAATAGTAATGCAACAAGTTTAACAAATAATCAAAACACATCTCATATACATCCATGCACATTGCAATCACATGTATTCCAATTATTACGACCCTCAGGCCATGGCCAACACATGAGTTGGTGATCTTCCGGCATGACCGGGTAAAAGTAACCCGTCGATAGAGTTGGGGTTGTGACATTAGCCCTCCATAAGTCCTCCGTGGATGATGGTTCAGGCGAATACTAATGTGACATTTTGTGAATGAAAAAAGGAAGCTGGACTTGGGGGTTTCCTGTTGCGGAGGATGCCAATTAGTTGCTAATGTCAAATGTGCTATATCTCTGGTATGCCACCACAGTATAGCCATTTCTTTCTAAGACAACCTTGGTTGAACTTTGAACGTGAAGTTCTGATAAATGAGTTATAAAAAGAAGTTGAAAGAAAAGAGAGAGAGAGAGAGAGATTCTTCAGATGAACAACTTCAGTTCAATGAATGAATCTTTCCACTGCACCAATGTAGCAAGCACAATCGATGTCATCTTCAACACAAAGGTTGAAAGCTTATGCACATGAAACTTTCTGTGTGTCATTTTCGTACTTTAGGAAATAATGGAAAATTATTAACAAAAAAACATAGCCACCTTTTCTTTTCAGGTGAAACTAGAGCTGACAGGAGAGGACCCCCCGTTACAAGCAGATTTGAAGGCAAAGGAGGAAAAACTGGAGTCACTGGAGAGACAATTTGCAGCAATTCCATTGAAAAACTGGGGAGGTAATAAATGAGTAGTAAAGGTTCTATGTCTCCCCATGAAAATTTCAGTGCAACTGTAATAAAAAAACATGTGCCTCTATATTGAAGTGTACTGCAGCAGTTGCCGAAAAGAGAACAAAGAAAATAGAAATGGAGAGTGTAGTGCATTTACAGCAAAATTAGCTTTGATTCAATCATCCATGATGTTTGTAATTTACAGACCATGAACACTTCAAACTGATCAACAAGTGCAGCCTGACAGGCAGTGCTTACTCTGATTGAACATCTAATGGTGAACGGTCTTCTGTTTTCTGGAGATGACAACGTAATGCCCCTTTTGTTATTTTCCTTTCTAAGTTCATCATTATTGCTTTGCAGATTCTACTACTTAAAACCTGGTAACTTGTGTGCCACCATCTGTGGATGTAGTGTTACCAAAGTGCTGAGAATGTTGTTTCACATCCCATTTTTGAACTGTTCCACTTGAATTTTTGTCTTAATTGCATCAGAAATAACGAGTTTCTGCATATGATTGTGCTCTAAGTTTTGTCCTCAGAGTGTCTTATGATTCACTGAATTGGATTTTCGGCCTTTGAATGTCTGTCGTTCATAACCATATAATACTTAAACACAAGAAGTAATTATGTGAAAGGGAGCCTTTCCTGTTACTGGAGATTACTGGAGATTTTCTTGTCATTCTCAGACAAGTAATTGCTTTAGTTACTTTTGATTATGTCTGTGCATTATTGTGATAAATTCAGACCTTTTTTTTTTTTTTTTTTTTTAAATATATATTACAATGATATATGCGTGTTCAGCATGAAAATGATACTGAAAGTTGCAGTACTTTTGTTTCTCTAAGCTTGAGATTGGGAGAAGTGCTTCTGTTGTACGACAGTTAGGGACCTAAAATGGGCTGAAGCCGAGAGATGTGCTTCCACACTCCATCATCACAAATTGGTGAGAAGATAGAGTTCCAGGAACTTGGAGAAATTTCACTTGAGATTGTCCTCCATACTGTCTAGCACTGAATCCTCCTTTAAAGTCATGCAAATTGGCCATACTGAAACTAGTACACTTCTATATCCAGAGTACTAATGTGGACGCTTTATTGTCACAGAAACCAATTCACTTTATTTGGCTAGTTATGAGGATTGTACAACTAAATTTTACACTTTTGATTCAAACAGAGACTTATGATGTCATCTTCTCTGGTAGTTCAAGTGCTCTATACAGTATGCGAAAAGAGTTGCTATAACAAAAGGAAAGGCGATGAGGACGATACCCACAACATTTAATTGATCATGGTGAAATCCGAAATAATCCTTCAAGAAGCCCGCTACGGTTTTGTTTTCTCCAAATGCCTCAATTTCCTTATCAACATCTCCATACTGCGAAGTTAGCATACCATTAAGTGCCCATGATGTTGGACACACATAGTACAACCAGATCCACCATTTTGGAATTTTCTGCAACAACGACAATGAAGCACTATTAATTTCCCAAGCACTTAGTTTTGAGATGTAGGGATAGTTTTTAGTTGTTGTTGACACATGCATAAGATATCTAAATCTGGCAAGATCGTGAACTTCACATTTGGGTGCTCTGCAAGTACGAAGAAAAGAACATGGACAAAATGTTTGTGGAAAGAGTCAAGGAACATTAAAAGTTTAGATCAAACTATGGTGAATGACTGAGATAGCTTACCGGTTTTGGGATCAAAAACCCAGCAAAAAGATAGAAATTTGCATAGAAGGCAGATTGTAGAATTGCAGCAACCATGAAAGTTGGTGTCAGGGACACAAGCAGCATTCCGAGGTAATTGAATGACAGCAATGTGCAGAACATGACATAGAAGTACCAGAAAATCTTGTCTGCTGACCCGAAATAACCAATCATCGGATAGGTGATCATCACATATGAAATAGCTTGAACTAGTATATATGGTATCTCAACAAAAACCTGTGAAATCAGCATGGTAATATAATCTGATTAAATTGTTTTGTTTGTTCTTATGTGTCTTAAAACACGTTCAGAACTTTGGATCATTCAGTTGAACTAGATTTGCGCCTCCGTTAAGAAGGTTGAATCTTAATTAACTACTACAAGAAACAACTCAATCAGCTATCAAGAATTCTATACCTGTGCTAGTGAAAAAGCCAATGAAGCATACATCCCTGCAAATCTCTCACGATACATGACGGTCCGCTCCATAGCAACATAGTGCAGTATTGATGAGCAGTTGCTTATGCCTAAGAAGAGCACAGCCATATACATTGAACCCAACGTGATGAATAAGTTCTGCTGGTTGTTTCTAGCAATCAGAATATAAGGGGTCAGGAGAAGTGCCTGTTTCTTCATCATAACAGGTCAAAAAAAGTCATACGATCTTATATGACTGAATATGTGGTAGCTAATTGTGCCAATCGTTGCAGAGTTTGATAATTAGAAGACCCAGCCAAACGTTTGAAACCTAGATGGTATACACTTTGTTTTTAGTTCTTCTTCCTTGTTGAAGACTAGAAACTAACAAGATCAGAGAAATGTTTGTTCAGTTAACCAGACGCAGACTGTAGACCATCTTAATAAGGTCGTGCTCCAAAACTCGAGCAGACTCAAGTCTCAAATTGACCAAGAGGGATAGTTACTCACAGTTTCTTCCCTTGATTCCAGAACAGTAACCCTAAGAGAAAAGACACAGCAATTGTGTGGAGTGTACGCGTCAAGTTGTAAGGAGGACTTCTCCAATAGGACAAGTACTGCTTCCATAGACATGACTTGAATTGTCCCCACAACTTTTGGGAGAATCGGGAGAAGTGCAAGTCACTAGTACCAGGAGGTGGAGTGCTCAGCTGCTTTACAAGCTCTTTGTTGGTCCTGGAAGGAAAAAAACGATACAAGGCTGTATAACAACGGATATTGTCAATGGACCGATCATACTGCACATCTGTTAACCAAGAGGAGATAGAGCAGGAACACCAGTCAATTCTGAAGACAACCATAAACACTGGTGAGTAAGTTCAAGATACCGTAGTTAAGGTTGCAGGTATACAATAAATAAGGCATATCGACTCCCTCAGTTTGAAATCTTAGACTCCAGGGGCTTATATGGTCAGAAGGACAAAATTAAAGAAACCAATGTTGTACCTTGATTATGATAGAAAATGGCAGGATATCTTCAAAGTATCCCAATAATGGACCACATTCAGGCTGTTATTGGGCAATTGAGAGTAGCAGAGGATGACTTACTCATATAATGCCGACTCTCTGTAGATTAGAGCAAAATCAATGCCAAGTTCAGCTTCAGCTGAGGTAGAAGTCACCTCCAGCATCCATGTAGCCGGATTGTAGTTGCTCTTAATCTTTGGCACCCCAGGAATACCCTGTCCAACAGAAGCTGGTTATTGGAGATATTACTAATTAACACTTAAATATGATAAGAATTACGCAGTTAAATTACAAGGAGTGAAAAGATCTTCATTTTTGTGCATCAAACTGACCTCAAAGTATTCTATAATTTTGCTAGAGTTATGTCCCAAGGGTCCTGAGTAAATCAGCCGTCCACCAGCTTTTAATAAAACCATCTGCTCAGAGAGAGAGAGAGAGAGAGAGAGAGAGATTAGGCCTTCGAAAATCTAACCAGAATTACTAAAAGTTTTGCCCAAAAAATTACCGGGTATTCTGTTATTTAATCGGAATAAAATAAAAGTAAATTTATGCTCATAGTGATTCACTAGTTACTATATCTCCTCTCTTGATCCAGATGTACCCCATTCATATAACCGTTTGGCACACTTTACCTCATCAAAAACCTCAAATATGTCAATGCTGGGTTGGTGGATGGTGCAAACTATTGTTCTTCCGGTGTCCACTATGTTCTTCACTGCTCGTATGACAATTGCAGCGGATCTAGCATCAAGTCCTGTTGTAGGCTCATCCATAAAGATTATGGAAGGATTTGCAACAAGCTCTACAGCGATAGTGAGTCGTTTTCGTTGCTCTGTGGATAGACCACTAACACCTGGCATGCCCACCAGAAAATCTTTTATTCCATCAAGCTCCATCATCTCCAGGACTTCATTGACAAATTCCTACACAGGCAATTAATGATTCTTCTGATAGTGCTGAACAAAGCAAGTTATCAGAAGCCAGGAATGTAATCTTACCACTTTACGTTTTGAGTCAATCTGAGGATCTAAACGAAGCCAGGCGGAAAATATAACAGACTCTTCCACAGTGATTTGTGGGGAATGTATGTCCGTTTGCTCACAATAACCAGAGATTCTTGCAAATGTTTCCTGAACCTTGGGATAACCACCGACTTTTATTTCTCCTTCAATATAGCCGGTAGTTTTTCTCCCACAAAGGACATCCATCAGAGTAGTTTTCCCAGCTCCGCTCACTCCCATCAGTGCGGTAAGAATACCAGGTCTGAATGTGCCTGTGATATCAGAGAGAAGTTGCAATCTTTTCTGTGCAAAGCCTTGTTGTCTCATTTCCTGAGACACCCAAAAAGGAAGAATGTAGTGAAAAAGACAACATCATCTAATGGATCTGAAAGGCTCAATCTTGCAACTTCAGGAAGAAAGGAAGCTCAAATTGTTACCATGGGGGTGTCTACGTAGTACTGCACATCTTTAAACATGAGCGTCAATGGTGTGAAAGGCAAAACCATCCTTCCTATTTTTGAAGTAAAGAACCCACTTTAATAATTATTAAAGGAACAGCACAAATAATTATTGTGAGACTATAATTGGGCAAGCAAGAATTTAGGATTGGACCATTTTTTGTTTGCACTGGTTCAGCAGAAACTTTCTTTGTCTCTTCATTCTTTAGGTTGTCTTGAGAATCTTCAGTTTCATTTCTATGCGAGTATTTCTCACGTGAAATGATAGCACGTGATGATCCTGGAGCTGTAAGTTTTAAAGTGATTTCAGGAACATCCTTGGCCCTAATGATCCAAAAGTGAAGTCCAGTTGCAGGAATGACAAACTTACGCTTCAAGAAAGTGAAACCGATGTTGAACAGTAAGGTAAATCCCAATAAAAGGCACCAACTGATATCCAAAAGAAAACCTTTATGTTGATCTAGAGCTTCAAGAAAGTGAAACCGCCTTCCATGGTCACAAATGACTTTACTGATATGGATTTAATAGTAACACCTCATAAAGAGTTTTAAGGTAAATCCCATATAAGGTTAACCTTTTCTTTTATGTGTAATTGAGACATATGCACAAGGCTAACTACTGGATGCCCCTAGCCTTTACTCAAGATTTACAAGTACCTTGAGATTTTCTTTAGATATATACACAACTCAATAACCATTTTGAAATTTTTACAAAAAGTAACAAAATGCAGACTTAAACTTTATTAGAGCAAACCTGAAAAAGCTCCCACTAGACGATATTATCCACTGATTCTCCTAAGCCCATGTTCATGACATGTCGATCAAATACACAAGGGCGTAGGCCTTTAGTCGGTGGGTCCGCCAACATATCGTCCGTGGGAATGTGCTCTACCACAATGTCACCATTCTGTGCCATTTCCTTTATGCTCAAAAACTTGACCTCCATATGCTTAGACCCTTTTAGACTTCTGTTATTATTAACAAATAACACGGCAGAATTGTTATCGCAATATAACCGCATGGGTCTATCCCACAAAATCAAATACCGTCAATTCTCGATGAGGTTCCGAAGCCAAATTGCTTGAGTAGCAGCTGAAAAACATGCTATAAACTCCGCTTGCATGGTAGAAGAAGATATAGATTTCTGTTTCTCACTTTTCCACGATACTGCCCCTCCTGCTAACATGAATATATATCCTGTTGTCGACTTCCTATCATCCTCACAACCAGCAAAGTCCGCATCCGAATATGCCAACAATCGCAAATCATGGACATATTTATAAATCAGCATATAATCTCTTGTCCTTTTTAAATATCTCAAGACCTTTTGGCAGCAACCCAATGATCGTGTCCGGATTCGACCGATATCTACCCAAAAGCCCTGTTATAAAAGCAATGTCCGGGTCTGGTGCAAACTTGAGCATACATGATACTTCCAAGTGCATTAGCATAAGGCACATCCTTCATTTGGTTTTTCTCAAAATCTGAACGAGGACACTTTGTGAGAGACTCAGCTTGTCACCCTTAACTACAGAACGTTTCGGCTTTGTGTAATCCCGCATGTTGAATCTCTCCCAAAATACGATCAACATATGCCTTTTGAGATAAAACCTGTACGAACGATCCCTATAAATTTCAATGCCAAGAACGAAAGATGCCTCACCACCTAAGTCTTTCATGTCAAAATTCTTTGACAACATTTGCTTTGTTTCACGCAGCAATCCAATATCACTACTTGCAAGCAAAATGTCATCCACATAAAGTATAAGAAAAATAAATTTCCTCCCACTCGACCTTGCAAGATATGCATTGATCCACTTTGTTCTCAATAAAACCAAAAGATGTAACAACATTGTGAAACTTCAAGTACCATTGTCTAGAAGCTTGTTTGAGACCATAAATAGCCTTCTTCAGTTTACATACAAACTTATCTGAATCATTTGCTGTAAAACCTTCGGGCTGCACCATATAAACCTCCTCATCAAGATCTCCATTTAGAAAAGCAGTTTTGACATCCATCCGGTGGTAATTCCATGTCAAAATGAGCTACTAACGCCATGATTACTCGAAAGAGTCTTTAGAAGAAACTGGAGAAAATGTTGCTTCAAATTCTAGAGTGAAGCCCTTGGCCACAAGTGGCTTTAAATTTCTCAATCTTTCCTTTCGAATCTCTTTTGGTCTTATAAACCCACTTGATTACAACCTTCTGAAACAAGCTCCCAAACACCATTATATTTCTTGCATCTCATCTTCCTCCAACTTGGATTATCCAAAAACTTTGGATCTCGTAATGCAACCTTTGTAATCATGTTCTCCTAAAAGACTATATAGTAAGTATACAAAGCAACATCATTTTGAGTGGAACTTTTAGCATCAATAGGATCTTCAACGCCTTTAGGCTCCATAATCCATAGGTAAGGAGATAGACATGTTGGTCATGTTATAGCAATCATCTTTACATCAAATTCTAGAAACTTGGCCGTTTTGTGATTCCACATCCTTGTTCCTCCACTTGGATTATAAAAACGATATCCCTTTGAAAATGATTCAAACATCGAGTGGTTTTAGCCTCCAACTTACCCAATGTTGGATTATACAATCTTACTTCCAGAGTCCTTAAAATGATTCAAACTCATAACTCAAAAGGAGTCGATGCAAAGCTTTAGTAGGAACACGGTTCAATATATAAAGGGCTGTTCTTAAAGCCTCACCCCATAAAAATCAGGCAAATTAGTCCTACTCATCATGCACCTTACCATATCCATGAGAGTACGATTTCTCCTTTCAGCGACACCATTCGTTTCAGGGACTTCCAGGCATAGTGAAGGCGAGCTACTATCCTAATCCTCTAGGTATTTAGCAAATGGTCCTTTAATTTGCCCAACATTTCCATGTCTACCATAATATTCTCCACCTCGATCGAGATCTCACCACCTTTATTACCTTTCCTAATCAAGTTTCTCAACTTCATCCGAAAAGTCTTGAATTTGTCAAGGGATTCGGACTTTTCCTTAATCGGTAAAGGTAACCATATCGAGAATAGTCATCAATAAACGTGATGAAATAAACTTTTCTACACAAGGTTGCAGCATAGGGTCCCTCGATATCGGTGTGAATGACTTCTAGTAATCCGAACTTCGAACTGCGGTTTTCTTCTTTATCTTAGTCATCTTTCCTCTACAACGAGTCTATACAAGTTTCTAGGTCACCTTTAAGAGTAGGTAGGATGTTTGTCTTTATCAGCCTTTCTACTCTTTCTTTAGATATATGACCCGTCGTTTATGCCATAATGTATAAGACCTGTTTCTTAGGTAGAGGTCTTTTGGAAACAATATTTTCAACAAGTATTAGCGACGTATATATCATTGGGAGATAAACACAAACTGCATAATCCATTGGACATGATGCAGCACCCAACCTTATTTGAGCTAAAGAACATAGATACAATACTGTTCTTTATTTCAAAAGAGTAACCACACTTATCCAAACATGATACGAAACTAAGTTCCGTCTAAAGGAAGGTACATAAAAAGTGTTTCTTAATATCATATTAAAACCAGTATCTAACACCAAAAAGACATCTCCCACGAACTCAACGTCGATCTTTTCATTGTTTCCCACAAAGTGAGCTTTGATTCATCCCTGATTTGGCATCCTTTCGTTTTTGAATCCCCGTATGGTAAATGCAACATGATTAGTTGCACCACTATCTAGCCACCAAGAACTGGATGGGGCTTCGGATAGGTTGGATTCACAAACAAGTGCCAAAGAATCATTACCTTTATGCTGGACAACCAAGCTTTATATTTATCAGTGTTTCTTTATGTGTCCCCTCTTCCTACAAAAGTAGCAAAGAACACCTTCCCTTTTAAAAGGTGCCTTTCTAGGAGCCATAGAAGTGGAGGGGCCAAGCAACCAAGTTTCCTTATCTTATCCAAGCTATATTGTTAAAAACACCTATAGCTTTAGGATTTCCTCTAGGATGTGCAATCCATTTACCCTTTCTCGAGCTAACTAGAGGCATACAAGGCAAGATGCCCTCTTTCTTTCTTCGCAAGATTTCTCTTCCTCTCTCGCCACCACTCGACTATGAGGTCATTGATTGACCAAGCCTCATTTTGCGAACTATAGTTTGTCTTGATAATTCCAAAGTCGGGAGGAAGAGTATTCAATGCCCGATGCACTATGCAAGTTTCGGGGATATCAACCCGAAGAATTCGAAGTTTTGATTTGAAGATCTACCATTCTCGTACATAATCTCTAACTCCGTCGAACCATCATATTTCATATTAAACAAAGCAATTGCATAAGTGTACCAATCTCGGCATTGGAAGAGACACGATACCTAGCCTCCAAGGCTTCCATCATATCCTTAACGGTACAATCAGATGGCAAGCCACTCAAAGAAATGCTCCTGAATTGACCTTTTCATAATGAGCAAGCGGATTCTCGTTACTCTTTTCCCATGCAGCAAAACGTACTTTCGGACTTCGTACTATCATCGTAAGGTCCGCCGGCCTATTTTCAGTGAGAGCAACATGAACATCTGCCAACTCCATACCGAACTGAAAATCCTCTCTCCATCTCTTGAAGTTTGATCCAAGAAGAACCTCAATAGCAATGGAATTGCCATTCACGAGAGAAGGTGTTTATACAAGCAATACATATAATCAGCATCATGTGAGTGCTTAACACACATCTCAAGAGCTACATACATCATCATATAAACACCTTTGGGCAGAATACATGACATGCAATTGTATACTCTTCACATGACAGCGGTCCATGAAAATATATTCTAACCTTTCGCGAAGTCACCACCTTTGGGTGTATGAACCACTAAGGTTAGTCACTTTTTAACCATATGCTGTACATGCTTCCCTCCATGAACTAATACACAATTACCTCCTTTGGGAGTGTGACCACGCATTAGAACAGGAGACATCCCATCATAATACAAGACCGACGTTTCTCAAATTCAATCAAGTGTGCCACTTTGGCGGTCACAACCCAATTGAATCATTGAAACTTTCTCATATCAAGGATATAACTTTATGACTCACATACACCTTTCAAAAGTGATTTTAGACTTGATGACAGGGGCTGTATGTCACTAAAATCACATGTCATGCTAATTGTATTGCTCTGTTCATTAATACATGCTAATAATAAATCAACACCACACATATTCCTCAAGTGATGATGTAATCATAAGCATGCAATTGTATTTCCAAAACCATAGAGAAATACATGAAAATTACGCAAAAAATACCCTCAAAATCACGTACCTTAGGGTTTCACATGCATTTTCATATCTTTAAAAACATCAAAACATGAAAATAATCATATCACAAGATAGGAAATTCACATACGAGCACGTACATATCATCCACGCGCCAAACGGACTTCACACGCGCCCTCACGCGCCGCTAGAGTGTGCGGCGCGTGAGCCACACGCGCTACGCCCGAAACCGGCCCGAAGCCGGTCCGGCCGGTCCGACCGGTCAACGGGTCGAACCGGTCAACGGTCCGACCGGTCAACGGGTCGAACCGGTCAACGGTCCCGACCGGTCAACGATCAACCCGGTCACCGGGTCGGGTCAACCCGGTCAAACCGGGTCGGGTCAACCCGGTCAAAACGGGTCGGAGCCGAGGCGACGTCATACGTGACGTCACACGCCACGTGGCGGTTTACGTGACGTCACCATGACGTCATCCGGACACCTGTCCATGTCGGTGACTAAGGCGGTGGATGACGTCATGGATGACGTCATGCCAGCTAAGGCGGCCGACGCGCTGGCTCGCACGTGCGCGCGTGCGCGTGCGCGCGCGCCGCGGTGGTCGCGCGGCGGCGCGTGCCGCCGACTCGCAAAGACCGCCCGGGCGCGTGTCGGCGCGTGAGGGGTTTTTCGGCGTCGTCGACGACGATATACCCACCATTTTTCTCGTATTGATGAGTAGAATATGTTTATGCAATAAAATTTCACTTTCATCGGATCAAAAACACGAAAGAACAAGCAGAACCCTTTCGAGCTCGGGTCAAGTCCGAAACTTGACCATAGGCGGCTGATTTGGGTTCGGCGAGAGGCATAACAGAACATGAAGGACTCAGCTCAACAAGATTAACCCGAATATACAGTTGAAATCAAGTTTCATGCGGATAAATTCTTCAAGACGGGCAAATCAACCAAGTTCTAGTCTATGTTTAGCTCTGATACCAAATGTAAGGCCGCTGGAACGTGGCAACCGAGGACCGACATAGCTAGAAGCTCGAAATTTGTGCACCGATTTGTGATCCATGTTTTGTTGAAGCTAAGCGACAGCAATCCGTGTCTATTGCGCTGAAGATCTTCTCCCCTATTCCCTCAATACCTTGGCTTGATAAGTAGGCCTCTCACTTGGTTCCTTATGTGAGAGAGAGAGAGTATTTGTTCTTGTATTGAAAACAAGAGAGGGCTAGAAGGAGGACCTTGAAGCATATTTATAGAATTTGGACGGGCCCTCTTATCACGGGCCGGGCCCAATTCAGCCCACACAAGCCAAGCCCATATTCGACTGTTAGGAAACTTTATATCTCGCTTTATTAGATCAATTCCGTAAAACGGATAATTATAATCTTAATTAATGTGGCCCAAACTAGGAAAATTCTTACATGTACGCCCTACTGTAGTGTTTGATGACAAAATCTACAAGTACGCATTAAAAGGAAGAACAAGTCAGATTGCATTGAAAGATGAAAGAGGAAGTTTGTTTGATCTATGGGTAATGTAAGCAAAAACAAGTTAATGCATTCAGAAATGCAGAGGAAGTTAGTTCTGCCTAAAAATTGCGAAATTAAATCCACTCTCAAGAAAAGAACTTTCTCGTTTCCTGAAAGAATACTAGTGCAAATATACTTATAGAGGGGATGTCATCATTGATTCAGTAATTGCACTGTATCAAAGTCAAGTAACTGGATGAGATGATAATCATTAATGAGACGCATTGATTTAAGGCAGGAAGTTAGCACAAAGAAATTACAAGAATGAGATCATAGGATTTAAAATTGTCAATTTCTATTTGTTAACTGAGGCCCCCAGATATATTAAACAGCTCGATTCATGCCTTGTCCTCGTACTTGGAGCACAATAAACAAAAGAATGTTTAGTAGCGAAGCTGGTTTAGCTTAACAACAGCACTAGCATGTCAAAATACTTCTCTAGAATAAAATGGGTTAAGTGATTCTGCAACTAAAGTGGCATCTTGTATTTGGAGCTACAGGAGCCAAAAACTTTTTCACTTCCACAATGCCCTCACCTTTTGCCATCGTGGAGCATCAAATTCATTAACAGAAAGTCCGATTTCTCCATATGTTAGTGGAGAGACCCAGAAACCCCATTTAAACCAAGCAGGCATCGAGGCTGCAGCGACAACGAAAAATATTAAATGCACTAATTCATCCAAAATCAAACCAAATAGAGATTCTAACTTCCTTACGTTTTGGGATGATGAAACCTCCAAATAGCATCGAAATCATTATTGCAACATTACCAGCTAAGTTGGAAGCAACCACAGTTTGAAAGATTGAGGCGAGAAATCGGAACAAGGATATTGAGGACAAATGCACAGAGAAAAGAAGCAATAATTGGCGGAAGAACCTGTATAATTAAGCGGAAAATGATAGAAGTATTGGCTTTCTCGTATGGTTGTAGTAAAACTTACAGATGATATTGAAATGTAAAAGAGGATTATGGAGGTGAGGTAATGGAAGGTTATAAAATGAAGAACTCTCGTGTTAAAACTTACCTGCCTACCTCAGGACTGTATCCAATCACCCAATATGTAAGAGATGTCCAAACCACAGATTCCAGCAGTGAAAGAACAAGCTTCATTATAGATGTTGGAATTGCATAAGCCCAAGCAGGGTAAAAGTACAGCTCCTTTTGTTTATAGAAGGTTGGGAGCCTCGAAACGGTCATTGCCAATTCCGGAAATCCATCAACGTGGAGTATGATTAGTGCGTAAAACAGAGAGCCCATATAGTAGTTGGCATGGAATACATCTGTTCCCCTCTCAGTCCGCAAGAATACAGTCGTCATGATAAATGCAATTAAAATAAGCTGCATGATGAAACAACAATAATCACCTTCTACAGTTCCTTTATATATGTGGAATCCAGCAGATAAGATTACAAATTAGACTATAATAGGCACTGACGTTGAAAGAGATATATCTGATAAAAAGTGCAAGAGATTTATGAGAGCTTATTTTGACCTGTACTGACTTAAAAATATATATAAAAGAATTTCTTCTCATGAGAAGAAGTTCCCTCGCCATGCATGCTCTAAGAAGTTCCCATCTGGACAGAGAGTATGCATCAAAAGAAAGAGCATTTTTGTGGATTTTGGACCTATCAAACATGTCTGAAAGCTCCTGATCAAGCTTCATCCCACAATATGATTCCTTGAACTTTTTACAGAACATATCAACTGACATATAACCGTATGGTAGCTCAGGATGCTGCCAATATTGTGCCTGATCTTGTCTAGATATAACCTGCATGGCGATAGGCAACATAATAAAAGGTCAATAAAGGAAGCTAACTTGCAGTGCACAATCTGCTTATTGTTTACTACCTCTTGGAGGAAATCGGCAACCCCTTTTCTTTCGGGGCACCTGAATCCACAATCCTCAAAAAACTTCAGAGCTTGGTCACGAGGGCCTTGGTACACAATTTTCCCTTCAGCCATCAGAATAAGGTCATCAAACAGATCAAATGTTTCTGGCGCAGGCTGAAGAAGCGAAACCAGTATAGTGGCATCTGTCAAATGTGCTAGTTGCTTAAGACAAGAAACAATCTGAAAGGCCGTCGAACTGTCCAAACCGTTTGTTATTTCGTCCATGAATAGAGCTTTATTTGGGCCAACGATCATCTCTGCTGTATAATTTTTAACAGAAAGTTGACTTGTCAGATAAAATTTTGGAATTTCAAGGGGCCAAGATCAGAAAGGACAGTGAAATATTGTATAACTCCAGTCATATTAAAGTTCATTCTTTATGAGACTTGCTGCATCTGCCAGCATTTCGTCTCTCTACTACCTGTAGTCAATCTCCTCTTTTGACCGCCTGATATGCCTCTTCTCATAGGATCTCCAACCAATGTGTCTGCACAGATATCCAGCCCAAGGATCTGTGCAGGAGTTGAAGAGATAGAGACAGAAGTCTCTGCTTAAACGTTTGAGGCACAGAAAACTGATTAACTATCAACTCAGTCAAAAGAACTTACTTTTAAAATGTAGTCTGTCTGAAGAGTTCTTTTAAGTCCTTTGAGAGCAGTTGCCTGGTAAACAAGGCAGCGGTTACTCATAAACTAAACGGACTACACACGAAGTCCTTTTTCCATGAGAAGCAAGTATTGGATTGGTAACCTGTGCACACTAAATTACCCCATTAATCCAATGGATCAAGTGAGACGCAAGCATAAGATCGGGTGAGTGGCCCAAACCAGGGATCATTGAACTAATTGTGTAGGGATCAAACCTGTGTTTACACCTATGCCAGAAACACAATTCCGTTCCCTAACCAGTAAGCCAGTGCCATGGTTTTGACATTTCATGTTTCAATAGAATTTGTAATTATTAACCCGCACTGGTTGCCCCTGCGTCAGATACTATTTCATTCCCTGACCAGTAAGCCAATTCCGTGGTTTTAACATTTCATGTTTCAATAGTGTCTATAATTATTAACCCGCACTGGTTGCCCCTACTTCAGACACACTATTTCATTCCCCAACCAGTAAGCCAATTTCATGGTTTTAACATTTCATGTTTCAATAGAATTTGTAATTTTTAACCCGTACTGGTGGCACCATGCTCAAAGTAGAACTTCTAGTAACCAGGCTACAAGCAATTTGCGGACTCAAATTGTACATTAAATGGGTAGAGAGAAGAAAGTTGGAGAATGTCACTAAAGGTACCTTCATGTAAGTATCTATATCAGGATCTGGAAAGATTCCTGCCTCCTTCTCCCTTCTGCTGATCTCCATCACGATATCTTTGCAACCAGAAAAACCAACAGGTCGTCGTTTAACAAAGTTTCCAAGTGACAGATCTACAATCACTTCGAATAATATTCACCTTCTCTGCTTCCAACACCTTGACAACGTGCAGAGAAGTTCAGTGTTTCCCTCACAGTCATGTCTGGAATGTTTAGATCATGTTGGCTTATATAAGCAGAGGTTTTTTGGGGGATGAACTCGTCAAGATTGTGGCCATTATATGAAATTTCTCCCGTGACCTATCAGATAATGAAGGGAACAGGAGATGATATCAAACTCAAAGACAGATTAATAGGAGCTAATATATGTTTTGACTGTACCTAATTAGCTTACTTTGAACTTCAAGTTCTATGCCTTTAGCTAACCACACCACAAAATAGTTCTGTCCCAGTTAGCTATAAAATGCAAAAGTAATCTATGCACTGATATTATCCAGCACCCTTCAAGCACTTTTGTCAAATGGAATAGCACAATCTGCTTCAGTGGTGCCTTAATGAAAACTCACTGAGTCCACATCTGCGAGGATACTTATGTTAAAGTGTTCATGGGAAGAGGGATCTGGATGAGCATGGGTTCTCTCGAGCTTCATTCTGTCTCAATTTATACATATTTGTAAGCCACACGTGTGGTATGTTGGCAATTCTGTTAAGCCTAGTGTAGTTTGATGTAAAAGTACACCCCAAATATCAAAACTTGTCACTTAAATGCCAAAAATTAGGAAAATGACACTTAAGTGCCAATTCTTTTGAAAAATGAGACACTTCAATGTCATCTCCGGCAAACCCTGCCGGAAATCCTACATGGCAATTTTTTTATTAATTTTGCTCGCCTAGGTGGCTCGCCAGAGAGCTAACTCTGCAAAGAAATGCCAAAACAATGTCGTTTTGGCACATATTTGAATTTTAATATAAAAAATAATTAAACCAAATTATAAAAAATTAAAAAAATTAAAAAAGTTCAAAACAAAAAAGAAAAAAAGAGGAGAAAGATAGTTGAGGCGGATAAGGGCTATGCCCTTGCCACCTCCCCGCCCATCGGCCCCCGGCCGGGGCTAGCGACCCCAGCCGACCCTCCCCGCATCGTCGTCGACCTTTCCTAGCGACAACGAGGAGGCAGCAGTGAGGGCTCCAACTCTCTCCTTGTTTTTTCTTCTTTTTTTTAAATAAATTTAGTTTTAAATTTAATTTAATTATTTTTTATATTAATTATTTACTCACATCAGCAGCAAAATGACGTTATTTTTACACTTGTCTAACCATGTCAACGTGCAAAACGACGTTGTTTTGCTCTTACCTTACCGGAAAATCGTCACGTAAGCATTTTAGCTGGATTTTTTCACCGTCGGCACTTAAGCAATCCATTTTGCTCTGATTTTGGCACTTAACTATCACTTTCCTAACTTTTGGCACTTAAGTGTCTTTTCGTGCCAAATTTTGGTACTCCAAGTGTCCGGCACATGCAATTTGACATAGAAGTTCTTTATCATAGAGCAAGCATAAAACCTCGAGAGATTTGCTCAGAGTCCCTGAAAGAGCCTTTAGAAAGGAAGTTTTCCCACATCCAGGAGGTCCAAGCAGTAGAGTCATTCTGTGGCAAGAAAAGGCACAACAAATGTCATGCACTATTATATCATAAAGCTTGTGCTTTTCTCCATAATATAATTTTAGGACAATGATTTTCCTGAATTACAAGTGTGATGACCTGAATTACAGGTGTGATGATGAGATTGGCGATATATGTAAGGTAAAAGATGCCTTTCTTTAGGCTGAATTCACTAGCATGCGAAACATGGACAAAACTTCATAAAGTATGCATCACTTTAGACAATGGGCAAGTATGGGGCGAATTGCCAAAGATTGACATTGCTTTCATATATAAAGAATCAGCCAACGATCACGAAATGTATTGCTAGCTAATGAGTTGATCGTAAGGTTATGCTCACATTCGATACATTCATTGTGAAAGCTAAGTACTTAGCCTTTTACAGCCTACATCGAGCCTCGGTAGTAAACTGTGTAGTTGATGCAAACAACTGCAGCTAGAAAGTGAATGAAATAGTTCAAGACACTATGACTGCCTAAAGGATGAAGGGTAAGGCATGATTTTCCAGATGTCATCCAGAGAGATGGGAGGATCTGAACCAGTATAACAAACCTTCCAGGCTTTATAATTCCACTGACATCCTTAATGATGCTTATTTTGGCCTTACGTAACTTCAAACCTGGCATTGCAGCAACACCCTGGATAAAAGTTCCAATTTACTTGAATTAGTGAATAATTAGGAAGCAGCAACCCTATCTGGTAAATTGACATAATGCCAAAAACATCTGTTGAGATTTCTTTACAGCACATACAATGGTTAGGAGGAGCTCAGTCTTATTGCATAATAAAGCATATTATATGATGAGTATTACAGCGGCGTAAGGATGAAAGAATGGGTGTGGGAACGAAAAACCAGTGTTGGCAAATGAGAGCATGGAGATATACATTGTTTGGCTGCACTTACCTACATATAGCCTCTAATTCACACTAGTATATTTGAAAAAACGCGTGAGAAATGATTAGCACCACTTCCTTAACCCCTTCAAGAAGGACAAGTACCTTCTTAGCCTGATTGTTGGGAACATATAAGAAAGTCCTTGCATTTGTAACCCAAAGGAAAACTACATACAAGATGGCAGTAGGTAACAACTTGCAAACATATATGCTGAGGGTATATACATAAATGTGGCAAAGCAGTGCCCACAAATGAATTCAATCTTCGATATTCTGCTTATTCTTTAATGGAAAATGGCAATGAATCAGATGGATTCAGCATGAATTCCTGCAATCTACTCCACATGTAAGACACTTACAGGGAGCATGCCTTTTAGAGAATTCCAGAGAGTGGGCAGGGGCTTTCCTTCAACTATCTCACAGTCTGCTTCAATGCATAAATTCAGATATCTGACTTCTATGGCGGGCAATTTGACACCAACCCTGAGGAAAAGAGTTCAACAGCAATTTTATAATTACTCAATGAAAAGAAAAATTCTGTGGCATGAGTTTGAGGAAGAAAAAACAAGAAGAAAGCAAATCCTCATTTAAATAAGTTTGCCAACGTGGTTTAGGCACGATGAGGCCTCTTACCAAGATAAATGTGACCACGTACATTGTAACGCATTTTATAAAGAGAAGTGCCTTTTTTTCAGTCTGTCAATGAGCTTTTGGGGCCTCAAGTTATTTATGCCTGCACTTCTCTTATATGCTCGCACAGGTTTTTCATGTTTCTAGGTAACTCTATAGCCATTAGACTTTATGAATATATTTGCAACTCCCATTATCAAGAGGAGAAGAACAAAGCTTACTTGTCAGTTCTGTCTCTAATCTTGCGCAACAAATTAAGGTTGTCATTCTCGATATGCTTGATGAACTTCTCTATGAAAAAATGGCGTTCCAATGCACCAAGCTTGGTAACGTCCACCACTTTCTTTCCCTTATCAATTGCCCTTCCATCGATCTCACTATCAAACAGTGACGACCTCAACCTCTCAAAAGTTGGTAACCTCTCAATGGCAGCCCATTGGAGATGATATTCATCATTAGCATCATTTTTTGTTGTGCTCACCGCCGAAGTGCTTTGAAAACTTGAAACATGAAGCCGAAATGATGATTCGAGGCTCCTTCCTAGCTCTGATAACTCGTTTCTAATCGACTGCATTCCATCCGATTCCATGCCAATCAGCTCAGCCATATGTGAGAGTGTAGGCACAAATGTCAAACCTGAAAATAAACTGGAATGCTATATATGCTTATACACACACATATATATATATATATATATATATATATAAACCAATGGTACTGGTATCAAATGAAGATAATTAAGCATATATATAGACCAACTGTACTAGTATCAAATGAAGATGAATTAATCAAATAGGAAGTTGACTTCCATACTTTAGAAATTTGTTTTCTCACTCTTCCAAAATCATAGCCTGAGACCACGGAGGAGTTTAGGCTGGTACATGGTGCATGAATCTCTTTCACGTCTTACGTCTCCTCTTCCCTGGGTCAAATAGGCAATACTTCCCCAAATAATGGATCAAGCTCAAGATATCTAAGGCAATCGCTCTTTTGGAATGAATTATTAACTTCTAACTTTGTTCAATAGGCTTCGTGTGAGAAAGTGAATATAGAAATAAAATAACTCAGGCATCAAGGTGGTTCAATCAGTGTGATCTATTCATAAAACTGCATCACAAAGGAATAAC
This sequence comes from Eucalyptus cloeziana, assembly GCA_014182715.1. Classification (NCBI taxonomy): domain Eukaryota; kingdom Viridiplantae; phylum Streptophyta; class Magnoliopsida; order Myrtales; family Myrtaceae; genus Eucalyptus; species Eucalyptus cloeziana. Next base: position 22,355,358 of record CM024635.1, on the reverse strand, counting down.
ATTATATGCATACGGAATCAGCTCTATTCCACATCGATGCGGGGGTTGCGCCTCCGCGTCCTTATCTAGTTAAGTGTAGTCGTGCCTCCATGCCATAGATTCATTTCACAAGAATTAAACTCGTACCCATATTTGCACCCGAGACCATCTAAACATGAGTCGTTCATCACAACATAACAGAATCATGTAGAGACTTCAAGGCTAAGGCAATGGCATGAGATAATAGAACGTTGCATGTAAGAATCGCAAGGCACAACCACAGGTTATCTTGAGAGGGTAGGGAAAAAAATTCTTGATTTGAATCCAATAACATGGAGCAGATCGTAGCATCACAAGCAAATTACCAAAACAGAGGCCACAATATTTGAAATCGATGTCTAATCTTGCGAACCACAAAATGCAAGAATGCCAATCACTAATGTGTTTGACAGTCCAAGCAGCTTCATGGTCAACCCAGTTGATGTGTGGGAAGATAATATTTAATTATAGCACAATCCACAGCACGATCCTCTCTCAATACTCGGAGCACAAAACACAATAGCTGCATTATTTCAAGATCTAATTTATCCCCCCAAAATAGAAGTGGTCAGACATCTGTCGGCACCATAAACCTCATGCATGACGTATTTGTATAAAACAAAATATAAAAGTAACTATAGGCTGAATAAACCTTACTAGTCACCTAGTTCAATGGCTCGCAATCTCCTAGGGAAAAGTAGAAAATTTAATGTAAATGAGTACATGGGGACAGAAAATTTTCTTACATTATAAACTCTGGTATAACATGAATCCAAAGAATAAAGCAATACCGTAAAGACAAAATTTACTTATGGTGTATTTCTTCCACTTAAAGAGCTTTTCGTCAGTTAGTTTTCCAGATTTTCATGTACTTAATTCATTAAGAATTATTATTCGGCCAGAAAATATACCACAGTTCAAATTAGGAAAAAGAATTCTCGGTTTTGAATGAAGGAAATCATTTTCCCAAATGTAATAAGTGCCTTTCTACATACGCTCAATAGCTTCATCGACATTCTATCTTAAGATAGAGTTTTACATGCTTTTTAAAACACTACCAAGCAATTGAAAACTAACTATTTTTCTTTGAACATGATTTCCACAAAAAACATTTTCCTTTACATGGGAAAAAAACATACTCTCACGGTGTTTCGATCACGAAAAGATATATTTTAATTCTTTTTTAATGAGTTAATATGACTAAAAATATTGTACCGGTGCCCCATGATATATTTATCCTAACCTAAACCTCATGCATGACGTATTTGTATAAAACAAAATATAAAAGTAACTATAGGCTGAATAAACCTTACTAGTCACCTAGTTCAATGGCTCGCAATCTCGTAGGGAAAAGTAGAAAATTTAATGTAAATGAGCACATGGGACAGAAAATTTTCTTACATTATAAACTCTGGTATAACATGAATCCAAAGAATAAAGCAATACCGTACAAGACAAATTTTACTTATGGTGTATTTCTTCCACTTAAAGAGCTTTTCGTCAGTTAGTTTTTCAGATTTTCATGTACTTAATTCATTAAGAATTAGTATTCGGCCAGAAAATATACCACAGTTCAAATTAGGAAAAAGAATTCTCGATTTTGAATGAAGGAAATCATTTTCCCAAATGTAATGAGTGCCTTTCTACATACGCTCAATAGCTTCATCGACATTCTATCTTAAGATAGAGTTTTACATGCTTTTTAAAACACTACCAAGCAATTGAAAACTAACTATTTTTCTTTGAACATGATTTCCACAAAAAATATTTTCCTTTACATGGGAAACAAACATACTCTCACAGTGTTTCGATCATGAATAGATACATTTTAATTCTTTTTTTAATAAGAGAATATGACTAAAAATATTGTACCGGTGTCCCATGATATATTTATCCTAACCTAATTTTTTTCCACCAAAAAAAAAAAAAATAAATAACACTCAAACATTAGTCAGAACTAATATTCATTTGATAAGAAATCCAAAAGTAATAACCTTTGACACATTCACCCAAACCAGTACCCTTGACACAAATCTATCATATATTATGAAATTGGGAGCTGATTTGGAAGGGACATTTGGGTCGACGTTTCACAGTTTAATGAATCTTCCACTTATTTGATGGGATGGTTAAGAGATTATCTACGGGTATAGTTCCAATTTGGGGCTTTTTGTTAGACGAAATTAGATTTGAGTAAATATGTCATGGGCTACCACTTTGAGATTTTTTGCAAGATAAAAATTTATTTATGATAAATGTGATATCATAACTACTGTAATTTGCCTCAGTAACCATCATTTTCACATGAGAAGGAGGAGTTGGAGGGTTTGAATCCTCAATTTTCTCAAGAGAGTTAGGAACGATTAGCTTCAGGTGTGGGTTTCGACTCCCACGCCCTGCAAAGAAATAAGGCAAAAGTTTGAACATGAGGTGAGAGTTAGAGTAGGACTGACCAAAAAACATAAAGATAAATGTGTTATCATACCGATTTGGGATTTTTAATTATATTAGCCCCTCTTTTCGGCACTTTTTTTTTTTTTTTTAATATTTGGGAAACCGATGCTTTCAGCTAAAAATAGTAAGGTATCCGAGTCTCCAATCATGCAAGAGGGGAAAAAAGATGAACAAAAGTATCAGGAATTGAAAACAACATTGACTATGTGTGCATGTAAATTTAAATCACAAACATATGATTATGGAAAAAAGAGGAGGCATTTCACTTTCGCACATAACTTGAATGCGTTAGCGTGTCCCACAACGGTGAGTGGAATGGGGCTTGCCCGGGACAAAAAAAAAAAAAAGAAAAAAAAGCTTTTTCATTCCATATTTTTCAATTAATAGATTATTTCAACATCATTGCCTTCGTTTTCGAAAAGAAATTTTAACATTTAATTATATATCAAAAAAAAGTTAGAATTGGCTATGCTATCTAGGTTCAATTGTTAAATTGGAATATGTCGTAATATTCCAATTTATCCTCCTAAATTTGATTTTGATATGATAAAGGAAGACTATAAGCTCTTTTGCCATTGTATTTTCACATTTTCTTAATCAAGTTAGTATACTTTTAATTTACCAAATTTGTCCTAACATGTCTATGTGATAATCTGCATATTCTAATCTTATCAAATTCAATTTGGCCAATGAAGACGACGTCAAAATGTGGTGTAAATAAATTTATTTAACCAATGCAGACACTCACGTGAATATTTACATTGGAAAAAATTTATCACCTCACACTACGATGTGGTCTTATGGCCACATTAGTTGGATTTAGCCGGATTTGGTGTTGGAGAGACTTCATTAGAAAAATTTGAAAAAATGTAACTTGATTAGACAAAATAACAAGTATAGAGATGATTTGAAAAGATTGAAAGTACAAGAGCTAAATGTAGAATTTTTCCTGTACTATACACAAAGGAATAGGTGTATCAGAAATCATAAAATTTGTCATGAAAGTGTAATTGAGTCATAAAACTTTTAACGGTGCAAATGAGTGAGCACGCCTTTGGGTCATGCATGTGTCGGCTAAGGATGAGAATCAACTTGTGCGATGCACTTATGTGTGTGCACTTAAAGAGGAAAAAGCGTTCATCGTCACATAGCGTTGGTGTGACATCCTGATATTCGAGTCCTTTGAGGAATGAATGGATGTAAATTTCGTCAATGCAATGGGTTGTTGATCTCACTCGAAATTGATCACTCCTAAGATACTAACCCTGAGGGGAAAAGCCAATGAGGATATAACTCGTACAAATAAAGAACTTGACCTGGGAAAATGACTTGACCGTGAGACTTGTGTGAGGATGATCCTGTAGATAGGCAAGCTGGTTCTAATGACGACTAGAAGTCGATTCACGGACAGAACATAATAGAACGATGGATGATTTCGTTTACTATTATCGAATCCATGAACGACCCTATGTCGATCCTCAGTAATCGTGTACTCTGAAATAAGAATCTATCCTCTGCAATTTCATGTAGTCAATGACGTCCATGCGTCGAGATGTCTTGAACGTGATTTGACATGAGTTGGTTACACGTGAATCCTCAGAGCTGCCCGTCAGTCTAAGTTGTACCCGAAATGGCATTGGGCGAAATTGACATGGCTTAAGATCTAAATAGTGGACTTTGAATGTTTGGGAATGTCCAGGACGGATGTTAGATGAAGCTGCTTCAACAGTTGACAAAGCCAGTGAAGTCGAGCAGTTGAAAAGGGGATTTTTGGACCGAGAAAGCAAGCCCGTGAGGACGTGGGCCGAGCCAAGTTAGTGTGGGCCTTAGGCCCAACTTGGGACAGCCACCAAATGGGCTTAAGTCAAGCAAATGAGCCCATTGGGCCAATCCTTGGTCATTTCAAGCCCAATCAATTCCCAAGCCCATTCCTATTCATGGCCAAGCCCAATCCTTAGGCCCATCCACCAATTTTAGCCTAAGGACAGATTGGTAAATTGGTGCAAGGTGAAATGACTATTTTGCCCCCAAGTGTGCGGATAAGGGCAAAGGAAGAGAAACAAGGTGGGGTCAAGGGCATGGGGACTTTTTTTTTTTTAGTCAGTCCTACGCTAATCCTACTCTAACACTCACTCTCAGACTTTTGCCCTGCCTCCTTGCAAGGTGTGGGAGTCGAAACCCACTCCTGAAATGAAATCGTCCCCACCCTAATCAAGGGCATGGGGACTTGAAATGGCCATTGAATGGCCTTAATGAGGGGTGCTTTCAGGCCTCACTTCACTCTCTCCCCCCTCTTTCAGCTCTCCCTCGATGGAGCTCTCTCTCTCTCTCTTAGTTTTCCTCTTTTCTAGTTTCCATTTCAGCAGACCTCATCCAAAGATCTGAGTTAATTGTTGGCTTCTCGGACGAACTAGCCTTCGTGCCACCCACCATTGTCTTTAGGAGATCCAGAGCATGCAGGAGGACTTGGCCATTTGCCAGTCAGAGCCGCCGTTTGACCCGCCGGCTGGCCATAAGCCAACGGTAGTCTGACCGCCTGGCACTGTTCTGCTCCAGCTGACCTTCTTGCAAAGATCCGAGTTAAAAGTTACATTCCTAGACGAATCAGCCAACGATCCACCCATCACTACGAAGAGCACACCTAGCCCATTCCAACAAACCCCGCCGCTCACTAGAACGATTCTCCGGCCGTCTCGTACGGCGGCACGAAGCCATCGGTCACCAAACTGCCTAAAGTCCACCTAGAGTGGACGGTTTCGACTTTGCAGCTTGTTTTCTCCCTTTTCGGCCGTTCTTTCACCCAACCCAGCTACTAGCCACTCCCCCTTGACCCTCAGGTGCTGCCAGTTGCCGGCCACCCCCTCGCCAGAGTTTTGGCCAAACCGTTCAACTCAGTTTCTCCTCTAACAATGTTGTTTTTCAATGTTTTCAGTGGAAGTCCGAGCTATGGTTGTTGTGTTGAGCTTGTGACCACCTTGGATCGTCGTTGTAGAGGTCCCGGTGCGTAGCCACCATCGTCGCCGCCGCGTTGGTGCCTCCGGCCCACTTAACGAGTGAGTTTTACTCACTAAACCCTGCTTAATTTGCTAATTATGCTTAAGGGTTGTTTAGTATTAATTAAGTAGGATTAGGTGGTTAGATTAGAGTAGATTAGTAATTATTAGTTAATGATGATGCATGTTAGGTGGTTAGACACAGTCATTAGCTAGTAGATATGTGCTAGTATATTTATTGAACGGATCTCGGAAATTTTCTGGGTTGGTCTTGGCTTCCAACTAGGCGATACGAGCCTAAGTTGGATTTTTTGTATTTATTTAATTAATTTTTGAATTTATTTATTTAATTAATTATTTTCAGGAAATTAGACCGGGATGATCGACAATTGAAATTTTGTGCTGATTGCAATGGTGCTTTCTGTTTAATTTATTGAGTACCGAGTTTTGAAAATTGAGTGAAATTGGTGATTATGGGGATTTATTCCAAAATTTGGAAATGTCGGTATTTGAAGGGAAAATAACCGTGTGAGGTTATGAGTTGGATGTGAAATTGCCAAGTGGGGTTGTGATACCATTAAGTCTAGAAATTTGCTAAGTGGGGCTGTGATTCCACTTAAATCTAGAAGTCGCAAGTGAGGCCGTGATGCCACTAAACATTGAAAATTGCCAAGTGGGGCCGTAATGCCACTAAACCTAGAAAATTGCTAGGTGGGGCCATGATAACCACCAAAGTTAGAAAAGTTGCTAGTAGGGCTGTGATGACCACTTAATCTAGGTTGTGCCTGTAAGGCCGTGATTCAGAGTCAATAATGAATAGTCGGGACGGCCGTGTGATGGCCTCGATGACAACGTAATCGACTGAGTCGATTGATCGCTGAGTCAATCATATTGGTTGAATTGATGGGTTGATGTGATTGTCAGTATTCATTATTGAACTGACTTGGAGGAAGGAACCGAGGCCAAGGTAAGTCATTTGTCTCATGATGTGCTTAAGCAGCCATAGTGTATTGGTTTACTAATCAGGTTTTAGGGAGTAGAACTCGCTAAGACGTAGTCTCATCCCGATTGTGGGACAACATTTCAAGACCTTGATGAGGAACCTGAGGAGAAAAAACCCGAAGAGGAGTACCTGGAGGAGAACCCCGAGGATGATCCAAAGTAGGATCCTGATGAGGATTGAAACTCCATTCCTGTCTGATGACTTTTGCTGTGGAACCTGTTTGAATAGAAACCGACCTTTTAGTATGGCTTGTATATGTATATATATGACTGAGTTGTTATATATGTACATAAGGGTGTTGGTTTTCAAGTTCAAGTTTTTAGTCCTACTTATCTATCACATTGCTTTATTGTCTGGGGATTCTTATTATATGCTTCTGCATGCGTAATAAAAACGAAAGGGTCGGCGATGCGTCCTTGGACGTTGCTATTAATCGACCAGGTGAGGGGTGGGCATGCGTTCGAGGATCAGGACGTGACAATTGGTGCCGATGCCTCATTCATTGAATAAGATGCCATAGTTTAGCTAACAAGCCCCTGAAAGTATAAGATGCCTAACTTGATGGCCGGATTCCCTAATTGAGCTAAAAAGCCCCTGAAAGTATGGGAAGCCCCTAACAATATGGGATGCCTAGCCTAAAGCCGAATGCCTAGCCTATGGCTAGAAACCTTGAAAGTATGGGAAGAACCGTTTATACGGTTATTGAACTTATTGAATATGTTATTATGTGTTGTTGATAAGCTTGTTTGGTGAAATAGCTTATTTGGTAAGTTGAAAGTGGATCACATACAGATAGTCGAGAGGTGACAATAAACTTGCGATTAATCTGCCATTGACACTGTTTGCGAGTGTTGTACTTGCTAGGCTTTAACAATGATGAGATGCTTTCCTAGTAAAGAACTAGAAATTTTACTTACTGAGTTTCCCCAAAACTCATCCATCATCTTTCAGTCTTGTAGGCATGGAAGTCTCACATCAATTTTGGAAACTGTAGTCACGCTAGAGGAAATAGAATTTCTCTTAGCCTATGTGGAAAACTTGTACTATGAAGTAAAAAGAAAAGATGGTCCATAGTGAAAAAGGCTTGTAAAAATATTATTATAAAATATAAATCAGTGTGTTCTGCTTAATGTAGGTCCTGGTCTTCCAGTTGTTTCTTGGTTGGGGAGTTGTTTATTCATGTTTTCGCATATGCATGATCATGAGATGAAGAGAATCGAGACTGCGATGAGCCTGGGATGTCGTAAAAGTAACTTGTGCCACTCAGGACTCTAGAGATAGAGTTGGGGTCATGACAGTTGGATAGGTTATTCCTGGGGTGCCAAAGATTAAGAGTAACTACAATCCGGCTACATGGATGCTAGAGGTGACTTCTCCCTCAGCTGAAGCTGAACTTGGCATTGATTTTGCACTAATCTTTAGAGAATCAGCATTATATGAGTAAGTTCATCCTCTGCTACTCTCGAGTGCCCAATAATAGCTTGCGTGTGGTCCATCATTAGGATACTTTGAAGATATCCTGCCATTTTCTATTGTAATCAAGGTACCGCAATGGCCTTTTTAATCTTGTCCTTCCGATCGTATAAGCCCCTGGAGTCTTAAGATTTCAAATTGAGGAAGTCGATATGCCTTATTTATCATATACCCACAACCTTAATTGCAGTATCTTGACCTACTCTCTAGTGTTTCTGGTTGTCTTCAGAGTTGATTGGTGTTCATGCTCTATATCCTCTTGGTTAACAGATGTGCAGTTTGACTCCAAAGCAAAAGTAGACTTAAGTGCACTAGCATTGATTTCTGAAATAGAACCAAAAAGAGTAGAAGAAGCTTTATCTAATCAGCCAATGCTCACAAAATTTATCGCTAACTAATAAGTGGGTCTTGAGGTTATGCTCACTTTCGGATATGTTTATTGTAGAAGCCAAGTATTTGGCCTTTTAAAGCCAATGTCAAGTCTGGATATTAGATTGTGCACAGGTGATGAAAACAACTGCATCCAGAAGTGATTGAAATGGTTGAAGACAGTAGTAGGACTGCTATGAGGATGAAGGATGGGGCACGATTTTCCAGAGATCATCCAAAGAGATTTGAAGAGCTAAAACAGTATTACAAACCTTCCAGGCTTTATAATCCCTATGACATCCATGATGATGCTTATTTTGGCCTTACGTAACTCTGAACCCGGCATTGCACGGATACCCTGGATAAAAGTTCCAATTGACATGAATTAGTGAATTGTAGGAATTAGTAACCATTTAAGGCAAATTGACATAATGCCCAAAACATTTGTTGAAATCTTTCTGCAACACACAGAATGGCTAGTTGTGGTTCAGTCTTATTACAAAGTAAAGCATATTACATAATGAGTGTTACAGTGGCGGAGGGATGAAAGAAAAAACAATGTTGGTAAATGACAACTTGGAGATATACATGGTTTTTGTCACGCCCTGAACCCCAAGCATGCAAACATCCCTCAACGGTCAATTAGTTGCGATGTCCTAGGACGCGTCGTCAACCTATTCTTTTCATCTTTCGATTAAATGCAAGCAGAAGCATATTCTAAACACCACCCGGTCAAACATGATAATAGGGATAGTATCAACACAACAAACATTTCCAAAACACCATTTTTATTTATAAATTGTTAATCCTAAGAAGTGTAATAATTACAAGCCTTTCTACAGCCATTTCCTACCAATCATTTCAAAAACCTTTAAGGGTCAGAGTTAACCTAAACTTCACTACTAGTAGGGCCAGTCGAAAAGTGACACATCTCGCGCTCTCCACAACCCCACATGATGGTTCTCCATACCATAGCCCTGAAAAACAATAAACAACAACTGGTGAGATAAAAATCTCAGCCAGTCAATGACCTAACCTCAATTAGAAAGCTAATTCATCTCAGAAGTAGCCTAAACATGCAACATCACAAATCCTTACCTCGCCTTAGTACACCTCTGTGTGTTAGTAATGCACATATGTCAATAGTAATGCAACAAGTTTAACAAATAATCAAAAAAACATCTCATATACATCCATGCACATTGCAATCACATGTATTCCAATTATTACGACCCTCAGGCCACGGCCAACACATGAGTTGGTGATCTTTCGGCATGACTGGGTATCGTCTCACCTGATCGGGCACGACATCGTCTCACGTATTCATACGCATCAAGACGGCATTTCATCAGGAGCATTATTCCAACCACAACCACAACTCGGTATCCAAACCCCCACCAGGCATTCGATAAAATCAGGTATGGTGTCACATATTCATACAAATCAAGATAGAACCATTACCTCGCGTAATCATACTCTGGGCCATTATGTGACTACCCAAGCACTTAACCACTAAAGCAAATTTTTATCGTCTAACTTAGCTAATGCAAACAGAGTTCGTGCTCAAACAACAAATTTTAATAATTTTTACACTTAAAACTGTGGTAAAATAATCGCACGTAGTCACATACATAAAATCGACCTGTCAAATTTGCACGCTTTCATTCTAAAACCCCCTTATCCTGGCAGTAGAACATGATACCTTATGAAGTGCCATTTAGATACCCATAAAACCTTATTTTAAAAATAATAATTAGTGCTTATAAATTGGATAATTATGTACATGGCACAACAAGCTCAAATAATTAGAATTATGCATAAATTCATCCAAAAATGTAAGCATAAAATTTCACTTAATGGCTAATCCATCATTAATTTACACTAATAGTCATTAATTAGGACTAATCACGATTAATTAAGGTAACTATGATTAATTACACTAACCGTGATTAATTAAAACTAAATGTCATTAGTTAATATAACTTAATTAATTAAACTAACTACAAATAATCAACTAATTGCACTTAATCTTACTCTAAACTACCCTTAACCATGGTTAACAATAAACCATCATTATCTATGACAACCATTAGTATCCCTAAACTAATCGTACCCCTAAACGTAATAAAATTCATAATCAAGGATTATGAATTAACTCATAGCTTTCTGATGGCGACAATCTCATGGCAATGGCAGCGCGACGACGACGAGAAAACGGGGCCATGGCACTAACGGCGGCACTACAACGTGGCATAGTGAGCTTGAAGCTCATGACTACCTTGGTTTGGCTTGGGGGCGGTGGTGATGGTGGTGGTGCTGCTTTGCGACAGTGAGGACGAGTGAGCGGCAGCGTGGCACAAGTGGCAGTGGTGGTGCGGCAAAGGGGCGGCAAGGGGTTGGCTTTGGGAGAAAAAATGAAGAAGATGATGAAGAAGATGAAGAAATGTGAGAGGGAATGGAGAGGGGAGGTTCGGATAAAGCAAGGTGGGAATGGGAATGGGAATGGGGAGGGGGAGGGGAGAGAGAGAGGGAGAAATGAGATATTTTCCCCAAAATTTCATCACTAAAATCCGACAAAACTCTCTCCTCCATTCAATTACTTCGTTTGTCTTCTTGTCCATAAATGTCAAGCTTCTAGAAGGGGCGTTTTGGACATTTCACAACTTTTTGGCCAAAATTTTCAATTTTGCCCTTGGGCCCAATTTCTTGAATGGGCTTGAATGGGCTTGGCGGGCCCAATTGGGCCTTCTTGGCCGAACAACATGGACATGAGGTTCATTGGCCTTCGGCCTAGCTTCTCTTTCTGGCTTCCAATTCTCAACCCGCATAGTCCTTATCTGAAAATTTTAATGTTTGCCGACAATTCAACGGACAATGAGGCAACGTCCAATAATCTAATCTTGAAATCCTCCACAGTTCGATCTCCAAAATAGAATTAAATTTCATGATTAAAAGCGATCAAATGTGACTTTGATACGATCTAAACTATCATGAGGCTTTTAGGGATTTTCGCGCAATTGACTTGTGGTCAATAATTTTCGATCCACGTTTGTGCCTCTTCGAATTTTGGATGAATCTTGGTTGTCATGTAATTGTGAGAGTTCAATTATGTACCCTGAGTACAAAATTAATAGAAAATCGATTTATCATTGTTCACAGCAAGTATTGTAATCGTGTGGAATCACCTGCAAACCGACTACATACTTCTATTAAATCGATTTATATCCATTCGCTGATTCACTTATAACAATGTAGTATTGACCATTATTGATCCTTATGGTTGAGCGGTTAATCATTGATTGAATTCTCTAGTCTTTCTCGTTTTAATCATTTATGGCTTTTTCCAATAGTTTAGTTAACTGATGAGTAATTTAGTTCAAAGTAAATTAACTATCAGTGCATTGATTAGATAACCATTTTATATTTTTCATGGGTTGAATTTCAGGATATCACAGTTTTGCTATAGTTACCAACGTATAGCCTTTAATTAGCACTAATATATTTTATATAACACGTGTGAGAAATGATCAACAACAATTCCTTAACCTCTTCAAGAAGGACAAGTACCTTCCTGATTTTATTTAGGCATAAAGAAAGTACACGCAGTTGTACCCCATGAAAAACTAGATGCAAGATGACAGGAGTTAAGAACTTGAAAATATATTTGGTGACACCATATACATACATGTTGTAAAGCGGTTCACATTTTATTGGATTCAATCTTGAATATTCAGCTGCTTGTTCATTAATGGAGATCAGCAAGAAATCCAGAGGATTTTGCAAGAATTCCTACAATCTACCCTACATGAAAGGTACTTATAGGAAGCATGTTTTTTAGGGAATTCCAGAGAGTGGGCAGGGTCTTTCCTTGAACCATCTCACAATCTGCTTGAATACATATATTCAGATATCTGACTTCTATGGTGGGTAATTTAACACCAACCCTGTGGAAAACAATTCAACAGCAATTTTTTTTTAGGGGTGTCAATGGGTCGGGTTGAGTCGGGTTTTGATGTCACCCGACCCGACCCAAATCATAAGGGTCATATTCTATGAACCGACCCGAACCGATCCGAAACACATTAGACCCTCATCGAAAATTCGGGTCGGGTCGGGTTTCTGAGTTTTTCTCTTTTTTTTTTTCCTTTATGGGGTTAGTTAAACCCAGCTTCAGATCCACACACCATATTCGAAAGACTTCTGATTTATCTCTTAAGGAAGAAAACAAGAAGTCATTATGCCTCATCAAGAATATGTTGCCTTATATGGTAAATAGAAATGAAGAGGGGTGAATAGTATTCACAAAGCTCCTATAAGAACATGAATGGTGATGGTAAAAAATTCAGTTATGCAACAAAGACATACAAAAATACAAATGTTAAAACAATGTCCCTGCAATATATTGAAAGAGAAAGCAACTTCTAAATTGTCTCTCCTCCGTCCTCTCCCTCTGGTTTGCATTGAAATGGGAACAGAATGACAAATCAAGGAGCGAGACCATGAAGTTCTAAAAATAGACTTAAGTGCATTCTTGTAACAGATGTATAATGATGAAATTCACAGAGCTTGTAAGTGCTCTCCAGGGCCCAAAAAAACTCTCTCAAGGATTCTTATGAAGGAGAATTTTGTTGTAGGAACACAAAAGCTGCTGATGCAATTAGCTCTATCAGCCCAGCAAAAAGAACATGCTTGTAGTTGAGGGATCTTGCATCTACCCTCCTCACAGTTTCAAGCTGAGATGTTACTTCTCCAGGCTCTGCTTGTGTTCCAACTGCTGATGGATCTTTGGATTTGTACATTAGATGAGGACGAATGTCACACAACAGTTGTTCCCGATGGAACACCTACATCAAGAATTCACGACCCTAGTAACAATTAGTCTATGTTCACATTAATATATTATCAGAAGACAAATTATGCTGTGTAGGCAAAAAGACCTGTACTATGGATGAAATTACTGAAGACGTCGAGATACATGATAATACTAGAGAGGAAAAGAGAACTAAAGAAAATATGAGTTTTTCCATCCAAATATCTGAAGATGTAAGTTTATGCACGTAAAAGGACAATAAACTACCAAAGTTGAGGTGGCTAAGGATTCGTTTTCTATTTCTTTGCATTCTCTCGCAGATGCAGCCACAGGAAACTCAAAAGCAGGATCTTCTTGTCCACTGTGGTTTCTAGGTACAGTCGAACCCTTGCTCGTTTGCTGCAACTTCACCACTAAAATTTTGTTCTCAATTGCTAGTGACGTCAACTGCACATAAAGAACGTACTTCATTTACTCAACATCAATTTTTCATAGGGACCAGATCATGCAAACTGATACAGGATGAACTACAACGAAAAATTTAATCAATTTCAGCTGCATGAGGAAGGACCATCTTGAACAGACGCATGCATATGACAAACAGATTTACCTGCAGGCGTTCTCTCTCGATTGCCAGCTGCATGACAAGATTAGCAATAACTTTGGTCCGAATTCCAATGTTCTTGGCAGTTGCTAGTTTTGACTCCTCAGCATGATGCAAGGACCCCTCCAAGCCTTGCATTCTCCCCCTCAAGAAAATTAGTTCATCGTTTAGCTCTGCATTGGATTCAGATAGTATGATGCACTTCTCCTCTGCACTATCAGCACAACTTTCAGCTTTTGCAACTTTGAGCTTCAGATCCTCAATTATATTCTCCATATCTTTAATAGCAGCATAAAACATGGCTTGCTTCTCCTCACTAGCATCAGTTGATGCAACGGCACGTTGTAGTAGAATATCTGACTCCTTCAACTGCCTCTCAAGTGCTTCAGCCTTCTCGGTTGTCAAGCAATTGCCTTTTATAAAAACCAACTCTTCATTAAGCTCCTTGTTTTTAACTTCCAGTGATTTGTAATTGGTTTTGAATGTCCTTCAATGCTTCCGAAAGCTCTCTACCCTTCTTAGGCATGTCAATCACTGTTAAGCCCTTGTGCTCGCCCTGGCCCAAATAGCCGCCACCGCTCACCGCCTTCACCATTTCAACCGAACCGCTATCTTCCTTAGCCTCCCCTCCACTCACAACTTTCTCTTCAACAACCACCACCTTTTTCTCTTCTTTAACCCCATTCTCTTCAGCTTCTTCCTGTTCTTCCAGCTCTGGAATTTCTTCCTTTTCCCTCACAACCCTCAGATCATCCTCAGGGGTCTGCCTGTACCCACTCATGACATCCAGTTCTGGGTGCAAATTATCATTAGCCTGCAAAAATTACAAGAAAGTATTATGTAACTATAATCTTTCTCACTCTTTCCTAAAGGAAGAGATATTTGCTGAGATAAGTAGAAGAGACAAGACATCGAAAGTTTGATAAATGGTTGTACACCAATCTTCTATAAATCCAGGGAAGGATGGACAGTAAAGAGTTGCTCTCAACCAAGAACATGTGGAGGGTTTTATCCATTCAAAGAATATGTTAGTCTCTTACCACCTTTCTGCCGACAAAAACCTGGAACTGGTGGTGCTGTTCGAGCAAGATTAGCCAAAACCTGATCAAATACTCTGTGTATCATCGCTAGTCAGATCCACTCTCAGCTGGCAATTCAAAAACTCATTATAGTTTGCAAGTACTTTTTGGTTGAAGGTAATCACTAAGCAAGACACTTCTCACGGCTAAAGTCAATATATGAAATCAAAACACCTACTTCCAAAAAACAGATGACATTGAGGGTCAACCTAAATAACATACAGAACACTTTGATTACAATGTTTTCATGGCTTCAAAGAGTTACATCCACCATCAAAAAGCCCCAGCTGCCATTGAAATAGGTCAGCAGGAACTCAAATGGCCTTTTTGTCCAGTTGCGTGTGCTAACATTCTTATCTATCTACTCATTTATGGAAAAGAATCAGATAAGCTGTTCCCATCAGCTTGTTAAGCCAGAAAGCACAAAGCTGTGTACTTAAATTTAGGCTTTTTAGTTAGAGACCATCGATAACACCGCTGAGCCTTTCTAGCAACTGAAGGGATTAAGCTCAACGATTTATTGAATAAAACACATCAATGCATAATTATTTTTAGTTGCTTTTCATAGCTTCAGCTAGATCGAAGTAGAGGGGCATCAAAGGTTAGGCAAAATGAGTCAGAAAGAGCAAAATAATAAACATGAAAGAAAGTTCCCACCAGGTAAATATGACGATAGACCACACAATCTCAATAGACGCAGTAAGGTAAGCTACTTGCATGGAATGCTATGGTCTAACCTGACCATTACTATGACATATCAAGTCACTTAGCACAAGGGTCAAATAGCCCACGGAAGTAGTCAAAATTTTCTCTAATTTTGCTCCAAAGTAGTAGTACGAACACTTAATAAATAAAATCTAGAGAGAAAGAGAGAGAAGGGCTCACTTGCATCTGACCTTCGGTCTGGGACTCTACAACAATCTTGGCATTTTTCAAAGTTACTGCATCGTCCTTCGGATCTGTAGTTACTACCTCTAAACCTAGAAAACTAAAGAAGCATAAGTCTTAAAGACAAATAGAGCAAAATTGTATAATTGGTTAGAACTAAACTTCACCAGAACCACCACTTGCACCTATGGGTTTGGACAAGTGTCTGAGACCTCTAGTAGACAAAGAACTTGATTCTCTGGAATTGAACTTCACTAGAACCCCATCCCGCCATCAAACAACTTCAAATCACTCTCGACAACCCTCTCGAACACATCCACGCGAACCTTGTACACAGCGTTCAACGCGGCGTCCCAAAGAAACGTGTGCTACAAGTAGCTCAACACAGCCCAAGCCAGCACCAAAACCCCCAGCGCGAAGCCCTCGCCCCTCAATTTGAAAACATCGGCGCCAGCCGAGGAGAGTTTGCCAATCTGGGGGACGAGCTTGGAGAGAGAGAGCACGGAGACTGGGCTGCAGAGCCAGCCAATGAGGACGGGCCCGGACTGGAAGAGGACGTAGGGCTTGAGGGACTGGAGTGGAAGGGATTTGGGAAGGAGAAAGGGAGGGGTTTTCGGCGACGGATGGCGATGATCGAATGATTTGGCAGCAGCTCGGGGTCCAGCGTTAAGACAAGAGGTGGCGACGGCGATGACGACGGTGAGGCAAAGACGCGTCAATCGGAGGACGGCAGCGGAATCCATGAGAAGGCGCGGTCGTTGGAGAAGAAGGCGGAGGTATGTGTTTGACTGTTTTGGGGGTAAAAATATAACGTCTTCGTGTCTGTTGGCTTGTTTGGAATTTGGAGTTAATGTTCCGGATCGAACAATATTCCAACTTGACCCAATTCAAAACATATTCTTTGCTTGTTTTATATATGTTACTTGAACAGTATCAAGATCCGAAATATGTATTATACTTATTTCGTGTTCGGGTCATGTTCGGTTCGGGTTAGGTTGGGTTTTTTTGACACCCCTAATTTTTTCCTTACCACATGAAATAGAAAAACCGTTGGATGAGTTTGAGGAAGAAAAGAAAAAACAAAAACAAATACGAAAGAAAATCCTCATACTCTTTTCTAATTGACTCTGTTCCGTTTGATTCCATCCCAATGAGCTCAGCCATATGTGAGAGTGTAGGCACAGATGTCAACTCCGAAGAAAAAATGGGAATACTATATGCTTATGCATACCTATAGACCAACAGTATTGGTATCAAATGAAGATGAAGTAATCATATACACCATTTATAAGCTTGTTGCACAAAGAACGTGGAACTGATAAAATAACTCGGTTTTTGAGACAGTGGAGGAAGTAAGAGAGTCATCTCTGGTAATGAAGTTTTAGTTAATCTGCCAAAATCTTATTCCGGGTACATGTATTTTGCCTTCTCGGTTAATAAAAATTAGGGAGTTGTACATATTCCAGCAACTTGCATTCTCTCTTTCAAACAAAAACATGAAACCACTAAGACCCTATTTGGTAACTATCCAAACAGTGTCTGATTCCGATTTTTTTGTTCCTAGGAGCAGTTTGGGAACGAAATTGTGTTTGGTAAAATTTTTGTTCCCGAAAGTAAATTTAAAATAGAATCAAGAATGAAAAAAAAAAGTTTATTTTTGTTTTGAGAACAAATCTTATAATCAATGTGAAAAGCCATTTGCACTTCCTTGGAGCACTGTTCACTGAGCTCTCTCCCTTGGGAGATTTCGGTCACTATTTCTATCTCCTAGTGCTTGGCTGATTTCAGCTACTATGGCCCGTTTTGGGGGCTATTTTTTGGAGGATAGGGGTGCCTTATACCCCCTCCAAAACCTCTAACCGTTTGTCCTGGTTTGTTTCTTCTCGAGGCTTCGATGGAGAAGTTTTGCTAGGGTTTTTCTACAATCTGTCGGGCTGCTGCTTGGGGGTGTTGACTAGTGGTTGGAGCAGCCTTTTCAAGGAAAGATCCTCTACGTGCCTTCTCTTAGACCCCAAAGAGTACCCCTGGTACATTTCTTACTTATGGGCCTTCTTGTTTTACTTGGTTAGGGTCTTCTTCTTCAGCGTAGCTACTGTAGTTTCTTGTTGCAATGTCTTCGCTGGTGGCTTCGGCCCAAGTTGATGGGGTAGGCCCTAGTGCCCGTAGTTCTTCCCCTCCTGTTGCTGAACACTCATCTCAAGGGGTTCCTTCAAAGGATAATGTGGCTCAATCTAATATGGCTTTGGCTGGTGATGTTGAACGCATGGTTCAACCTACCCATGGACCTTTGGGGCCGCGTGGGAGGAGTAGAGCAAGATCCAACTTGAAACAACCCTAGCGGAGGAATGCCTCTAATAACCCAAATGCTCGTACATGGGTTGCGATGGCCAAGGTTGCCACAAAAGGTTATGATCTAGAATACTCTCCACCGGTATTTGTGAATGACAAGCCTGCTATTGAACTGTCGGATGAAGATCTAGAAGCCGTTGACCCTAAGCTTAAGGAATGCTTGGTCGGATACTTTATTGGGAGAATGTTACCTTTCAAAATTACTGAGATGGCCCTAAAAAATGCCTAGGGCCCGAACCTTGCGGAGGTAATATCAAACGGACAAGGCTTCTACTTCTTTCATGTCCCGGATGCCGAGTTTCATAGGAGGATCCTTGAAGGGGGTCCCATCACAGTGGCCAAAGTTCCGTCGGTGTTGCAACAGTGGAAGCCAACTTTGGAACTTAAAAAGGACACTCACTTAACAATTCTGATTTGGGTGAGGCTGCGGAACCTCCCACTCGCTTTTCAGTCTTCTCAAGTGATTGGCAAGGTGGCCAGTGCTCTTGGGAAACTGTTGTATCTAGACCAGTGCACAGAGTAGATGAAAATGCTAGCCTTTGCCAGGGTTTCTGTGGAAATTACGGCGAATCAACCAACTCGTGACTCGGTGGAAGTAGTACATAGAGGGAAATCCTATATTGTTGGTGTTGAATATGAGTGGTTGCCTCTGGTTTGTCCAGGTTGTGGTATTTTCGGTCAAAAATGTAAACCTGGTCAATTTGCTTCCCCTGCTTCGAAGCCCCAGCAAACTGTTACTGCTTCGCCTAATGCCCAAGTAGTGTCGCAAGATCCTTTGCGTGCGGAAGACCAGAGTCGGGTTGGGGGTGTGGGTGATCGTTCGATGGAAGACCAAGGTCGACTTGGAGTTAGGGATGTTCCTCCCCCTCCTTCCATTACGGCTGCTCGTCCTTCAACCAATGCTCCTGGTGATGATAGAGGTAAAGCTATAGTTACTGACCCAGTTGTTGACGGATCTGCTCCTCCTCCGTGGTAGAACTGGGTTGGCAATAAGCCAAAAGCAGGGAGAAGAAGGCCTCAGCTGCTAAGGAAGCAGCATCATTTAAACTAGCTCCTCCAAAGGATGGTGGTCAGTCTCTAAAGTTGAGGGATGTTGTTCCCAAAGCCTCGAAACCACATGATGCTCGTTCTTTGCCAAAAGGAGCGCCGAATTCTGCTCTTGCATCGTCAACTCTTCAGTCCAGCTCAGCTAAGGATATTGAGGAACCCATCTTCTGCTCGGACGATGAGGATCTTTTATCTATGAGTCCTCCCTCTCCGAAAGTGCGGATTGAAGACTCTAGTACTATGCAGGATAAATTGCAAGCGTTGCTTCCCGGTCCTCCCCCTTTAGCACTTGCTCTAGCTTATAGTTGGCGTAAGTCGTCAAAGAAGAGGTAATCCCGATCCATGCTATATCTATGTATATAGGGTTTTAGAATATTAGGGGCATGGTAAACCCCATTAGGCGTGCGGAAGTAAGGAGATTTGTGTCTTCTAATAACCTTTGCCTTGTTGGTCTTCTCGAGACAAAAGTCCCTTAATCTCTCTTCGATCCTATCTCCTCTAGTTTCTTGGTGGGTTGGAGATGGGTAGCAAATTATGAGTTTGCCCCTCGGGGTAGGATCTGGGTGGGTTGGAACCTAGAGTTTGTTCTTTTTGAAGCTTCGGCTTTTAACTCTCAGGCTATTCATGGGCACCTGAAGTTTTTGATATTTGGTTTATCTTGTTGTATCTCGGTTATTTATGGTGAGAATTCTTTTGCTCGTCACCGGCTCCTTTGGGAGGACCTTGTCCAAATGAGCCTTTTAGTGCGAGACTCTGTCTGGTTGGTTGTAGGAGATTTCAACGCCATCAAAGAACCATCGGACCAAACCGGAAGTGGGAGTTCAACTAATTGAATTTCCTACTTTGATGAGTTCAGCCTGTGCCTAGCCTGAGCAGAGTTGGAGGACCTAAGGTATGTCGGATTATAATTTACTTGGTCCACCTCTTCTGGTGAAAGCAAGAAAATGAGAAAGATTGATAAAGTTTTGGTTAATACCAAATGGAATGTTGATTTCTCTTTTTCTGAGGCTTCTTTTTTGAACCCGGGAATCTCAGACCATTCTCCATGGTTGTCCGAGTTCTTAACCCTATTGCGAGAAAGAAACCTTTCAAATTTTTCGATTTCTAGATGAAGCACTCGGATTTTCGTTCTATTGTTTAGCAGGTATGGGGAAAACCAGTTGGCGAAGTTCCCATGTTCTGTCTTGTTTGCAAGTTAAAGGATCTTAAAGGCCATCTCAAGTGACTTAATAGAGAGGCATTCTCAAACATTTCGGTGAGGACTGAACAGGCAAGAAACGCATTACATGTTACCCAGCTTGGTCTTCAACAGAATGTAGATGATACTACTTGTTGATCTGGAGAAGGCTCCGCGTCGTGCTTATATTGACCTGCGTTCTCATGTAGGAATCGTTCTTCAGACAGAAATCCAGAGTGAGATGGCTTAAAGAGGGTGACAAAAATACGAAGTTTTTTCGCCACTCAGTCAACATAAAACATCTTAGGAACTGAATCCTTTCAGTCAAGGATCCCTTGGGTTCCTTGGTCGTGGATCCGACCTTGGTGCCTCCGGTTTTTGTTTCCTTTTTCGCAAAACTCTTGTCACTACAGGCTATTCTTCAGAAGCCTTCTTTACAAGAGGTGAAGGAGTTCGTTCGGAAGCCTCTTTCCACTTAATAGGTTTGTTTTCTCTCCTGGCCTGTTCTTGATTCAGAAATTCATGAGACCGTGTTTTCTTTGGCTCGGGGCAAAGTGCCGGGGCCGGATGAATTCATTGCGGAGTTTTATAAAAACAATTAGGAGCTGGTTGGGCCATTGGTCCTAGATGTTGTGAAGGACTTCTTCGCCACAGGTCTTCTTCTAAAAGAGGTCAACAATACAATCTTATCTTTGATGCCTAAAGTTCCTAACGCCTATGATGTTTCTAATTTTAGGCCTATAGCTTGTTGTAATACAATTTATAAAATTATTATCAAGATCCTCGCCAATTGAATTGCGGCAGTTCTGAATGACCTTATAAGTTCTTCTTAGAATGCTTTTGTCAAAGGAAGAAGAATTAGAGATAACATCCTCTTAGACCAGGATCTATTTGCAGGCTTCCACCTTGACTCTTATCTGCCAAAGTGTACTATTAAGGTGGACTTTTAAAAGGCTTATGACACTCTAGACTGGGATTTCTTGGAGATCACCCTTTCAACTTTTGGGTTTCCTCGTTGGATGATCAATCTTATTATGGTTTGTGTTTGCACACCAAAATACTCTATCTCCATTAATGGTGAACTACCTGGCTTCTTCTCGGGAGGACAGGGGATTAGACAAGGAGACCCTATGTCCCCCTATCTCTTTACTCTTGCGATGGAGATTTTCTTAGGGATTTTGTGTTCTCGCACAGCCCATGAGGGTTTTAGGTACTTTTGGCAGTGTAAAGCATTGAGTCTTTCCCATCTCTTTTTTGTCGATGATGTGTTTCTCTTTAGTCAAGCAAATTGGGTGTCTGTGACTCTACTTAAGAGAGGCCTTGACATCTTCTCCTCTTGGAGTGGTTTACTTCCGAACAAGAACAAGAGTGAGATTTTTATGGCAGGGGGGTCTTCTTCCTTGCGAAGAAACATCATCTTGGCTTTTGGTTTCAAGGAAGGGAAACTGCCAATTCGCTACCTAGGTGTGTCTATCATTTCTTCAAGACTTGAGAAAACGGAATGTATCTCTTTGATAGACAGAATCACGGCTAGGATCCACACCTGGACCCATCGTTTTCTCTCCTTTGCCGGAAGACTTCAGCTGATAGGGTCATTTCTTCACTCAATTCAAGCTTTTTGGGCTAATGTTTTCACTCTTCTATACTCCGCATTGGACCATATTGAGTGCATTCTAGGCAATTTCTTTGGAAGGGCTCCTCCCTTGGTCGTGGTGGGGCTAAGGTATCTTGGGAGGATGTCTGTGTTCCCAAGGAGGAGGGTGGTTTAGGCTTGTGCTGATTGCATGACTGCAATAAAGCCTCCATTCTCAAACATATATGGATCTTATTTACGGATAAAGAGTCCCTTTGGTGTCGCTGGATTCACTCTAACTTTTTAAAGAGGAATAATTTTTGGGTTTCTTCCACCCCTTCTGTTTGTTTTTGGGCGTGGAAGAAAATTCTTAATTTGAGAAGGGAGTTCATGCTTCTTTTCTTTTGGGAAGTGGGGGATGGTCATTCAATTTCTTTATGGTACAACAACCGGCACCAAAAAGGCCCATTATACCTTTTCTTACTTGAATCAGTCATTGCAAATTCGGGCTTCTCCCTTCAGGCTTCGGTAGCTTAATTTCTTTCATCAGGAGGTCAAGAGTTCAGGTCTTTGCTTGAGGGATGGAATTTTGTTCTCCCATTTAGCTCTCGATCCCGGGATCACTTCTTATGGCATGGCTCCTCCTCTGGAGTCTTTTTGATTGCATCAGCTTGGGACGTGCTTAGAACCAAGAAAAACCGGGTGCCCTGGGCTCAATTCATTTGGAACAACGACTTGGCGCCTAGATTTCAATTCAACCTTTGACTAATTACCAGGAATCGCCTGCCCACCCAGGTTTTTCTCCTATCTTATGGTAGAATTAACCATGAAGTGTGTGCCTTCTGCAATACTACTTCGGATTCAATTGATCATCTCTTTTTTTAGTGCCACGCGCCTACGATCCTTGCTTTTTTCTGGGCGGGGAGATGTAATCTTCCTTGGCGTAATAGGCCTTGGGCGGAAAATATCAATTGGGCCTTGCGATTTCTCTCTGGCAAGGACATCTATCATTCCATTGCACATTTCTCTTTTGGAGCTTTATGCCACTTAATCTGGAAGAAAATGAATGTTATTATCTTTCGGGGTGAAGCGCTACAGGTTGCTGCTATGAAGGATCATCTCATTAAGGTTGTCAAGGATAAAGTGCTAACTTATAGCGAGGTACCCGACTCTCCCAGGAACAAAAGGCTTCAAAGAGCTTGGGGTTTTGATCCTTCTATTTTTTACGAAAGCACTGTTATTCTTAATTAGCTAGAGTGGTTGTGCTTCTTGTGCTGTGTTGCTTTTTGCCTCGGCTTGTTGCTTTGCTGTTGTTAGCTTCCTTGAAAGTTCTTGGCGCCAGTTTGTGTATATTGGCTTTTCCCTTTCTATATATTATTACATTTTACCAAAAAAAAAAACAAATCTTAGAATCAAGAATCAAATTTATCTTCTCTTCCTTTTTCTCTTTTCTTCTTCTTCATCTACCGCCATCCCACAGTTGCCATCCGCCGCCGTTCGTTGCCCGCCGCCGTTCGCCGGCAACCGGTCTGGCGAGCTCACCGAAGGCTCGCCAAGCCAGGGTGAGATCCGATGAGCTCGCCGGAGGCAAACCCAACCACCAGCGAGACTCACCCAACCCTGCCTAGCCATCGGCGAGGCTCAGCCTCGCTAGATCTGGCGAGGCCGAGCATTGGCGGGGCAAGGTGAGCCTTGCCAGTGGGCAGGCGAGCCTCGCCCAGCCTCGTTGAAGCTTGGCTTCGCCAAATCTGGCGAGGCTCGGTCGACAATGCTCCGTTAAGGTCACCAAATCAGTGACCGGCCACTAGAAGAAGAAGGACAGAGAGAGAAAGTAAAAAAAATTATTTAAAAATTAAAAGAAATTGATTTGGAATAGAATCAATGAGCACGGTACCAAACGCGATTCTATTCCAGAATCGGAAATTTTGGACAGTTACCAAACGGCTTAAAATGCTTAGAAATTGTTCCCGGGAATAGAATAAAAAAGAATCATTTCTTACCAGAATCTGTTCCCGAGAACAAAATCGTTACCAAACGCGCTCGATGTAGTTCAGGCTGGTATAGGTTTCATGCTTCTCTATCACCTCTTACATCTCTTCTTTTCCCTTTGTGAAATAGGCAATGCTTTCCCCAATAATAAACCAAGCTAAAGAATACTCAGGCATTTCCTCCTTTGGAATGAATTAGTAACTGTAACTTGTTCATTATAAGCTTCTTGGGAAAAAGTGAACATAGGAATAAAAGAACAAGAGTATCGATGTGGTTCAATCTATGTGAATTAATCCTAAAAAATGCATCACTGACTAATAATCTTATTTGCACACAAGATCAACTTTGTTCCACATTGATGTGGGGGCTACGCCTGTACGCCTCTATGAAGTTAAGCGTGGCAATGCCTCTATGCCACAAATTCATTGCACAAGTATTAACTCGCACCCCTATTTTCACCTTACACCAATTAAACAAGAATCACAAATTCAATCCATAGCATTAATTAAAAAAAAAAACAACAACAACAACAACTAAGGGACTTCAAGGTAAGGCAGTGGCGTTGGATTAGAATGCGGCATCTAAGAATAGTAACGCACAACCACCGGTTAGCTTGAGAGGGTAGGGGGAAATATATGTTGTGTCAAGGATGATTCATCAGTGATTCCAGCTTCTGAAATATCCCCCAACTATGCTGGTTCTTCTAGTGCTGGCTCTTCTACAGGAGGCTGTTCAATGGAATCCTCAACAACATTCTCAGAAGGCATTGGAGGCAAGATATCATCTAGTCTTGGAGGGGAAGTAATAATGAACTTTCCTCCGGAAGATAAATCCTCTTCCAATAAGAATTGCCTATTCATTGTCTTCTCATCTTTAGATAAGGAAGTGAATTTCGAAAAAGGAAAAAAATCTTCATGAAAGACAACATCCCTACTTCCAAAGAAATCTCCTGTAGATGGTGCGTAAAGCCGATATCCCTTTTGCAAGGTTAGATAGCCCATGAATATGCATTGTCTAGCACAAGGTGCCATCTTATCTTTATGTCCTACTATAGTGACATAACATAGACATCCAAAGACTCTGAGATGACTCAAATCTGGTTTCCTTCCATACAATAGCTAAAAAGGTGCCTTTCCCTTTAGGATGCGTGACGGCATGCAATTGATCGGGTATGCTGCTGTGATCAAACAATCTCTCCAAAAATTTTCAAGAATAGAAGCTTGGAATTTAAGTGCACGTGCCACTTCTAAGAGATGACAATGCCTTCTCTCAACAATGCCATTTTGCTAGGGTGTATAGGTACAAGAACTCTCATGCAAGATTCCATTTAGAGAAAATAATGAAGCACATTCAGCATTGAAAAACTCTCTTTCATTATCAGTACATATCCGATGGATTGGTTTTTGAAATTGAGTTTTGGATAAGGAAATGAAGGTCTTTAATTGAGAAAAGACTTGATTTTTGGATTGCATAAGAAATATCCATGTTGCACGAGAGTGGTCATCCATGATTATGAGAAAGAACCGAGACCCATCATGATTCAAGGTATGATAAGGTCCCTAAACATCAGCATGAATTACAGAAAAAATGTCATCTGCTCGGGAAGTGCTATTCTGGAAAGGAGCACGTGTTTGCTTAGCCATGGGACAAACGAGACATTTAGGACAAGAAAATGATGCACTGTGACCCAATCTTTTATGATGAAGAAAATTCATATCATTGGCAGTAGCATTTCACAATGATTTATTGAACTCAACAGGGGGTAATTTAAAAAAATGCGGAAATTCCACCCTAAAATACAGCCTCTGGTTGACTCTACCCAAGCCCATTAGTTTGCCAGTCGAAAGGGCCTAAAAGAAGCATTTATCAGAATGGAAAAGAATGCGACATGAATTTTCTTCACAAACTCGAGTAACTGAGATTAGATTGAAGTGGAAATTGGGAACATAAAGCACATTTCGAAGAGTAATAAGGGAACTAAGATTCACAGTGCTAGTCATGGTGACTTTGGTGGTATTTCCATTCGGGAGTTGTACTGATATGGGGAAAGATAATTTCATAATGTCGGAAAGAAAAACCTTATCACAGACTATGTGGTCACCAGCACCTGAATCAATAATTCATGCATTCGTCGAAATTGAGTTCATCAAACAATAAGATGTACATGTGAAGCTTCCTCCCTTATCAGTGGCATCCAATTTCTTCAATGCTTCCATCAGCTCATGATATTGTTCATGGGTAGTTGATTTTCCCATCAGTTGGCTCGATACCTGAAAAACTTAGGAGAATTCCCCTTTTCCTTTTCTCCTAGTTTCCCATGCAATTTCCAGCAATTCTCAATTGTATGGTGCATGCGTTTACAATAATCACAATACATTTTACCTTTTCCTTTTGGCCCATTATGTTTTGCATTTGATGAGGGCCTGATCGTGGGCTGAAAAGCTTGGGCCAAAACGGGCCCATATGGACCGTCGACTCCTGCAAAAAATAGACCGCACAAGCCATTCGGCCCATGAACGTTTGATGATCGCGGGCCGTCCGATCCAGTTAGATGGATGCCACGCGAGCCGTTGGATCCAACCGCTCCCTGGAAGAGACGTGATCCGTCCGATTGGTGGAAGTAATCTCTACCATCCGTTCCCTTCCTTAAAAGCGACCTAGGGTTTTCATTTTCGAATAACCCTAGTTCCGCCTCTCTTCTTCCCGTGCTCTTCTACGAGGAGCGAAACTGGCTCCTTGCCACCAGGACCATTTCGTCTCCTCCCTTGCCATGGTCCGCCGTCTTCTGTTGGCTCTCCTCTTGTATGGCGAGTTGATAGATACGGCCGAGACTCGGCAGGGGCTCCATGGTAAGTAGTTAAGAACGGAATGACAGGTATGCTTCGTTGAGGATGAGAAGGAACCTCGTTGCCTTCTCCCTTTCTCGCATTTTCTTGTATTGCTGTTGAATGTTGTCGGGCCAGTTGAACTTTTCCTCGGCTGCCTCTAATTCATTCCACAGAACTGCGTCGCGACGGTCATGTTCCCCTGTTTCAGATCTGAGATCTATTGTGTGAGAGAAAAGATTTTGACTTGATCAAGTTTTCCATACATCTTTTTTATGTTCTCGCACATTTTCTTTGAATCTTCTGTCAGGGGGAGTCCGACTGCGACTTCGGGTGCGATGCAATTTCCAATCCAGGTCCTGACCAATTGGTTGCATCTCCTCCAAAGCCGTGCCATCTGCTCGTCGGATGGAATCAGGAATGTTCCGTCGATGAAAACCTCTTTATCCTTCATTATAAGTGCCCGCCAGAATTCACGCGACCAACTTGAATAATTGTTAGCACCTATTAGTTGCTGACTTATGATTTTTAGCTCTGGTTCATCGCTATTTGTTGTATACAGAGGATTGCTGGGTTCCGGCCAGCCACTGGTAGAGAGGATCTGATATGGAAAGAAATTGGGTGTAGGATTCGGGTAGGGATTTGTGCCCTGATCCGGACCGCTCAACCCAAATCCGTGACCCACATTGTGAAAATCCGGGTAGGGACTTGTTCCCATACCCGGTTTAGTCGACCCGCCCGTCTACTCCAAGCCAATGGTTGGATTTGCCCCATCGCCAGTTGGTAGACATCCATCGGCTCGCGCGCTGCTTTGGTAGCCAGGCGATGATGCATTGGGGATCGGCCCATGATACCATGGATACGGCATCCATTGGTAAGGGTAGCCCGTGAAGGGTTGCCTCGGATTAGCGTGAGCATGTTGTTGCCATTGCGTGTGTTGAGGTTGGGTCTGGATCTAGCTTTCCTATTGTTCTGATGCAGGAATTACAATGGATGAATCTTGGTCATCCACAGTTTGCAGCGATGCTTCTACTGCAGATTGGTCAACTGGAGTTAAGGTAAGGTCTTGCGGCTTTGTCATGGTGAATAAAGAATTGATTCCTCCAATAACTCCTTCTACAGATGTGGTTCCTCACTTAGGCAATCAAAAGGCTGTGATTCCTACGGCAACACTTCTTTGGAATTTGGAGTTCCTTTGCGAGGTAATTGGAGTGGAAGCAAAAGTCAGTTCAGAACCACAGATGGCTCTGATACCATGTCACAAAAGAAGATGAAGAAGAGCAATGTGTCTTCTGGATTCGTAAGGAAAAGAAGACGCAAAAGAAGAAATTGTTTCTTCATTCAATGATGTAAATTCTTTATAGTATCATGTATTTAATTACAAAGAAAGAATTAATAAAGGAAATGAAATATTCTCCTATCTTTTCCTATCTTTCTAATCCTAAAATAAACTTGATTCCCTATCGATACAAATTACTAAATCATATCTTCCAACATCGTAACTATTCGTAATTAACCACTGAGGGTGAAATACAAATACCCACGTTGTAATCTTTGTAGAGTTTCGCTCAATCAATCAATTTCAATTTTACTTATAATAAATTTTCATTCAAATTTTCTTTTCCAATACTTTTAAATTCTCCGTACCAGTAACCTTTCCCGCAACCTTCGATTGCACTACCTGCAATATCAATTTCTTTACTTTTCATATATTTGCTTCGGGCACCAAATGAACAGAGAATCCCTTTTTTATTATAAATCCATCAATATCATCCTCATTTTAAGATTTTACACTTTCGGTGAAACACAAAAATAATATGAATATAAAACATAGATAAATACCCAGAAAAAACTTGAAGAAGATAAATCACGCAAGTTGATACATTTTGACTTTTTTTATTTAAATCAATTTTCTTTTTAGGAAATCGATACTTTCAGCTAGAAATTGGTAAGTTCTCCGAGTCTCAAATCATGCAAGAGGGGACAAAAATGAACAAAGAATGAGATTTTTCAAACAATATCCACTACGTGTATATTTATCATAAACGTATGACTATTGACAAGAGAGGAGGCATTTCAGCTTCATTTTCGACAACGTTGACTATGTGCATATTGATTTTTCAGACAACATTGACTTTAAGCTAGAATCATTTTTTTAATAAAAATAATCTATATTTGAGTATTTTAATGTGTCTAATGATCAATGTTTTAGACTCCCTTTGTTTTGCGGAAAACAACTTCCGGGATAACATTTTCTGGATTTTCCGATATGCATTTTACAAAAAATGGACTAGTCATGGAAAACATTTTCCACCGAGGAAAAAAGAGTCTTCAAACGAGTACTAAATCTCTCTTATCTCATACCTTACTAGCCCCCCTTCTTTCCTTTTTTTTTTTTTCATTTTTAAAAATTTGAATTTTTAATTCTTTTTCTTTTTCTTTTTTTTTCTTTTTTTTCCTTTTATTTTTTTCTGCTTTTTCTTCAGTCGGTCACCAGCCATGGCTATAACTCGGCACTCGGCCACAATTGAGCCTCGAGCTCATTGACCTTGGGCAAGCTGGAGGCTGGCCCTCGTACTTGCAAATCTCTAGCATGCTTAAGCTCGCCACTCCCTAGATCGACGAGCCAATAGAAACTTCGCTTTGGCAAATTGCTAGCCATTGCCGTGGCCGGCGACTAGCCATTGAAAAAGAACATATCAATAAGAAACTAAAAATAAAAAAATAATAATTAAAAATCTATTTTAAAAATAAAATAATAAAAAAAAAAAAATGCATACGGAAAAAGATTTTCCTCACCAAACTGAGAAAAATATTTTTTATTTCATTTTCAGGTTTTAGCCGAACACTGAAAAATAATTACATTTTCTTGGAAATGGTTTCCTAGAAAACATTTTCCAGAAATGCTATATTTTCTACAAATCAAACAGAGCTTTAATTCAAAACAATATTAATAGTGATCATTTATTTACAATGCCTCTAAAGTTCGATCTTTAATAACTCCTTATAATATACAATTCATCAATTCAGGCTTGTTTAAGGGGAATTCTGTGATCAAATTTGTGAACTCTTTAGATTATAACTTATATTTAGGATCTATTAATTAACAAAAATTACCAAAAAGTTTCGAAGTCATTTGAAAAAAAGAAAATCCTTAATATAATCAGCTTGAGCACATTACTAAGCTGTGGAGAAAAAAACATAAAGTTCGTATACAGGCGTACAGAAAAAGACATAAGGTTGTAAAATAAAACACCAATGTTTAATTAACATGGATAGTGTATTGTCATGACAATGTGCGGCTTTTACATTCTGAAATGTTCACTCTTTTGATTTGTGATTTTGATTATTTAGTTGTTTTGAGGTTATTTAGTCCACTCACTAAGTTAGTAAAACCATTTTTTTTTTTTTATCAAAGAGTATGATAACCATTTAGAGGGTGGAGTACCGTGTGCCTTTTCGAAACTCATATTCAATCATTAGTATTAGAGACATCATACATCGATAAAGTACAACAGAAGAACAAATAAAATTCTTGATTGGTGAGTCGGAATTTATTGACTTATATATCAAAACACATCCAAATTAATTAGTAAGGCAAACTGACTTTTTTTTTTTTTTTTTGACACGCGAACTGACGTTGATTAAGCTTTTCTTCTGATTAATATGTAAAATAGCTTGCCTCATTTATGTAAAGGGAAGTGGGAGAAAATGAAGCTCTGTGATGATGTAGCTCAATCAAAAGGCAACTATATTTTCTGAATTAAGTGAAATTTGAGTTGCGAAGTCCAATTTAGGAATTGTTACGTGAGAAATTTTTTGGAATTGATAGTTTAGGGTGTCATGGAGTTATAGGATTTTATAGAACTTTATTTGGACTTAGGGTTTGCCCGAAACAAGTTTCTAAAGCCGGGCTCGCGTGATGAACAGTACTCGACCAGCAGTTTGAGGGTGAATTTTATCAGTTTCCAGCTAAATGTTGGGTCGGCTAAGTTATGGGTCTTTTAGTACTCTGGAAGAGCTTTCTATTGATAGTAAGCTTGCTTGAAATAGAGTACGGTGAAGAGAGATATAGCATAGAAAGTTTGTCGCATGAGTTGCCAGTTGTTGTTGTAATTCTTCGGATTAGTGATTTAAGACTCGTAACTTGGCCAACCCAAAATTTAGCTGACGACTAAAAAAATTCGGCCCAAAAGCTGCAATTGAGAATTGTTCATCATGCCTACCCAACTTCGAAAATTCGTTTCGGGCATAATGTAAGTCCAAATTGATATCTATAAAATCAAACAATTATGCAACACCCTAAACTATCGATTCTTCATAATTTCTCAACTTTACTGATCATAAATTTGACTTTGCAACTCATATGTCATTTAATTCTGAATTTATGTCCTAATTCCAAAAACTACTTCAATTAGACAAACAAAGAGTTTAAATCTATACCGGGCATTGCGTATTGAAGTAAATCCGGCTTGGTGAGGCTCCTGTGGCATGTACACACGAGGTCCTCTTTCCATTAGCCATCTTGAGGAACTTTTGTCGACCCATAGTGAGCATGAAATAGTATATTTTAGTACGGTCGTTAGTTAAAATAGTGTTTTAATTGGTTTTGATGTTTAATCTCATTTAATTGATAGGATTACGAGATCAATGGCTCATATAGCTACTTTGTTTGGTTTGGCATTCCAAGGTGAGTGGTTCTCTCTTTTTCAAGTTTGTAAACTCATGTTTCAAAAGCCATATGGATTATATATAGTATGAGTCATGAAATGACATTTTTGTTGCATAAAAGTCTGGATCAAACATTTATGACCTTCTGGTTATTTGGGAATGGTTTGAGAAACGTAAACCAGAATTCCAAAATGATTTTAGAAATGCCTTGTGCAGTTTTTTTTTTTTTTTAAATGGAGTTGA
Organism: Eucalyptus cloeziana; assembly: GCA_014182715.1. Classification (NCBI taxonomy): domain Eukaryota; kingdom Viridiplantae; phylum Streptophyta; class Magnoliopsida; order Myrtales; family Myrtaceae; genus Eucalyptus; species Eucalyptus cloeziana. Next base: position 22,323,793 of record CM024635.1, on the reverse strand, counting down.
GAAAGATTATTTGTTTTGATTTGTGAGACCGATTTGTGATATAGATTCTAGATTTGACTTTGTGGATTTTGGAGGATGCTATTGTCGGTTTGCATTGATGATCACTGTCTCTGTGAGCTCATTGAAAGGTCTATAGGTATGCATACTAATTTTAGGATATCCTTTTAGGCCTGTCACCAGCAATATAGGTGGAGACTTGTTCAGGGGAATCTTGGCCTCCTTCGTCGCTGGGGATTGAGCTTGACCAAGGTTAGATATTTGAGCATGAGATTGGTCAACCTGCATCGTTCGTGCGCCCAATCACCAACCGTAAAACATAGCTTTCAGGAGCACAATCTTAAAAAGGCCAGATACTTGCCATACGTCTACACTGGAAATGACACGCCCTACACTGCTTGTGGTAATAGCTGTATCGTCAACGTCTACCACTGTCTCAAATGCAACTTCAACCTTAACCCTGATTGCTTTCACCTACCACAAGCTATAAAAAGTTAGACATCACATCAATCTTTAACCCTCTATAAGTCCTCTGGGATGATGGTTCAGGCGAACTAACGCGGCATTTTGTAAATGAAAAAAGAACCTGGACTTGGGGGGTTTGCTATTGTGGAGAATGCCAATTAGTTGCTCATGTCAAATTGCTATACCTCCGATATGCCACAACAATATTGCTATATTTTTCAAAGACAACCTTGGTTGAACTGTGAACATGAGGTTCTGATAAATGAACTATAAGGAGAAGTTGAAAGCAATAACCTACTGCAAAAAAGTTCAAATCTAGAGAGAGAGAGAGAGAGAGCGAGAGAGATTAGGTTCTTTGTATGAACAACTTCAGTTTATTGAATGAATCTTTTCAGTGCACAAATGTAGCTAACACAATCGATGTCATCTTCAACAAAAAGGTTGAAAGCTTATGCACATGAAACTTTCTAGGGGTCATTTTCTTACTTTAGGAAATAATGGAAAATTATTAACAAAAAAACCTAGCCACCTTTTCTTTTCAGGTAAAACTAAAGCTGATGGGATGTTACAAGCAGATTTGACGGCAAAGGGGGAAAAACTGGAGTCATTGGAGAGACAATTTGCAGCAATTGCATTGAAAAGCTGAGGAGGTAACAAATGAGTAGTAAAGGTTCTCTGTCTCCCCATGAAATTTTCAGTGCAACTGTAATTAGAAAACATGTACCTCTATAATGAATTGTAGTGCAGCAGTTGCCAAAAAAGGAACGGAGAGAAAATAGAAATGTAGAGTGTAGTGCATTTGTAGCAAAATTAGCTTTGATTTAATTGTCCATGACATTTGTAATTTACAGATTATGAACACTTCAAACTGATTAATAAGTGCAGCCCAATTAGAGTGATGAGAGTGTGGCACAGTTGCCCGACAGGCAGTTTTAACTCTGATTGAACATCTAATGTTGAACGGCCTTCTGTTTTCTGGAAATGACACCGTAAGGCCCCTTTTGTTATTTTCTTTATAAGTTCATCATCATCGCTTTGCAGATTCTACTGCTTCAAACCTGGTAAATTTGTGTGCCACTATCTGTGGATGTGGTGTTGCCAGAGAGTGCTAAGAAAGTTTTTTCACATCCCATTTTTGGTCTGTTCTACTTGGATTTTTTTTCTTGACTGCGTTGGAAACAACCAGTTTCTGCATGTCATTGTGCTCTAAGTTTTACCCTCAGAGTGTCTTGTAATTCCCTGAATTGGATGTTCAGCCTTTGAATATCTGTTATTTATAACCAAATGTTACTAAAACAATTGCAAAAGGTAGCCTTTTCTGTTACTAGGGATTACTCAAGATTTTCTTGTCATCCTCGGACAACTAGTTACTCAAGCTTTAGTTAGTTTTGATTTTGTATGTGATAGATTCAGACTCTGTTTAGTCACAAAGACATGGGTGTTTGGCATGAAAATGATGTTCGAAGATGCAGTACTTTCGTTTCTCTAAGCTTGAGATTGGGAGAAGTGCTTCTGTTGTACGACACTTAAGAGACCTAAAATGGGCTGAAGCTGAGAGATGCGCTTCCACACTCCATCATCACAAATTGGCGAGAAGATAGAGTTCCAGTAACTTGGAGAAATTTCACATGAGATTGTCCTTCATACTGTCTAGCACTGAATCCTCCTCTAAACTTATGCCATACTGAAACTAGTACACTTTTAAATCCAGAATACTAACCATTTGAATGCAGACACTTCATTGTCACTATCACAAAGCTGATTAGAGAACCTACAGCAAATAGAAAGAGAGAAAGAAGGAAGAGAGAAGGAATAGAGAGAAGGAGGAGAAGGAGAAAGTAAAAGAAACAAAGAGAGGGTTGTAGATAGAAACCCTACACCCATTGTATTTGTATTGAATATAAATTGTATATGATAATAATATCCTTATGTAAGTAAAAAAGGAAATAAAACTCTGATAATAAAGGAACTTAACACTCCCCTCAAGCTAGAGCATATAGGTCACCCATGCCCAGCTTCAACAAAAGCAGGACGAAATAATACTTTGATAAACATATTAGCAAATTGATCTGTAGAGGCAATGTAAGGAGTAGCAACCAGCTTCTGCTTCATAGCATCTCGAACAAAGTGACAGTCAACCTCTATATGCTTAGTTCGCTCTTAAAAAACAGGATACCCAGCAATATAAATAGTTGCTTGATTATCACACATCATATCAATAGGTTGATTAATTGAAAATCCAAGCTCCTGAAGAAGAGGTTTCAACCACAACAATTTGGCCACAGTATGTGCCATAGCACGATATTCAACCTCTTAGTTTGTCGTAAAAGTAGTAGTAGTAGTAGCAGCAGCAGCAGCAGCAGTAGCAGGAGTAGTAGCCGCAATAGCAGTAGTAGTAGGAGCAACGGTAATAGTAGTAGTAGTAGAAGTAGCAGCAGCAATAGTAACAGCAGTAACAGCAGCAGTAATAGTAGTAGCAGCAACAGAATTAGCAACAACAGTAGCAACAGCAGCAGTAGTAGCGACGGTAGTAATAGCAGCAGCAACAAAAGTAGCAACAACAGTAGCAACAACAGTAGTAGCAACGGTAGTAGTAGTAGCAACAGCAGCAGAAGTAGCAACAGTAGCAACGGCAATAGTAGCAGCAACAGTAGTAGTAGCAGCAGCAGAAGTAGTAGGTAGCCGCAATAGCAGCAATAGCAGGAGCAGTAGGAGTCATAGCAGTATCACTCATGACGATAATCTCAATATAAATATATCTACCACAGAAATCTCGATTCAAATAATTATATGCTTGACGGAAACCCAGCAAGACCAGTCAACCGTAATCAATAAAGTACTCCGATTCTTGAATCCGCTTATTAGTAAGTGTTGTAATCCATGTTCACAAATCGAACCTAACGAATCTAATATCTTCCGATCTTATATGTATCAAGACTTGAAGAGAAAACAGATAAAAATTACAGCTTTAGGTGGCTGTGCACCAACCCTAGGGGACTCTCAAACCACCAATAGGATCAAGTAATCAGGTAGTTAGACCCGCTCTGATACCATGTCACAAAGCTGATTAGAGAACCTGCAACAAATAGAAAGAGAGAAAGAAGGAAGAGAGAAGGAATAGAGAGAAGGAGGAGAAGGAGAAAGTAAAAGAAACAAAGAGAGGGTTATAGTTTTCTGTTGTGAATATAAATTATATATGACAATAATATCCTTATGTAAGTAAAAAAGGAAATAAAACTCTGATAATAAAGGAAACTTAATTTAAGTAACTTAATAGTCACAATTCACTTATTTGGATAGTCATGAAGATTGTACAACTTAATTTACACTTTGATACTAACAGAGAATTATGGTATCACCTTCTCTGGTAGTTCAAGTGCCCTATACAGTATGTGAAAAGAGTTGCTAGAACAATGGGAAAGGCAGCGAGGACAATGGCCACAACATACAATTGATCATGGTAAAACCCGAAATAATCTTTCAAGAAGGCCGCCACAATTTTGGTTTCTCCAAATGCCTCAATTTCCTTATCAATATCTCCATACTGCGAAGTCATCATACCATTAAGTGCCCATGATGTTGGACACACATAGTACAACCAGATCCACCATTTTGGAATTTTCTGCAACAATGACAATGAAGCACTATTAATTTGCCAAGCACTTAGTTTTGAGATGCAAGGAATAGTTTTTAGTTGTTGTTGATACATGCATAAGATATCTAAATCTGGCAAGATTCATGAACTTCATATTTAGGTGCTCTACATATACAAAGAAAAGAACATGGACAAAATGTTTGTGGAAAGAGTCGAGAACATAAAAATTTTAGATCAAACTGTGGTAAATGACACGGATAGCTTACCGGTTTTGGGATCAAAAACCCAGAAAAAAGATTAAAAGTTGCGTAGAAGGCAGATTGTAGAATTGCAGCCACCATGAAATTTGGTGTCAGGGACACGAGCAGCATTCCGAGGTAATTGAATGATAGCAGTGAGCAGAACATGACATAGAAGTACCAGAAGATCTTGTTTGCTGACCCGAAATAACCAATCATTGGATAGGTGATGATCACAAATGAAATTGCTTGAACTAGTATATATGGTATCTCAACAACAACCTGTCAAAACAACATAATACTATAGTCTTATTAAACTGTTTTACATGTTCTTATGTGTCTTAAAACATGTTAAGAACTTGGATCATTCAGTTGAACTAGATTTGCCCATCTGTTAAGAAGGTTAAACGTTAATTAACTACTACGGGAAATAACTCAAATCAGCTTCCGAGAGTTCTTTACCTGTGCTAGTGAAAAAGCCAATGAAGAGTACATCCCTGCAAATCTCTCACGGTACATGACGGTCCGTTCTGTGGCAACATATTGTAGTACTGATGAGCAGTTGTTTATGCCCAAGAAGAGCACGGCTATATACATCGAACCCAACACATTGAAAAAGTTCTGCTGGTTGTTTCTAGCAATGAGAATATATGGGGTCAGGAGAAGCACCAGTTTCTTCATCATAACAGGTCAAAAAAATTCACACGATAATTTATGAATGAATATGTGGTAGCTAATTGTGCCAATCATTGCAAAGTTTGATAATTGGAAAACCCAGCCAAACGCTTGAAACCTAGAAGGTATACCCTTTGTTTTTAGTTCTTCTTCCTTGTTGAAGACTAGATACTAACGAGATCAGAGAAGTGTTCATTCAATTAGCCAGATGCAGACTTAAGATCATCTCAATAAGCTCGTGCTCCAAAACTCAAGCAGTCTCAAGTCTCAAATTGACTGAGAGGGATAGTTACTCACAGTTTCTTCCCTTGATTCCAGAACAGTAACCCGAAGAGAAAAGACACAGCAATTGTGTGGAGTGTACGTGTCAAGTTGTAAGGAGGACTTCTCCAATAGGACAAGTACTGCTTCCATAGACATGACTTGAATTGTCCCCACCACTTTTGGGAGAATCGGGAGGAGAAGTGCAAGTCACTAGTACCAGGAAGTGGAGTGCTCAGCTTCTTTACAAGCTCTTTGTTGGTCCTGGAAGCAAAAATAATGTAAGGCTGTATAACAATGGATATTGTCGACAGATTGATCAAACTGCACATCTGTTTACTAAGAGGAGATAGAGAAGGAACACCAGTCAACTCTGAGGACAACCAGAAACACTGGAAAGTAAGGTCAAGATACTGTAATTAAGGTTGTGGGTATATAATAAATAAGGCATATCAACTCCCACAATTTGAAATCTTGGACTCCAGGGGATTATACAGTCTGAAGGACAAGTTTAAAGAAACCATTGCTGTATCTTGATTACCATAGAAAATAGCAGGATATCTTCAAAGTTTTCTAATAATGGACCACCTCAGAAATTATCAAGTACACACACTGTTATTGGGCACTCAAGAGTAGCAGAGGATGAACTTACTCATACAATGTCGACTCTCTATAGAATAGAGCAAAATCAATGCCAAGTTCAGCTTCAGTTGAGGTAGAAGTCACCTCTAGCATCCATGTAGCCGGATTGTAGTTGCTCTTAATATCTGGCACCCCAGGAATACTCTGTCCAACAGAAGTTGGTTATTGGAGACATTACTAATTAGCAGTTAAATATTTTAGGAATTTTGTAGTAAAATTACACGGAGTGGAAGAAATTTTCAAATCTTCATTTTTGTGCATCAAACTGACCTCAAAGTATTTTATAATTATGCTCGAGTTATGTCCCAAGGGTCCTGAGTAAATCAGCCGTCCACCAGCTTTTAATAAAACCAACTGCTCAGAGAGAGAGAGAGAGAGAGAGAGAGAGATTAGACCTTCCAAAACTTAACTGGAAGTACCAAAAAACTTTGCCAGGAAATTACCAGGTATTATGTTAATTAATCAGCATAAAATAAAGATTAGATTCTACTCATAGTGATTCAATAGTAACCATTATCTCCTCTTGTGATCCATAAGTGCCCTATTCATATGACCGTTTAGCACTGTTTACCTCATCAAAAGCCTCAAATATGTCAATGCTGGGTTGGTGGATGGTGCAAACTATTGTTCTTCCTGTATCAACTATATTCTTCACTGCTCGCATGACAATCGCAGCAGCTCTAGCATCAAGTCCTGTTGTAGGCTCATCCATAAAGATTATGGAAGGATTTGCAACAAGCTCTACAGCGATAGTGAGTCGTTTTCGTTGCTCTGTGGATAGACCATTAACACCAGGTATGCCCACTAAAGAATCTTTTATTCCATCAAGCTCAATCGTCTCCAGGACTTCATTGACAAATTCCTGCACGCGGAAATTCATAATTGTTCTGATAGTACTGAACAAAGAAAAGTATCAGAAACCAGGATTGTAATCTTACCATTTTACGTTCTGAGTTAATCTGAGGATCTAAACGAAGCCAAGCAGAAAATATGACAGACTCTTCCACAGTGATTTGTGGGGAATGTATGTCCGTTTGCTCACAGTAACCAGAGATTCTTGCAAATGTTTCTTGAACCTTGGGATAACCACCAACTTTTATTTCTCCTTCAATATAGCCGGTAGTTTTTCTCCCACAAAGGACATCCATCAGAGTAGTTTTCCCTGCTCCACTCACACCCATCAATGCAGTAAGAATACCAGGTCTGAATGTGCCTGTGATATCAGAGAGAAGTTGCAATCTTTTCTGTGCAAAGCCTTGTTGTCTCATTTCCTGAGACACCGGAAAAGGAAGAGTGTAGTGAGAAGACAAAATCATCTAATGGATCTGAAAGACTCGATCTTGCAACTTCAGGAGGAAAGAAAGCTCAAATAGTTACCACAGGGGTGTCTACGTAGTACTGCACATCTTTAAACACGAGGGTCAATGGTGTGAAAGGCAAAACCATCCTTCCTACTTATGAAGTAAAGAACCCACTTTAATAATTATTAAAGGAACAACACAAATAATTATTGTGTTACTATAATTGGGCAAGGAAGAATATAGGACTCAACCATGTTTTGTTTGCACTACTTCAGCAGAAACTTTCTTTGGCCCTTCATGCTTTACGTTGTCTTGAGAATCTTCAGTTCCACTTCTATGCATGTATTTCTCACGTGAAATGATAGCGCGTGATGATCCTGGAGCTGTAAGTTTTAAAGTGATTTCAGGAACATCCTTGGCACTAATGATCCAAAAGTGAAGTTCAGTTGCAGAAATGACGAACTTACGCTTCAAGAAAGTTAAGGCCAAAGTGAAACCGATGTTGAACAGTAAGGTAAATCCCAGTAAGGCACCAACTGATATCCAAAAGAAATACCCATTAAAGTTTAGTCCTCGGCTTTCAAGGATTGTATGCCCTATTGTAGTGTTTGACGACAAAATCTGTGAGTATGCATTAAAAGCAAGAACAAGTCAGATTGGATTAAAAGATGAAAGAGGAAGTTAGTTAGATCTATGGGTTATGTAAGCAAAAACAAGTTAGTGCATTGAGAAATGCAGAGGAAGTTAGTTCTGCCTAAAAATTACGAAATTAAACCCGCTCTCAAGGAAAGGACATCTTCATTTGCTGAAAGAATACTAGTGCCCATATACTTATTGATTCAGTAATTGCATTGTATCAAAGTCAAGTAACTGGATGATATATAATCATCAATGAGACATTCTGATTTAAGGCAGGAAGTCCGCACAAAGAAATTACAAGAATGAGATCACAGGATTTAAAATTGTCAATATCTATCTGTCGACCGAGGCCTTCAGATATATTGAACAGCTCAACTCATGTCTTGTCCTCATACTTGGAGCACCATAAACAAAAGAATGTGTAGTAGCAAAGCTGTTTTAGCTAACCAACAACACTAGCATGTCAAAATACTTGTTTAGAATAAATGGGTTAAGTGATTCTGCAACTAAAGTGGCTTCTTGTATTTGGAGCTACAGGAGCCAAAAACTTGTTCTCACTTCTACAAGGCACTCACCTTTTGCCATCGTGGAGCATGAAATTCATTAATGGAAAGTCCGATTTCTCCATACGTTAGTGGAGAGACCCAGAAACCCCACTTTAACCAAGCAGGCATAGAGGCTGCAGCGACAAAGTGAATTATTAAATGCACTTATTCATCCAAAATCAAACCGAATAGAGATTCTGACATCCTTACATTTTGGGATGACAAAACCGCCAAATAGCATCACAATCAGTAATGCAACAGTACCAGCTAAGTTGGAAGCAACCACAGTTTGAAAGATTGAGGCCAGAAAACGGAACATGGATATGGACGACAAGTGCACAGAGAAAAGAAGTATTAATTGGCGGAAGAACCTGCATAAATAAGAAGAAAAATATAAGAGTCATTACTTAGGAGTAAAATAGTATTAAAATTTACAGATGATACTGAATGTAACAGAAGTTCATGGAGGCAAGGTAATGAAAGGTCATAAACCAAAGAACTCTAAAACTTACCTGCCTACCTCAGGACTGTATCCAATCACGTAATATGTAAGAGATGTCCAAATAACAGATTCCAGCAGTGAAAGAGGAAGTTTCAGTATAGATGCTGGAATTGCATAAGCCCAAGCAGGGTAAAAGTACAGCTCCTTTTGTTTGTAGAAGGTTGTGAGCCTTGAAACCGTCATTGCCAATTCCGGAAATCCATCAGCGAGGAGTATGATCAGCGCGTAAAACATAGAGCCCATATAGTAGTTTGCATGAAATACATCTATTCCCATCCGAGTCCGCAAGAATACAGTCATCGTGATAAATGCAACAAAAATAAGCTGCGTGATGAAACAAAAATAATCACCTTCTAAAGTTCCCTTATATATATGGAATCCGGGAGATAAGATTAGAAATTAGACTGTAATGGGCACTGACGTTGAAAGAGATATATATCATAAAAAGTACAAGAGATTTATAAGAGCTTATTTTGACCTGTGCTGATTTAAAAACATAAATAAAAGAATTTCTCCTCATGAGAAGAAGTTCCCTCGCCATGCATGCTCTGAGAAGTTCCCATCTGGACAGAGAGTATACATCAAAAGAAAGAGCATTTTTGTGGCTTTTGGACCTATCAAATATGCCTGAAAGCTCCTGATCAAGCTTCATCCCACAATAAGATTCCTTGAACTTTTTACAGAACATATCAACTGACATATAACTGTACGGTAGCTCAGGGTGCTGCCAATATTGTGCTTGATCTTTTCTAGATATAACCTGCATGGCAGTAGGCAACATAATAAAAGGTTAATAAAGGAAGCTAACATGCAGTGCACAACCTGTCTAGTTTTAACTACCTCTTGGAGGAAATCAGCAACCCCTTTTCTTTCAGGACACCTGAATCCACAATCCTCAAAAAACTTCAGAGCTTGGTCACGAGGGCCTTGGTACACAATTTTCCCTTCAACCAGCAGAATGAGGTCATCAAAAAGATCAAATGTTTCTGGCGCAGGCTGAAGAAGCGAAACCAATATAGTGGCATCTGTCAAATGTGCTAGCTGCTGAAGACAAGAAACAATCTGAAAGGCTGTTGAACTGTCCAAGCCGTTTGTTATTTCGTCCATGAATAGAGCTTTTTTTGGGCCCACAATCATCTCCGCTGTATAGTTTTTAACAGAAAGCTGACTTGTCGGTTAATCTTTTGGAATTTCAAGGACCAAGATCAGAAAGGACAGTGAAACATTGTTTAACTCCAGTCATATAAAAGTTTAATCTTTATGAGATTTGCTGCATCTGTCAGCATTTTTTCGCTGTACTACCTGTAGTCAATCTCCTTTTTTGACCACCTGATATGCCTCTTCTCATGGGATCTCCAACCAATGTGCCCGCACAGATATCCAGCCCTAGGATCTATGAAAGATTTAAACAGATAGACAGCAGTTTCTGCTTAAACGTTTGAGGCAAAGAAAAATAATTAACTATCAACTCAGTCAAAAGAACGTACCTTTAAAATATAGTCTGTCCGAAGAGTTCTTTTAAGTCCTTTGAGAGCAGTGGCCTGGTAAACAAGGCATGATTATTGTTGAGACAAGTTCTTGAAGTGGCAAATAGTTGTAAGAAATTACGCAGTTCAAACAATGTAACATACATTCAGTGATAGCTCATAAATTAAACAGGCTACACATGAAGCATATTTCCTTTTTCCTTGACAAGCAAGCATTGGATTGGTAAACCTGTGCACACTAAATTACCCCATAAATCCAATGGATCAAGTGAGATGCAAGCATAAGATCAGGTGAGTGGCCCAAGCCTGGGATTGTTGAACTGATTGTGTAGGAAACCAAACCTGTGTTTACACCTATGCCAGACATACTATTTCGTTCCCTAACCAGTAAGCCAATGCCATGGTTTTAACATTCAATGTTTCAATAGAATTTGTAATTATTAACCTGCACCAGTTGCCCCAATGCCAGACACGCTATTTCATTCCCTAACCAGTAAACCAACGCCATGGTTTCAACATTTCATATTTCAATAGAATTTGTAATTATTAACCCACACTGGTTGCACCATGCTCAAAGTAAAACTTCTAGTAACCAGACCAAAAAGCAATTAATGCAGACTCAAATTGTACACTGAAATGGATAGAGAGAAGAAAATTGGAGAATGTCACTAAAGGTACCTTCATGTAAGTATCTATGTCAGGATCTGGAAAGATTCCTGCCTCCTTCTCCCTTCTGCTGATCTCCATCATGATATCTTTGCAACCAGAAAAGCCAAAAGATCGTCGTTTAACACAGTTTCCAAGTGATAGATCTACAATTCACTTTGAAGAATACTCACCTTCTCTGCTTCCAACACCTTGACAACGGGCAGAGAAGTCCAGTATTTCCCTCACAGTCATGTCTGGAATGTGCAGATCATATTGGCTTATATAAGCAGATGTCTTTTGGGGGATGAACTCGTTAAGATTGTGGCCATTATATGAAATTTCTCCAGTGACCTATCAGATAATGGAGGGAACAGGAGATGCTATCATCAAACTCAAAGACAGATTAATAAAAGCTAATGGATGTTTTGACTGTAACTAATTAGCTTACTTGGAACTTCAAGTTCTATGCTTTAAGCTAACCAAAGACTACAAAATAGTTCTGTCCCAGTCAGCTATAAAATGCAAAAGTAATCTATGCACTAGTATGATCTCTCGCTTCTCAGCACCCTTCAAGCACTTTTGTCAAGTAAAATAGCACAATGTGCTTCAGTGGAGACTCAATGAAAACTCACTGAGTCCATGCCTGCAAGGATACTTATGTTAAAGTGTTCATGTGAAGAGGAATTTGGATGACATGGGTTCTCTTGAGCTTCATTCTGTCTCGGTTCGTACATATTTGTAAGCCATACATGCGGTATGTTGGTATTGCTGTTAAGCCTAGTGCAGTTTGACATAGAAGTTCTTTAGCATAGAGCAAGCATGAAACCTTGAGAGATTTGCCTAGAGTCCCTGAGAGAGCCTTAAGAAAGGAAGTTTTCCCACATCCAGGAGGTCCAAGCAATAAAGTCATCCTGTGGCAAGAAAAGACAATGAATACAATGCATTCTTATATCATCAAGCTTGTGCTTTTCTCTATAATAGAACTTTAGACAATGGTTTTCCTGAATTACAGGTATGATGATGAGATTGGCGATATATGTAAGATAAAACATGAGTTTCTTTAGGCTGAATTCACCCGCATGCGAAACATGGACGAACTTTTCAAAGTACGCAACACTTTACACAGTGGCAAAGAATGATGCAAATTGCCAAATATTGATGCCACTCTCAAATATAAAGAATCAGCCAATGGTCATGAAATATATTGCTAGCTAATAAGTTGATCGTGAGGTTATGTTCACATTCAATACGTCATCATGAAAGCTTATTACTTAGCCTTTTACAGCCTACATCGAGTCTTGATACTGAACTGCGTAGTTGATGCAAACAACTGCAGCTAGAAGTGAATGAAATAGTTGAGGACACTAGGACTGCCTAAAGGATGAAGGGTGAGGCATGATTTTCCAGAGTTCATCCAGAGAGATGGGAGGAACTGAACCAGTAAAACAAACCTTCCAGGCTTTATAGTTCCACTGACATCCTTAATGATGCTTAATTTCGCCTCACGTATCTTTAAACCTGGCATTGCAGGAATACCCTGTAAAAAAGTTCCAATTTACTTGAATTAGTGAATAACAGGAAGCGGCAACCTTTCGTGGTAAATTGACATAATGCCAAAAACATCAGTTGAGATTTCTCTACAGCAAACACAACGGTTAGGAGTCATTCAGTCTTATTACAGAATAAAGCATATTACATGATGAGTATCAGCAGTGAAAGGATAAAAGAACGGGTGTGGGAACAAAAAACCAGTGTGGGCAAATGAGAACATGGAGATATACATGGTTTTGCTGTACTTACCTACATGTGGCCCCAAATTGACTCTAGTATATTTGAAAAAATTTGCGAGAAATGATCAACACCACTTCCTTAACCTCTTCAAGAAGGACAAATAACTTCTTAGCCTGATTGTTGGAAACAACATGCATTTGCAACCTAAAGGAAAACTAGTTGCAAACATATATGCTGAGGGTATATACATAATTGTGGGAAAGCAGTGCTCATAAATGGATTCAACCTTCATTACGTAGCTGCTTGTTCTTTAATGGGAATTGCAATGAATCAAATAGACTCAGCATGAATACCTTCAATCTACTCCACATGAAAGGTACTTACAGGGAGCATGCTTTTTAGAGAATTCCAGAGAGTGGGCAGGGGCTTTCCTTCAACTATCTCACAGTCTGCTTCAATGCATAAATTCAGATATCTGACTTCTATGGTGGGCAATTTGACACCAACCCTGCGGAAAAGAGTTTAACAGCAATTTTTTCCTTACTCCATGAAAAGCAAAATTCGTGGCATGAGTTTGAGGAAGAAAAGAGGAAACAAAAACAAGAAGAAAGCAAATCCTCATTCAAATAAGTTTGCCAACATGGTTCAGGCACGATGTGGCCTCTTACCGAGATAAATGCAAGCATGTACAGTATAACGCACTTTATAAATAAAAGTGTTGTTTTTTCAAATCTGTTAATGAACTTTTGGGGTCTTATGCTATTTATGTCTGCACTTATCTTTTATGCTCGCACAGGTTTTTCATGTTTCTAGGTAACTCTATAGCCATTAGACTTTCTGAATATATATGCAACTCCCATTATCAAGAGAAGAATAAGCTCACTTGTCAGTTCTATCCCTAATCTTGTGCAACAAATTAAGGTTGTCATTCTCGATATGCCTGATGAGCTTCTCTATGAAAAAATGACGTTCCAATGCACCAAGCTTGGTAACGTCAACCACCTTCTTTCCTTTATCATCTACTGCCCTTCCATCGATCTCACTATCAAACAGGGACGACCTCAACCTCTCAAAAGTTGGTAACCTCTCAATGGCAGCCCATTGGAGATCATATTCATCACTAGTATCATTTTTTGTTGTGTTCACAACCGAGGTACTTTGAAAACTCGAAACATGAAGCCGAAATGATGATCTGAGGCTCCTTCCTAGCTCTGATAACTCATTTCGAATCGACCGTATTCCATCCGCTTCTGTTCCAATCAGCTCAGCCATATGTGAGGGTGAGGAACAAATGTCAAATCTGAAGAAAAAATGGAATGCTGTATATGCTCATGCATATATATAGACCAACGGTACTGGTATCAAATGAACATGATTAAGCATATATATAGACCAACGGTACTGGTATAAGATGAAGATGAAGTAATCAAATACGTCAGATGAAGTAATCAAATACGTCAGTCATTCATACGCTTGCTGCATAGGGAATGGGGAACTGATAAAGTGACTCTTTTTTTGTGGGCGGCAGGGAAAGTAAGAGAGTCATGCCAGTCCATCAAGTTTAGATAAACCTGAAGACATCAGATTTGGCACGTAGTATTTTGCCTTCTCATGTAACCAAAAGTAGGAAGTTGACTTCCATACTCTAGAAACTTGCATTCTCACTCTTCCAAATGAAAGCATGAGACCACTGAGAAGTTTAGGCTGGTATCTGGCGCATGCTTTTCTGTCACGTCTTACATCTCTCCTCTTCCCTCTGTCAAATAGGCATTACTTTTCCAAATAATAGACCAAGCTCAAGATAACTAAGGCAATCCCTCTTTTGGAATGAATTAGTAACTTCAACTTGTTCATTAGGCTTCTTGTGAGAAAGTGAATATAGAAATAAAAAGGACTCGGGCATCAATGTGGTTCAATCGGTGTGATCTGTTATTAAAGTGCATCGCAAAGGAATAACATTATATGCATACGGAATCAGCTTTGTTCCACATCAATGTGGGTGTTGCGCCTCTACGCCCCTATCTAGTTAACTGTAGTTGTGCCTAAACGCCACAGATTCATTTCATGAGTATTAAACTCGTGTCCATATTTTCACCCGAGACCAATTAAACGTGAGTCATTAATCCACAACATAACTGATTCATGTAGCAACTTCAAGGCTAAGGCAATGGCATGAGAAGGTAGAACGTTGCATCTAAGAATCGCAAGGCACAACCACGGATTATCTTGAGAGGGTAGGGAAAAAAATCTTGATTTGAATCCAATAACATGGTGCATATACGTCAGCAGATCGTAGCATCACAAAAAAATTACCAAAACAAAGGCCACAATATTTGAAATCGAGGTCTAATCTTGCGAGCCACAGAATGCAAAAATGCCAATCGCTGGCGTGTTTGACAGTCCAAGAAACTTCAGGGTCAACGCAGCTGATGTGTAGGAAGATAATATTAATAATAGCACAATCCACAGCACGATCCTCTCGCAATACTCAAAGCACAAAACACGAGCTGCATTATTGCAAGATCTAATTCACCTCCCAAAAATAGAAGTGGTCAGACATCTGCCAGCACCAAAGACCTCATGCATGACGTATTTGTATATATGGAAAAACAAAATATAAAAGTAACTATAGGTTGAATAAACCTTTTACTCACTTAGGTTAATGGCCCGCGATCTCGTAGGGAATAGTAGAAAATTTATGTAAATGGGTACATGAGGACAGAAAATTTTCGTAGATTATAAACTCAGGTATAGCATGAATCCAAGGAATAAAGCAATACTGAGAAAAAACTTCTACAAGACAAATCACGTGTTTAGCTTTTTGGAAGTGGTTAGTGAGCCGGAAAATATACCACACTTCAAATTAGGAAAAAAGAATTATGGGTTTGAATAATGGAAATCATTTTCCGAAACGTAAAAAGTATTTTTCTACAAACGTCCTTTAGTTTCTTCTGCCTTCTAACTTAAGATGGTGTTAACCACTGGGGGTTCGCCTTAGTGGCCACCCTTCCAACATGGAAGGGGGAGGTGAGAGGTTCAAATCCCCACCTTCTCAGGGGGGATGGGGTGGGGACGCGTAAGTTTCAAGAGTGGGTTTCGACTCCCACCCCCTGCAAGAGGCGGGCAAAAGTCTGAGAGAGAGTGTAGAATAGGAATAGAGTAGGACTGACCAAAAAAAAAAACTTAAGATGGTGTTTTACATATTTTTAAGCAAACTACCAAACAATTAAAAACTTATCATTTTCCTTTGAAAATGATTTCTATGAAAAATATCTTCCTTTACGCAGGAAACAAACACCTCTTACCGTGTTTTGATCGCGAATAGATACATTTTGTTTCTTTTAAAATGAGTCAATATGTTAAGAATTTTAAACCGGTACCCTATGACACATTAATCCTAACCTAATTTTCCTCCCATAAAGAAAAACTCAATTTTTACTCCTAACTAATTTTTATTTCTTAAGAAATCCCAAAGTGATACCCTTGGAAACATTCACTCTAAAACGGGAAAATTGTCCAAAAAGTTATAAACCTATTGCACTTTTGCCAATCTAATCATAAACCTTTCGGTTTTACTAATTGAGTCCTAAACATTTTCAATTTTTGCCAATTAAGTCCATCCGGCCAATTTTTGCTGAAATTTGCTAATATGGATGTTGATTGTCCTATGTGGCACGGTTGATGGTGAGGTGGGCAAAATTTATTATTTTTTAAATATTTTTTTCAATTTTTCTAAAAAAATTATTTCTTTTTTCCCCCCTCTCTCTTCTTCCTTTCTGTCGACCGCGTAGCCTTCGGCAACTGACTAGAGGCTGCAACCAATGAGGGTCAGCCTTGCCAGCCTCAGGCGAGGTCGCCCTCGTTGGAAATTGACGAGGTTCAGCCTCGTCGGCCTCACGCGAGGTCACCCTCGTTGAGATCTAGCAAGGGACAAACTTGTAGGCCTTGAGTGAGGCTCCCCTCACTGAAATTGGCAAGGGCAAGCCGCGCTCGTGGCCAGTGAGGCCGACCCTTGCTCTCACTCGAAGCGAGGAGACTTGCCCTCACAAGATTTGGTGAGGGTGAGCCTCGCCTAAGGCACGCGAGGTCGTCCCTCACTAGATCCTGACGAGGGCAACCTCATGTGAGGCAAGTGAGGCTAGCCCTCTCTAGTTGGCAAGGGTGACCTTGCCTGAGGTCGGTGTAGTTGACCCTCGCCGGTTGTAGCCTTTGGCCATTCGTCGGAGGCTAGGCAAGCCGATTATAGCCTTTGGCCATTCGTTGGAGGCTAGGCAATCAGTAGAGAGGAAGAAGAGAGAGGGGAAAAAAAGAATAAATTCAAAAAAAAACATTTAAAAAATAATAATTTTGTTCACCTCAATGCCAGCGTGCCATGTAGGATGCTCAGTGCCCACGTCAGCAAATTCTGGCCAAAATTGGTCAGATGGACTTAAGTGACAAAAAGTGAAAATGTTAGAATTCAATTGGCAAAATTGAAAGATTTAAGATTGAATTGACAAAAATGCAATAAGTTTAGGACTTTTTGGACAATTTTCCCACCCTAAACCAATACCCTTGATGTAAATCTATATTATTTAGTAGTTTGGGAGTTGATGGGAAGGGAGACTTGGGCCAAAGTTCTAGTTCAGAATTTTTCGTAAGATGAAATTCCATTGGAGTAAATATGTCATGGGCTACCACTCTGAAACTTTTGGGGGACGAAAATTGATATATGATAAATGTGTCATCATACCATTTTAAAATTTTTAATAGTATTCACCCATTTTTCTGAAATATTTTTTATTTAGGAAATTGATACTTTTAGCTAGAAATTAGTAAGGTATCCGAGTCTCTAATCATGCAAGAGAGGAAAAAATGAACAAAAGTATAATTGAAAAACAACATTGAACTATTGTGGTTGCCCTAATGGCCATTCTTTCCACATGGAAATGAGGAGGTCAGGGGAGCTAGGGTGGGGACGTGTGAGTGAGGGAGCAAGGGTACACCCATGACCGTGGCTACTAAGTTCTTTCCGTGGCTAAAATACAATTGTGAATATCTTGTACTTTAAGTTGAATAGGACTTGCACGATCCCATCGACAAAAATTAATATTTTTTACCATATTTTTCAATCAACAGATTATTTCGACAGAATTGCCTTTATTTTCAAAAAGAATTATTAAAATTTAATTATATATAAAAAGTCAAAATTAGCCATGCTATCTAGGTTCAATTGAAAAATCGGAATATGTCGTGATATTCCAATTTCTCACCCTAAATTTGATTTTCATATGATAAAGGAAAGACTATGCTCTTTTCTCATTGTACGTGCACGTTTTTCAATGATGTCTCTATTTGTTTAATTGGTCTATCAAGTCCTACTTTCACAAATTATATGTTCAAGTCTCTCCATCAACAAATCTATCAAGTTCAATTTGACATATTTGTTGGACAACGCCAAAGTATGAGTGGATAAAATATGCAGATGCTCACATGGACGTGCGTGGACAAACTTAGTCGATGAAGACGACGTTGAAAATATGATGTAAATAAATTTAACTAATGTGAAAGCCCATGTGGATGTCTACATTGGAAGAATTTATCCACTTCACACGACAACGTGGTTCGATGGCCATGTCAGTTGGATTCGGCTAAATTTGGTATTGGAGAGACTTAATTAGAAAAATCTACAAAAGCGTAACTTGATTACAAATATATAAAAAGTACAGAGATGATCTGAAAAGATTGAAAGTAGAAGAGCAAAAATTATAATTCTTTCTATAATAAACAAATAAGGATAAGTGTATTGGAAGTTCCAAAACTTGTCAAGAAAGTACAATTGAATTCTAAAACTTTCAAAACAATATAGTCAACCTCTAAATCTTGTCCAATTAATCCAATCAAGTCATTTTGTTGATTGCACGTTTTGAAAATTTTATGACTTGATTACACTTTTATGAAAAAAAATTTAGGAATTGATTGTATTTTTTGAAAATTTTAGGACTCAATTGCAATTTTAGCACAATTTTCATCACTTAATCACACTTTTTAAAAGTTATAGAATTCAATTGCGCTTTTGTAATAACTTTCAAGACCCACGATGCACTAATCCCAAACAAAAATGAAGAGAAAGAGAGAGGTTGGCGCTGGAAGTTGGGATTCGAATCATCAACACAGTGCCTCGTCATTTCCCGCCAACAATACTGGGCTACTAATGTTTCATTTATCAACATATAGTGAGGCTGAACCGTCAACCGCCGATTAACATGCAGGCATTCTAAAATGCGGCCTCATTGGCTTCCGCTGTGTAGAATGTGAACTTCGACTTGCATCCTCTCTGTGCCCAAAGACCAAGTCTTTTCTGGAAAAGGCCAGCTACGTGCAGTGCATTGTATTGTCGACTTCTACCATTGTCCCGAGGGCAACTTCAACCTTCACCTATATTGCTTTCACTTACCACAAACCATAAAATGTAAGCATCACATCGATCTGATAACCCGCGATAAGTCCTCCGGCGAAGATGATACGGGCAAATTCTAATGCATGATTTCCGAACTGGATAGAGACCCGGACTTGTGGGTTCACTATTGTGGCGAATGCCAGTTAGTTTCTCACTTCAAATGTGCTGTATCTCCTGTAAACCACCATCATATTGCTACTTTCTTTCTAAGACAGTCTCGGTTCAGCTTTAAACATGAGGTTCGGATGAATGACTTATAAAGAGAGAAGCTGAATAAAAATTCAATTTCCAGCTTAATGCGAGTTTTAAGAAAATGAATTTTTTCGGTGTGAATTTTTTCAGTGCATCAATGATCATAACCAGTGTGGCAAACATAGTAGATGTCATCTTCAACACAAAGGTCAAAAGTGTAAGCACGTGAAACTATCTATAAAGTTATTTCTATACGTCAGAAAATTCTGGAAAATTACTAAAAAAATCTGGCCATCTCTTCTTCTCATGTGAAACTGGAGCTGATGGAGACCGTTACAAAACTACTTGAAGTAACTGAACATTTGAGGTAAGAAGTAGAGTCAATGAATGCAGATTTAAAGGCAGAGGAGGAAAGACTGGAGGCATGAGTGAGACATTACCCAACATCCTTAAAAAAAGCTAAACGAGTCACAAAGATTCTATGTTTCTGCATGAAATTGGTCGTGATAATGTAATTAGAAAACATGTGCTGTCTAGTGAAGTGTAGTGCAGCAGCTACCAAAAGAAACAGAACAGAAAGAAAATGGAAATGTTAAGAAGCTAGTGCATTTGCAGCAAAATTAGCTTTAAGTCAGTTCTCCATGACATATGTAATTTACAGACCATGAACACTTCAAATTGCTCGACAAGCATAGTGGAATGAGAGCAATGAGAGATTGACACAATTGCCTGACAGGCAGTGCTTACTCTAATTAAACATCTAATGGTGAAGGCTCTTATGTTTTCTGGAGATGACAATGACGTGCTTTTTTTTTTTTTTTTTTCTTTTCTATGGTAGCATCCCTTCGCAGATTCTACTGCAGATTCTACTGGCAGCATACTTTTGTTTCTCTAAGCTCCCAGAATTGGAGAAGTGCTTGTACTGTGTAACAGTTAGAGACCTAAAATGGGCTGAAGCCGAGAGATGTGCTCCTACTCCCTTTATCATCACAAATTGACGACAAGAGAGAGTTCCAGGAACTTGGAGAGATTTCACGAGATTATAGTCCATACTGTCTAGCACTGAATCCTCCTGGCCATACTGGAACTGGTACAGTTCTAAATCCAGAATGCTAATCATTTCAATGCGGCCACTCCATTGTCATAAAAACCCATTCACTTTATCTGGCTAGTTTTGAGGATTGGACAACTAAATTTTACACGGTGATAAGTCACCTTCTCTGGAAGTTCAAGTGTCCAATGCAGAATGCAAAAAGAGTTGCTAGAACAACAGGAAAGGCAATGAGGACAATTGCCACAACATACAATTGATCATGGTGAAATCCGAAATAATCCTTCAAGAAGGCCACCACGGTTTTGGTTTCTCCAAATGCCGATATGTTGTTATCAATATCTCCATATTGTGAAGTTAGCATACCATTAAGTGCCCATGATGTTGGACACGCATAGTACAACCAGATCCACCATTTTGGAATTCTCTGCAGCAGTAATAATAAAGCACTATTAATTCCCCAAGCACTATGTTTTGAGATGTAGGTAATAATTTTAATTAGTAGTTGCTGATACATGCATAAGATATCTATATCTTGTGAGATTCATGAACTTCATAATTTGGCACTCCGCATATACAAAGAAAAGAAAAAGGACAAAATGTTTGTGCAAAGAGTTAAGAACATAAAAAATTTAGATCAGACTATGGTAAATGACATGGATAGCTTACCGGTTTTGGGATCAAAAATCCAGCAAGAAGATTGAAAGTTGCGTAGAAGGCAGATTGTAGAATTGCAGCCACCAAGAAATTTGGTGTGAGAGACACAAGCAGCATGCCGAGGTAAGTGAATGACAGCAATGAGCAGAACATGACATAGAAGTACCAGAAAATCTTGTATGCTGACCCAAAATAACCAATCATCGGGTAGGTGATGATCACAAATGAAATTGCTTCAGCTAGTATATATGGTATCTCAACAACCACCTGTGAAATCAGCATAGCATTATAATCTGATTAAATTGTTTTACTTGTTCTTATATGTCTTATAACATGTTAAGAATTTGGAATATTCAATTGAACTATATTTGTGCATCGATTAAGAAGGTTGACTCCCAACTAAGTACTACATTAACCAACTCAGTCAGCTTCCAAGAGTTATATACCTGTGCTAGTGAAAAAGCCCATGAAGAGTACATCCCTGCAAATCTCTCACGATACATGACGGTCCGTTCCATAGCAATATACTGTAGTACTGACGAGCAGTTGTTTATGCCCAAGAAGATCACGGCTATAAACATCGAACCAAATACGCTGAATAAGTTCTGCTGGTTGTTTCTATCAACAAGAGGATATGGCATCAGGAGATATTCCAGTCTTTCAACCATAACAGATCAGAAAAAAAAAATATATGATCTTATATGACTGAATATGTGCTAGCCAATTGTGCCAACCATTGAAATTTTTTATAATTGGAAAACCCAGCCAAACATTTGACACCCTAGGAGGAATGCACTTTGCTTTTAGCTCTTCCTTGTTGAAGATTAGATGCTAATAAGATCAGAGAAGTGTTAGTTCAGTTAGCCGGATGGAGACCTTAGATCATCTCAATAAGCTTGTGCTCCAAAACTCCAGCAGACTCAAGTCTCAAATTAACTGAGTGGGATAGTTACTCACAGATTCTTCCCTTGCTTCCAGAACAGTACCCCAAACAGAAAAGATGCAGCAATTGTGTGGAGAATACGCATCAAGTTGTAAGGAGGACTTCTCCAATAGGACAAGCACTGCTTCCAGAGACACGACTTGAATTGTCCCCACCTGTTCTGTGAGAATTGGGAGCAGAAGTGCAAGTCACTAGTACCGGGAGGTGGAGTGCTCAACTGCTTTACAAGCTCTTTGTTGGTCCTGGAAACAAAAACAACACCAGGTTGATCAAAATGGATTTTGTCAATGGATCAATCAAACTGCACATCTGTTAACTGAGGAGATCAGAGCAGGAACACCAGTTAAGTCTGAAGACAACTAGAAACACTGGAAGGAAAGGTCAGGATACGGCAGTTAAAGCTGTGGGTTATCATATATATGGCATGTCAGCTTCCTCAATCTAAAATCTTAGACTCCAGGAGCTTATACAGCCTGAAGGAAAAGACTAAAGAAACCACTGCTCTATGTTGATTATGATAGAAATGGCTGGATATAATGGACCATCTCAGACAATTATCAAGCATGCACACTGTTATTAGGCACTCAATAGTAGCAGAGGATGAACTTACTCATATAATGTCGACTCTCTATATATTTGTGCAAAATCAATGCCAAGTTCAGCTTCAGCTGAGGTAGAAGTCACTTCTAGCATCCATGTAGCTGGATTGTAGTTGCTCTTAATCTTTGGCACCCCTGGAATACTCTGTCCAACAGAAGTTGTTTATTGGAGCTATTAATTATTAGCAGTTGTTTTGATAAGAATTATGTAGTCAAATTACAAGAAATGGAAGCAATTCTCAAATCTTTGTGTTAGGGCATCAAACTGACCTCAAAGTAATCTATAATTTTGCTCGAGTTATGTCCCAAGGGTCCTGAGTAAATCAGCCGTCCACCAGTTTTTAATAAAACCAACTGCTCAGAGAGAGAGAGAGAGAGAGATTAGGCCTTCCAATATCTAACCAGAAATACTAAAATATTTTGCACAAGAAATTACCGGCTAACATGAGGCTTTTTTTAAGATTTTATTCATCTAAATGAAATAAAAAAAAAAAAAAAAAAAAAAACGATTCTTCTCATAATGATTCAACAGCTACCATTATTTAATGAAATTAAAATAAGATTCTGCTCTAGTGATCCAATACCGTCAACTTCACTTGTGATCCATATGAAACCTATTCATCTAATCGTTCCAGCATGCTGGAAGAAAGCCAACTGATGGACATAGTGAGTGTGTGTGCACACATATATAGATTAACACGCTTTACCTCATCAAAAGCCTCAAATATGTCAATGCTGGGTTGGTGGATGGTGCAAACTATTGTTCTTCCTGTATCCACTATGTTCTTCACTGCTCGCATGACAATCGCAGCGGATCTAGCATCAAGTCCAGTTGTAGGCTCATCCATAAAGATTATGGAAGGATTTGCAACAAGCTCTACAGCGATTGTGAGTCGTTTTCGTTGCTCTGTGGATAGACCACTAACACCAGGTATGCCTACTAAAGAATCTTTTATTTCATCAAGCTCGATCATCTCCAGGACTTCATTGACAAATTCCTACACATGCAATTCATGATTCTTCTGATAGTACTGAACAAAGCAAGTTATCAGAAGCCAGGACTGTAATCTCACCATTTTACATTCTGAGTCAATCTGAGGATCTAAACGAAGCCACGCGGAAAATATGACAGACTCTTCCACAGTGATTTGTGGGGAATGTATGTCCGTTTGCTCACAGTAACCAGAGATTCTTGCAAATGTTTCTTGAACCTTGGGATAACCACCAACTTTTATTTCTCCTTCAATATAGCCGGTAGTTTTTCTCCCACAGAGGACATCCATCAGAGTAGTTTTCCCAGCTCCGCTCACACCCATCAACGCGGTAAGAATACCAGGTCTGAATGCGCCTGTGATATCAGAGAGAAGTTGCAGTCTTTTCTGTGCAAATCCCCGTTCTCTCATTCCCTGAGAAACTCGAAAAGGGAGAATGTAGTGAGAAGAGGCAACATCATTTATTGGATCTGAAAGGTTCAATCTTGCAACTTCAGGAGGAAAGAGGAGTTCCAGCTTACCACAGGGGTGTCTATGTAGTATTGCACATTGTTACACACGAGCGTCAATGGTGTGAAAGGTAACACCATCCTGCCTGTTTGAAATAAAGAAGCTGTTTAATAATTTTAAAGGAACAAAAATAATAATCGTGTGACTGTACTGGGGCAAGGAAGAATTTCAGGCTCAACCATTTTTTGTTTGCATAGGTTCAGCAGAAACTTTCTTTGTCTCTTCAAGCTTTATGCTGTCATGAGAATCTTCAGTTTCACGACTACGCAAGTACTTCTCATGCGAAATGATAGCACGTGATGATCCCGGAGCTGTAAGTTTTAAAGTGATTCATGAACACCCTTGGCACTACTGAGCCAAAAGTGAAGTCCAGATGCAGAAATGACAAACTTACACTTCAAGAAACTTAAGGCCAAAGTGAAACCAATGTTGAACAGTAAAGTAAATCCCAATAAGGCACCAATTGATACCCAAAAGAAATACCCATCAAAGTTTAGTCCTCGGCTTTCAAGGGTTGCACTCCCTACTGTAGTGTTTGATGACAGTATCTGTGAATATACGTTTATAGCAAGAACTAGTTCAAAACTTGCATAAAAAGATGAAGCGAAAGTTAAATAAACGAGTTATGCAAGCAAAAACAAGTTAGAATGCATGGAGAAATGCAGAGGAAGTTAGCTTTTCCTATGGATTGCAAAATTGTACTCACTTTTAAGGATATTTTGTTTTCTGAAAGAATACGAGTACCCAAATACTTTTCTCGTGGATATTATCATTAATCCAGTGATTGTGTTGTATCAAAGTCAAGTAACTGGAATTGATAACATCAATGAGATACACTGATCTTAGGCAAGAATGTAGATCAGAGAAATTACAAGAATGAAACCATAGGATGTAAAAAGTGTCAACATCTATTTGTTAAGTGAGGCCCTCAGATTTATAAACAGATGGACTCGTGTCTTGCCCGCATACTCAGAGCACCACAAACAAAAGACATTGAATAGCCAAGCCAGTTTAGCTGACCAAGAGTGCTAGCATGTCAAACTATTTTTCTAGATAGAAGTGCTTAAGCATTTCTGCAACTTAAGGAGCTACAGGAGCCAAATACTTGTTCTCACTTCTACAAGGCCCTCACCTCTTGCCATCGTGGAGCATCAAATTCATTGACAGAAAGTCCAATTTCTCCATATGTTAGTGGAGAGACCCAGAAACCCCACTTCAACCAAGCAGGCATAGAGGCTGCAGCAACAAAGCGAAATATTAAGCCACACTTATACATCCAGGATCAAACCAAATAGAAATTCTAACATCCTTACGTTTTGGGATGATGAAACCACCAAATAGCATCAAAATCAGTAATGCAACACTACCAGCTGGGGTGGAGGCAACCACAGTTTGAAAGATTGAGGCGAGAAAACGGAACAAGGATATTGAGGACAAGTGAACAAAGAAAAGAAGTAATAATTGGTGGAAGAACCTGCATAAATAAGCAGAAAACAATAGAAGCACTGGCTTACGAGTGAAATGGTTGTAAAACTTACAGATGATAATGAAATGTAAAAGAAGGTTATGGAGGCAAGGTAATCAAAGGTCCTAAAATGAAGAACTCTCACGTTAAAACTTACCTGCCTACTTCAGGACTGTATCCAATCACATAATATGTAAGAGATGTCCAAACCACAGATTCCAGCAGTGAAAGAGGAAGTTTCAGTATAGATGCTGGAATTGCATAAGCCCAAGCAGGGTAAAAGTACAGCTCCTTTTGTTTATAGAAGGCTTCTAGCCTCGAAACAGTCATTGCCAATTCCGGAAATCCATCAACGAGGAGTATGACTAGTGCATAAAACAGAGAGCCCATATAGTAGTTGGCATGAAGAACATCTATTCCCATCCGAGTCCGCAAGAATACAGTCATTGTGATAAATGCAGTGAAAATGAGCTGTATGATGAAATGGCAATAATCAACTTCCAAGGTCCTTTTTAAAATTAGAATTAGGGAGATAGATTAAAAATTAGATTATGATAGGCACGAACATTGAAAGTGATATACATTATAGAAGCTGCTAGAGATGTATGAGAGTTTAGTTTGACCTGTACTGATTTGAAAACATAGATAAAAGAATTTCTCCTCATGAGAAGAAGTTCCCTCGCCATGCACGCTCTCAGAAGTTCCCATCTGGACAGAGAGTATACATTAAAAGAAAGAGCATTTTTGTGGATTTTGGACCTATCAACTGTGTCTGAAAGCTCCTGATCTAGCTTCATCCCACAATAAGATTCCCTGAACTTTTTACAGAACATATTGACCGACATATAACTATACGGTAGCTCAGGATGCTGCCAATATTGTGCTTGGTCTTTCCTAGATATAACCTGCATATCAACAGCAACTTAATAAATGGTCGACCAAGGTAGCTAACTTGCAGTGCACAATCTGGTTAGTGTTTACTACCTCTTGGAGGAAATCAGCAACCCCCTTTCTTTCAGGACACCTAAATCCACAGTCCTCAAAAAACTTCAGAGCTTGGTCACGAGGGCCTTGGTACACGATTTTCCCTTCAGCCATCAGAATAAGGTCATCAAACAGATCAAATGTTTCTGGTGCAGGCTGAAGAAGCGAAACCAGTATGGTGGCATCTGTGAAATGTGCTAGTTGCTGAAGACAAGAAACAATCTGAAAGGCCGTCGAACTGTCCAAGCCGTTTGTTATTTCATCCATGAATAGAGCTTTATTTGGGCCAATAATCATTTCCGCTGTCCAATTTTTACCAGAAAGTTGACTTGTCAGATAAGATTTTGGAAATTTAAGTAGCCAAGCTCGGAAATGATAGTAAAACATTGTTTCACTTCAATCATATAGAATTTTATTTTCAATAAGATTTGCTGCATTTTGTGTTTCTACTACCTGTAGTCAATCTTTTCTTTTGACCACCAGATATTCCTCTTCTCATGGGATTTCCAACCAATGTGTCTGCACAGATATCCAGCCCTAGGATCTGCAAAGAAGTTGAAGAAATAAAGACAGAAGTTTCTGCTTAAATATTGGATGTACAGCAAATTAATTAACTAATTAACTGTCAACTCAGTCAAAAGAGCTTACTTTTAAAATGTAGTCTGTCTGAAGAGTTCTTTTAAGTCCTTTGAGAGCAATTGCCTGGTAAACAAGACATGATTATTGTCCACAAAAGTTCTAGAAGTGGCCAATATTTCCTTTATCATAACGAGCTCACATTGGATTGGTTGGGCACATTAAATACCCCATCGATCCAATGGATCAAGTGAGACACAAGCCTAAGACTGGGTGGGTGGCCCCAACATGGGTTCGTTTGAACAAGTTGTGGCGGTACTCAAACCTGTGTTTTTCTCCTATGCTACGCACACTGTTCTGTTCCTTAAGCCAATGCCATGGTCTTCACGTGTGGAAAGTACTTGGCCGATGGGAGCATATTTGTCCATTTCCTTTATCATTTTATGTATGGCATCAATAATGGTGATATTGTAATTTTGGCCTCTTGGCTTTATTATAAATGGATAGCTTGGGGTCACATTGGTCAAATTCCACAGGAATATGCGTGGTCCTAAATACTCTTTATATTCATGTGGTCTCCTCCACCTAACAGCTTAAGCTTTTGGGTTGAACTTTTTAACATGCTATTTATGTTTCAATAGAATCTGTAACTATTAACTGCACTGGTTGCACCACACTCAAAGTAGAACTTTTAGTAACCTGGCTAAGAAACAATCTAATGCTGATGTTACATCCCAGCCATCCCAATTTTCAAAGATTGTTTCCCTGGCAGAGAAAGAATAGAAGAGCACAGAAACTCACTGTTACCCACCACTTGACAGTTGAAATTACATTTTCATGCAGAAAAATCTGTTTATATCCTCTTTCATATGATACAGCACAAAAGTCCCAAACTTGTCTTCCAGAAAAACAACCAAACTATCATTTACAGCTCTTCAGCTTCTAGGAATAATTCAATACCGAGATTCAAATTGGCTTTTTTCCAGTAACAAAACTGGATACTCATATTGTACCTTATAATGGGTAGAGAGAAAAACGTGGGAGATTGTCACTAAAGGTACCTTCATGTAAGTATCTATATCGGGATCTGGAACAATTCCTGCTTCCTTCTCCCTTCTGCTGATCTCCATCATGATATCTTAGCAACGAGAAAAACCAAAAAGGCCATCATTTAACACAGATTCCAAGTGACAGATCTAAAATCACTTTGAAGGACATTCACCTTCTCGGCTTCCAACACCTAGACAACGGGCAGAAAAGTCCAGTGTTTCCCTCACGGTCATTTCTGGAATGTGCAGATCATATTGGCTTATGTAAGCAGACGTTTTTTGGGGGATGAACTTGTCAAGCTTGTGGCCATTATATGATATTTCTCCAGTGACCTATCAGATAAGAGAGGGAAAAGGTGAGAATATCAAACTCAAAGACAGATTAATAGGAGCTTACGGATGTTTTGATGGTACTTAATTACCTTAATTCGAACTTCAAGTTCAGTGCCATTAACCATAGACTAGAAAATAGTTCTGTTCCATTTAGCCACAAAATGCAAAGAAAATAAATGCACACGATGTTATCTCTCATTTCTCAGCACCCTCCAAGCACTTTCATCAAATGGAATAGCACAATGTGCCTCAGTGTTGACTTGATGAAAACTCGCTGAGTCCATGTCTGCTAGGATGCTGATGTTGATTGTTTATAGAAAGAAGAACTTGGGTGAGCATATGTTCCCATGAGCATGATTCTGTCTTAGTTTACATGTTATTTGTAAGCCATACATGCGGTAAGTATTGCCTTTAAGCCTAGTGAAGTTTGACATAGAAGTTCTTAAGTATAGAGCAAACATAAAACCTTGAGTGATTTGCTTAGAATTCCTGAAAGAGCCTTTAGAAAGGAAGTTTTCCCACATCCAGGCGGTCCAAGCAGTAGAGTCATTCTGTGGCAAGAAAAGGCACAATGAATATTATGTATTCTTCTATCATCAAGCTTGTGCTTCTCTCTGCAAAACTGTTAGGACAATAATTTTCTTGAATTGCAGGTATGATAATGAGATTGGCAATATGTCAGATAATCATTCCCTTTAAAAGGTAGGTTATGCTAGCAAGCTTCTCAAACTTCATAAAACTTTCCACTGTGGGCCAGTATGGTGCGAATTGCCAAAGTTTGACACTGCCCTCAAATATAAAGAATCAGCCAACGCTCACAAACTTCATCACTTGCTACTAAGTGGGTGATGAGGTTATGCTCATGTCTGGATAGGTTCATTGCAAAAGCTGAGTATTTAACCTTTTACAACCTACATCGAGTCTGGATATTAAATTTTTGTGTTGGTGATGCAAACAATTGCAGCTAGAAGTGAATGAAATAGTTGAAGACATTAGGACTGCCTAAATTAGGACTGCCTAAAGACAAAGGGTAAGGCACAATTTCCCAGGGATAATGGGATTGGAAGAGCTGTAACAGGATGACAAACCTTCCAGGCTTTATAACTCCACTGACATCCTTAATGATGCTTATTTTGGTCTTACGTGACTCTGAACCTGGCATTGTGGGAATACCCTGGACAAAAAGTTCCAATTTACTTGAATTAGTAAATCTTTCAGGAAGCACCGACCATTTAAGGTAAATTGACATGATGCCAAAAACATAAGTCGAAATTTTTCTGCAACACACAGAACCGTGAGGAGTAGTTCAGTCTTATGACAGACTAAAGTATTACAGGAAGAGTGTTACAGCAACAAAAGAATGAAAGAACGGGCATGGGAACAAACAAAGCAGTGTTGGCAAATGAGAACATGGAGGTATACATGGTTTTGCCGCACTTACCAACATATAGCCTCTAATTGGCCCTAGTATAATTGAACAAACATGTGAGAAATGATCGGCAATACTTAACTTAATCTGTTCAAGAAGGACAAATAAAAGAAAGAACATGCATCCGTACCCAAAGAAAAACTAAATTCAAGATGACAGGAGTTAAAGAACTTGCAAATAAATCTGCCAATGGCATAGAAATACATGTTGGAAAGCAGTTCACATTAAATGGATTCAATCTTTAATATTTAGCTGCTTGTTCAAAAATGGTGAAAAGCAAGAATTCCTACAATCTACTCCACAAGAAAGGTACTTACAGTAGTACTGTAATCGACCCCAAAAAAAAAAAAAAAAAAAAAGTACTCACAGGAAGCATGCTCTTTAGGGAATTCCAGAGAGTAGGCAGGGGCTTTCCTTGAACTATCTCACAATCTGCTTCAATACATAAATTCAGATATCTGATGTCTATGGTGGGCAATTTGACACCAACCCTGTGGAAAACATTTTGACAGCAATTATTTCCTTACTACACCAAAAATAAGACCCATGGGATGAGTTTGAGGAAGTAAACGAGGAAAGAAAAAAGCAAGAAGAAAGCAAAACCTCATTCAAATAAGTTGGCCAACATGGGCAGGCACGGTGTGGCCTCTTACCAAGATCATATGCAAGCATGTACATTGGAACGCATTATATGAACAGAAGTGTTTTCCTCTGTTAATGAACTTTTGGGGTCTCATGCTGCCCAGGTCTGCATAAATCTTTTATGCTCACACAGGTTTAATGTATCTAGGTAACTCCACAGCCATTCGACTTTCTGAATATAGATGCAACTCCCATTATCAAGGGAAGAAGAATAACTTACTTTTCTGTTCTGTCTCTGATCTTGCGCAACAAATTAAGGTTGTCATTCTCAACATGCCCGATGAGCTTCTCTACGAAAAAATGGCGTTCCAACGCACCAAGCTTAGAAACATCAACCACTTTCTTTCCTTTATCATCAACTGCCCTTTCATCGATCTCACAATCAAACAGTGACGACCTCAACCGCTCAAAAGTTGGTAACCTCTCAATGGCAGCCCATTGGAGATCATATTCATCATAGGTATCATCTTTTGTTGAGCTTACAGCCGAAGTGCTTCGAAAACTCGATTCCTGAAGCCGAAATGATGATCTGAGGCTCCTTCCTAGCTCTGATAACTCATTTCTAATGGACTGTATACCATCTGATTCCGTTCCGATTAGCTCAGCCATATGTGAGAGTTAGGCACAAATGTCAACTCTGAAGAAAAACTCGAATGCTATATGCTTATGCATGTATGCAGACCAACGGTACTGGTATCAAATGAAGATGAAGTAATCAAATATCTCATTCAAACGCTTGCTGCACAAGGAACGCGGAAATGATAAATTAACTCGTCTTTTGTGGACGGTAGAGGAAGCAAGAGAGTCGGGTCAATTGATCAAGTTTTAATTAGCCGGCAAACATCTGATTTGGCACATGGTATTTTGCCTTCTCAAGTAACCAAATTGGGGAGTTGACTTCCATATTCTAGCGACTTGCATTCTCTCTCTTCCAAATCAAAGCATGAGACCACTGAGTAGTTTAGGCCGGTATGGAATTCGTGCTTCTCTGTCACCTCTTAATTCTCTTCTCTTCCCTCTGTCAGACTGGCAATCCTTCCCCATATAATAGACCAAGCTCAAGATGACTAAGACGACTCCTTTTTTGGAATGAATTAGTTCATTAAGGTTCTTGCGAATGCGGTTCATATTCATAGTCCGCATCACAAAGGAATAACATTATATGCATACAGAATCAGCCACGTTCCACGTCCTTGCGGGGGGTGCACCTCTACGCCCTTATCAAGTTAAAGTGTATTTGTGCCTCCACGCCACAGATTCATTTCAAGAGTATTAACCTCACACCCGTATTTTCACCCAGCACCAATTAAACATGAGTCACCGATTTGATCCACGACATAGCTGAATCATGTAGAGACTTCGAGGCTAAGGCAATGGCATTAGATGGTAGAACTTAGCAACTAAGAATAGCAAGGCACAACCACAGATTACCTTGAGAGGGTAGGGGGAAAATTGATTTGAATCCAATAACACGGTGCAGACATCAGCAAGTTGTGGAATATAGAGTAGTATACCAGAAGAAAGGCTGAAATATCAAACATCGTGGTCTAATCTTGTGAATCACTGAATATAAGAATGCCAACCACCAACCACTAATGTTTTGACATTCTATGAACCCAAACTCCAAATACTAATAAAATACCAAAAGAAAGTGGCACGATATTTACAGTCCAGGTCTTATCCAGCGAGTCAGGGAATATAAGGATGCCAATCAGCTATGACTTTGACATTCTATGAGCCCAAACACGTATGGAATATACCTCATTCTTAAACAGTGACAGGTCAAATATGCTCATCTGAAAGGCAGGGTATGTCCAAGAAGCTGCATAGTCAAACCATTTGATTTGGAGGAATGTTTATATTCGTAAAAGCATAAAACACAAGAGCCGCTTTACCGAAAGATCGAAGAATTAGTGAGAGAGAAAAAGAAATAAAAGTAACTATAGGAGTCCCTCTAATCCTACTCTAACACTCACTTTCAGACTTTTGCCCAGAGGGCGTAGTGAAACCCAGAAATGAAAAGGTGGGGATTTGAAAACCTCCCCTTCCAAGATGGAAGGATGGCCACTAGGCGAACCGGTGGTTAGTAACTATAGGTTGAATAAACCCTATTAATCAGCTAGGTTCATAAGTAATTAATGGAATGCAATCTAGAAAAAATTGGGTAAATGAGTACATGGAGACAGAAGATTAAGTTTTTAGGTGAACTCGGATATGACATGAGTCAACAAAACGAATAATTTAAAGTGCCGGGATCGAGAATCGATGCATTTTGACTCATTTTCCTAATGGAAATAAATTTCTTTTTAAGGCTCCGTTTATTTCGTGGAAAATAATTTCCAAAAAAACGTTTTCCGGATTTCCAGTATTCGTTTTACGGAAAATGAATTCCTTGGGAAAATGTAAAGTCTTTTAAAATAGGGGAAGACGTTTTCCACTTTTGAAAAGTGGAAAATATTTTCCTCACTTGATCTCTCTTATCTCACACTTCTATAAATCATCACTTCCTCCTCCCCTTTCTTCTTCTTCTTTTCTTTTTTTATTCGAATTATTTTTTTTTCTTTTTTCTTTTTAATTCAAATTATTTTTAAATTCCTTTTTCTTTTCTATTTCTTTTCTTTTTTTTTTTCTTTTTCTTTTCTTTGTTTCCCATCTTCTTCTTTCTTGGCTAGTCGTCAACTGTCACGAGGTGAACCTCAAGCTCGTCAATCGGCGAGCCTCGAGCTTGACGCTCGCGCTTGCCAATCTAGTGAGCGGAAAATATTTTCCTTACCAAACACCGAAAAATATTTTCCGAAACATTTTCAAGTTTTAGTTGAACACTAGAAAATATTGTCATTTTCCTGGAAAATGACTTCTGGAAAAATATTTTCCGAAAATGGCTAATTTTTTGTGAAACGAACGGACCCTAAATCGATACTTTCCACTATAAATTATTAATGCGTTAGTGTGTCCCACGATGGTGGCCACTAAATTTTGTTCGTGGCTAAAATACAATTGCAAATGAAATGATGCTAGAGATGCAAAAACTGGTTTATGAAATTTGATTTGTGAAATTATGTTGCGTGTTCTTCGGCTTTTTGGATATGGCTCATCATACATAAAAGATTGGGAGAGTTGAAACCATAAGTCCTAGATCTTATGTATGAAAGCAATCAAGTACGAAACCTTTCAATTGGTCCTATCAAGTCTTAGACTTCATTTTCTGCAAAAATATTTTAGCATAAATTGCTATCAATAATTGAAATATTTTCATTAATTAATTATTTTAAGCGAAACAAACGATTATTTTTAGAAAAATATTTTCAAAATCATTTATTTTCTACGAAACGAGTAGAGCCTTAATCAAACCACTTAAAGGTTGAGGACTTGATTGTATTTGGTGCCGACTTAGAGCTTTCAACGCAAATTTTCCCAAAAAATTACCTCTTTACTTTGCGTGAAACCTTTGTTGCAGTTATCGAAATTTGACGTTCTCCTTTCTACTTAGCAGGTATATAGCAATTCCTGTAAGTTCATGGGACGACCAAATTCTGATAAGATCTCACTAAACAATTTATCAAGTCACGAACTTGGCCATTTTGCTACTAAGGCTCTGTTCACGAAAAATAAATAATTTAAAAAATATTATCATTTATATCGCTTATAAAAATGAATAGCCGTGACGTTTAATAATAGTAAGGAGAGACTTCAAGGGCTAAGGTTTAATAATAGTAAGGAGAGACTTCAAGGGCTAAGGCAATGACATCATATGGCTGAACGCAGCATTTTAATAATAGCAAGGCATGACCACAGGCTTTCTCGAGTAGGGGTGTGCAACCAAACCGGGTATACCGGGTTCCCAAACCGGCCCACCCGGAAAACAGAGTCAGGAATTGGTTCCCATTGAAACGGGTCCGGGAACCGGTTCCCAAAATTCGGAACCAATTGAAATCAGTCCGGGAACAAGTTCCGAGTGATTACCCACCCGGAAACCGGTTTCTGGACCGGTTTTGGAACCGGTTCCTGGACCGGTTTTGTAAGTAGAGGTCCAAAACCCTTTTTTTTTCTTCCGATTTCTATTCTTACTCCCGCAATCACACAATATTTTTCCTCTTGGCTCTCTCTCAAACACGCATGGCACTCCTCCTTTGTCATTCCTCTTCCTCACTTGCTTCCCTCCCTCACCGGCTCCCTCTCGCACTGTCTGATGGACGGACGGTGTTCGTCACCGCCAAATTCTTGTGTATCACATGGATTGGCTCACTTAATTTCTCTTTTGTAGGAGAAGTTATGTTTGCATAAATGAGTAGCTTCATGTAATAGTTGTGGGAATAAGACTAATATTAGACCAATGTTTATTGTTAATTCTTTGCCTTATGATTTTATTTATTATAAATAGCCCTATGAATCCTTAATTTTTCGTTTAATCAAAAAGTTCATGTATTAATTTATTACCAGTGCAAATGTTTCAATATAAATTAGGAGGATTACGTTATTTTCTTGCTTATTAATATAAAATTCGAAGTTGTATAGGATATTGGGAGATTGCAAAACAGGTTCTAGTAGAAACAGAGTTGACCTTGGAACCGGATTAGAAAAACACGGTGGGTCGGGTATAGGGTCCAATTACAAACAGGGTCAGGTATAGGGTCCAGAAAAGGGGAACCGGTTATAATAGGGTCGGGTACAGGGTCCAGGTCTAAACCCTACCCATCCTGGACCTGATCATCCCTAATCTCGAGAGGGTTGGGGGAAAAATTGATTTGAATACAATAACATATTGGGGGACAGTAGCAGATTGTGGCATATAAAAATGAAACACTAGAAGAAGAAGCAACGATATTCAAAACTAAGGACTGATCTTGCGAATCCCGGAACATAAGAACGGTAAATCATTGATGACTTTGACATTCTATGAGCCCGAACACCAGCAGCATGTTCTTCATTCCTGAACCATGCGTGACAGATCAGATATGCTCATCTGATAAGCAAGGTATGTCCAAGAAACTTCATAGTCAACCCAGATGATGTGGAGTCAGAGCATAACCGTACCATGATCCTCTCTTGCAGTTAAAAGCATCAAACACTCGAGCTGCGTTATTGCGAAATCCATACATCCCGCAAGAATGAGTCAGAGACGAGCGTAAATTGGGAGTGGTCAGACCAGACATATGTCAGCACCACAAACGTCATGCATGACGAAGTTGTGCAAATGGAAAAAGAAAGAAGTACTTGTAGGTCGAAGGAAGAAACCTTATCAGTCAGCTAGGTTAATAAGTATTTAATGGCCCGCAATTTTAAAAGGATTGGGTAAATGAGTAAATGGGGACATAGAATTGCTTTAGATTAAGTCAGCTATTACATGAATCCAAAAAACAATAAATAAATAATCAGAAAAAAAAAATTGTAGAGAGAAAATTAATTTAAAGTGCCGCGATCAATAATTGATACTTTCAGCTTTGAAATAGTAAGGTATATGAGGCTCTAATCATGCGAGAAAGGACAAAAATGAACAAAAAGTTGGAAATTGAAAACAACATTGATTGTGGGATAGCATGACATGGCAAATCTGGTACCAATCATGATAATGATCAGTATAGCCCAAATAAATTTATTCTATCCTATGTTGTGTTCTTGCCCAAAATAAAATAAAATCGAATATAAAAGAGATATAATCCAGATAAAAGTATCCCATCTGGGAAATTATATAAAGATGAATAGGATCTCTGATATTCATAGTATAAAACCTATATTTCTTGATTAACAAACTTCTTAGATTAATAAAATTAAAATATTAATTATAAATTATTATTTTTGAATTTTAATATAAATTCTTAAATAACAAAAAAAATAACAATAATTTTCATTTTTAACTATTTCTATTTTTATTTATGCATTTAAATTTCTTTTAACCTATAATATATACATTTATACAATATATGCTTAGTATTTATATTTATTACATGTTTTAGTATTTTAGGTATATTAGTATAGTTTATTATTTAATAAAATTTTATTAAGGAACGATGGATGAGAATAACAAAAAAATAAAAAAGAGAATAAAAAATAAGTTAAAATAAATGAAATAGGCAATAGTATGGAAGCACTATACTTTTTGAATTGAGAATGTGAATGATTGTGCCTTCTCTCTCTAACTAAACTTGGCATTCATTGGCTAATCTACCTTATCGATGTTGTTGTAATTTGTTTACATTTATTGTCATAGTTGAACATGTGGGTTTCGAATGCTACGATGAGTTTCTCTGTTGTTTACGATTTTGATCATACAATAATCATGGATTTATTGATGCAAGTTATCTTCATTTGTTTATTTGTGGTTTCTTTATCAGTGGATTGGGATAGCTCCGTACCATCTCCGTTTATATATTTTTAGGTTCATTTATACTGATATATCGTTCATACCAATTAAGCGATAGGATAGGATGTGAAAGTATCAGTTTTATTATTGCGATTCACCAAAAAGTAGATCAAATGTGGCAAAATTCATGTCATATTTTATCATATCCAATCATATTTTAACAATAAATCAAGACAACCAAACGCAACCATATAGCACTACATGGAAAATTAGGTCAAGTTACGACGTCAATAATTACATGTCACATGACCTGGCAAATCAGATGCAAGAC
Organism: Eucalyptus cloeziana; assembly: GCA_014182715.1. Taxonomy (NCBI): domain Eukaryota; kingdom Viridiplantae; phylum Streptophyta; class Magnoliopsida; order Myrtales; family Myrtaceae; genus Eucalyptus; species Eucalyptus cloeziana. The sequence continues at coordinate 22,286,573 of CM024635.1, read as the reverse complement.
ATGACGATGAGATAACATAACATGACAATTATCACAAGTTGTTGATGTTTTCACTAGAACATTTATCGAGATAGGTTTGTCAATTTACAAACCAAACTCAGTCTTTGGTCCTCCCCATTGACCACTTTAAATGGGAGTTTTGAAGTAACAAATCAAAAGGCAAACAATCAGAATGATTGGAGTGCCGAATCTTCTACAAATCAGCATGAAAATAACACATCATATAGAGTATCCACGAGTTGATTGTGAGATTTATCTGATTTGTTTTTTATTCAATTTCTATGTAAATCAAATTGTTATCTTTTGTCTTTAACTTCCACCAGAATTATACCATAGAGAAAACAAAGAATTTGGTCAATGAAGCATTTGAGTCTAGTTCTATTTTAGCAAACAGACGTGCACATTCACTTGCACGGTTAAGATCTGACCATTTTGATTAACTTCTTGACTAGGTTGGGGTATAGTCCAATGATCACTAGAAGCTTTTGTCTTTGATGGACCTAAAGTTGAATTCCATTGAAATAGCTCCCCCTTAGTCATAAAAGTAACCTGAGAAGAAGAGGCAAAAGGAAAATAATGCTCATAAAAACATGTCAAGATATATAAACACACAAGTAGATTGATGAAGACAACGATATCCTTTGTGTTTTTCACTATATCCCAAAAATATGCCTGGCAAAGAACGCTAGTCAAATTTGTTCATTGTGTAGTTGCGTAAATATGGATAATAATAAGAGTCAAACCCTCAAAGTAATGAGTAATCAAGGTCCTTCTTGAATAAGATCAAAAGTGGACTTCAATTACCTAGTACAGTTGAATGAAGCCGATTTATCAAATAAGTTGCTATTGTAAACACTTCCACCCAATAGTTAAATTGGGAAAATTGTCCAAAAAGTCCTAAACCAATTGTACTTTTACCAATTCAATCATAAATCATTTAATTTTGCTAATTGAAGCCTAAACCTTTTCACATTTGCTAATTGAGTCCATCCAGCCAATTTTGATCAAATTTTTCTAGTATAGACACTGGTTGGCCATACCACTTTTTAATATATATATTCAAATTTTTAATTATTTTTTATATTTTAAAGTTCTTTTTTTCCCTCTTCTTCCTTTATCGGTCGCCTAACCTCGGCGATGGCCGGCAACCAACCAGAGGTTATGACTGGCAAGAGTCGGCCTCAAGTGAGGCTCACCCACGCCAAACTCAACAAGGTCGAGCCTCACTAGAGGCCAGCGAGGGTGGGCCTCGTTGGGATTTGGCGAGTGACACTTTGCCAGCCTTAGACAAGGTCAAGCCTCACCAGAAGCTAACGAGGGTCGCCCTCGCCAAAGGCTAGTGAGGGCAAAGCACGGCCTTGCCCAAAGTAGGCGAGGGGCAGCCTCGCCAACCATAAGGAAGGCTTGCCCTCACTAGATCTGGCAAGGACGAGCCTCTCCCAAGGCTAACGAGGTCATACCTTGCCAAATCCTAGCGAGGGCGAGCCTCGCTAGAGGTTGCCCCTTGTCAATCATAGCCTTTGGCCGGTTGCTGGAGGTTGGGCAACTGGTAGAGGAAGAAAATGAGAAAAAAAGAAATTAAAAATATAAATAAAAAATAAAAAATTATAAAAAATAATAATAAAATCTGCCCACATTAGCAAATTTGGGCCAAAATTAGCTGAATAGACTTAATTGGCAAAAAAGTGAAAAGGTTCAGAACTCAATTGGCAAAATTGAAAGGTTTAAGATTGAATTAGTAAAAGTGCAATAGGTTTAGGACTTTTTGGACAATTTTCCTAGTTAAGTGACATAGGATGCCTCAAATAATGTAGCAAGCCCGACTTCAACAATATGTCGATGTTTCCTCTCATCAACAATGTTTTGCTCTAGTGTACCAAGACAAGAGAGTTGTCATATGCTGCAATAATTTTCATCTAATTTCTAAAAAGATGTGAAAAGCTCAAAGAAATTTGACTTTCATTGTAATGGACACAAGCAACAGTATTAGGAGAAATCATCAATGAATACCACATAATATCAAAATTTTTGCATAGAAGGAATTGGGCTCGATTCCCATTATCACAGTGCATTTTCTCTAGTGGATGGGACATTGAGAATCGGATAAAGAAAATGACAAACCTTTAACTTTTACTAATCCGACAACTTGTGTATCATCTTGACCTGACTAATTAGTGAACAAAGAACATGGAAATTAGCATCGATAATTAGGCCAGTTGAATTGACACTATTGAAAATGGGTCAATGGCGGGATTGAAGGATAACGGTTTTTGAACCGTAAGTTTTAGGACTTATTAGATAAGTTCTAAATTTATTTTAGTCCCTAGTGCCTAATATACGTGAAAATTAGACATAAACGGTTCCATTTTCTCTCAAGAACCACCCACTCTCTTTTTTCCCTCTCTTACTCAGTTTTCTCTATCTCTTCTCTCTCTCCCCCGCCAGGCCCTGCGGCCATGCCACTTGGCGTGCCACCCACTTTGTCCAATAGAATTTCATGCATGGAGACCATAGGAGAATAAAAGACTTCCTTTCTCTCTCTCCCTCTCATTTCTCTCAGCTCTCTCTCGCTCACATCTCTCTCTCTCAACCCGACTCATTCTTTCTCTCTCGCCAATCACTTGCTCTCTCTCTCCATCACTCGCCGCTCCTATTTTCTCAATTTTGCTCACGAGATCGAGGGAATCGAGCTACATTGAATCACATCCAGCCAAGGCGAGGGGTCGGAGCTCGGTTTGTCCGCGAGATTAGTTCAGTTTGCTTATCGAGGCAAGTGAAATTCCAAACCCCTATGCTATGCTGATTTGCTCGTAGTGTGGACCGACAAATCTTGTCTTTGATGTGCCAGGTTGCTTGTCTTGTGCTGTCTTGACTTGGTTTGTATCACTTTAGGTCGAATCGTGTCGTTGTTGTGGGTTGATCGAGGTCTAGATTACATGCAACGTGTCGTGGGATGTCAAGGGACCGTTAGGAGTATAAATTGGTTGAGTTGAGCTCAGTTTTGGCTTTGCATGTGGTCATGGGTTCGGTGTGGTTCAGTGGCTGTGGGTCATGGTATGTGGCTCGATAGTCATGGGTCTAGGTGTATGAGGTTCGGTGGTCATGGGTTTGGTGTGAGGCTTAGTGGTCTCAAATTGTCGATGGCTTGAATTACGAGATTTTGGTTGTGAGGTTCGATAATAGTGGATTGTAGATGTCTGGTAATGAGGTTTGATGGCATATCGTGGGTCATCGATGTTAAATTTTGAGGATTCAGTAGTGCACGAGTCATGCCGTAAGGTCAAATGATGTTGAATTCTTAAATTAGAGTTTTATGGTGAAAATTTGAATGTGCATAGTGGTGGCGAAAATTTAGGTAGGTTCAATTGAGGTGATGGTGCATTTGATTTATGAATTTCGCAAGTGGTGTCATGTGTTATGTTTGGGATTATGTGATGGTACAACTCTAGTAGAGATTCGGCTAGCTCATGGTGTGATTAGGGTGTTAGTAGTGTCAATCTTGATGAATCTAGATGTAAAATAGTGGCAACAAAGTGTATATAGGTTCGGCTAAGTGATGTGGTTAGTTTAACCGAGTCGTGTCATGGGTAGAAATCAATTTTGAGTCGAGTTAGTCTTAAATTATTGGAAGGAAGCATGCATGCTTTTAGGATTGAGTCTTTGTGATTGACAATCCTAGTTATGAGTCGTTTTTGTCTGCATGTTTAACGATAAGATAATTGTGCATGGACTGTGTTTAAGATACCCTATAATAAATACCATCGGAGAGCATACTGACGATGCCTTGTGGAGTTGGAGAGAAATTATGGATGCTCAATGTAAGCATACCCTAGAAGCCTAGGGAGAGCGTGCCCTAAATGCCCCAAACTAGTGATGCCATGATCAGTGGACCATGAAGCCTGCGCGGGTTGAGGAACGTACCGGCGTACACCACAGAGAACCGTAAGGCACACCAAAACTCCACTAGATGGGAGTATTCCTCTTGCGTGGCTCGATGATGCGTGATGGGGTGAGTGATTCTAGAACGGAATTTTTTTAGAGAGGAATTTTGTGATTAAGTGTATGGAGTAGTGTATACGGTAAAAAAACAAAAAAAAAAAAAGGAATCAGCAAAGATAGAACGATCGCCTTCCAAGGTATAAAGGCCTCGCCACCAACCGAGGATGAGGATCGAGATCTACGAAGTTCACCACCAAGGCCTAAAGCTTCCACCAGACAAGGATAAAGGACTTCGGGATAGGAGAAGCTCACCACCAAGGCCTAAAGATTCCACCAGCCAAGGATAAAGGGCTTCTTGGCTCACCACCAAGGAGTGATCTATGCTCCAAGGATAAAGAAACCAAAAGGAGTTATCCACTCTCCGAAGGAGTTCACTCAAGCAGAGGAAAGCTCACAATTTCATTGATCAAATTCGTATGTCTCATACATTGGATAGTTTTCCCCTGTTTATAGGAGGATTTTAGCATTAGGAAATATTAAAAACAGACTTTAATGACCTAGGAACTTAAATCTTCAACTCTTGAACTGCATAACAATAAATACACCTAGGAACTTATGAAATGCAATTAGTAGTACGGGAATTTGCATTCTTGAACTTTTAGCTTTCCGTATTCTTGAACCATTGGCCTTCCACATTCTTCGACCGCATTCGCAAACCTTTAGCCTTCCCAAAATTCGAGCTCATCCCTTGACCAAAAACAAATTCTCCTGAAACTTCATCAATTGGTCATGCAAGACGTCTAAAATGGCCTCCCATTGCTAGTTATCGACGTACCACAAAATATCGATAAGTAATTAAAATTATTCATTCAAAATGATCCATCGAAGCACATAATGCCCAATTTCTTTATTGCCTTGGATAAGCATCGATGGTTCCGAGTTGGTCGATGGACCTACGTTGGATGCTCCCGCATCATCCTCCCGGGTTGTTTGAGATTTGTCCTCAAATCCAGAAAGTTTTCATCCTCTAAGTAAGGAGAAAGGTCTCCCACGTTGAATGTTGCCGAAACTCCAAATTCTCCAGGAAGGTCTATCTTGTAAGCATTGTCACCAATTCGCTCAATAACTTTAAAGGGACCATCAGCTCTAGGCATGAGCTTGTTCTTTCGTCGAAATGGAAATCTCTCTTTCCTCAAGTGAAGCCATACAAGATCACCCGGTTCAAATTGAGTCTTCTTGCGATGTTTATTAGCTTTCTTCTTGTAAGATTCATTGGCCTTTTCGATCTTGGATCGAATTTGCTCATGGAGCTTCTTCATCGATTCAGCTCTTTTCTTGCCATCAAAGCTTACTTGAGAGTTAGATGGAATTGGAATCAAATCAATGGGTGTGAGAGGATTAATTCCATACACAACTTCAAATGGCGATCGACCAGTAGTATAACTCGGTGATCGATTGTAAGCAAATTCAGCATGCGCAAGCTTTAAATCCCAATCTTTCAAAGATTTACTCACCATACCACGAAGAAGAGTGGTTAGAGTACGATTTGTTACCTCCGTTTGGCCATCGGTTTGTGGATGATAAGCCGTGCTGAATAAGAGTCTTGTACCAAGCATTCTCCATAGAGTCCTCCGTAAGTAGCTTAAGAACTTGGAATCACGATCCGACACAATGGTCTTTGGTACTCCATGAATGCGAATAATCTCTTTGAAATATAATTCAGCAATATGAGATGCATCGTTGGTCTTGTGACATGGCACAAAATGAGCCATTTTAGAGAACCGATCGACGACCACCATGATAGCATCTTTTCCTCTTTGAGTTCTTGGTAGAGCCACAATGAAATCCATGCTAACATCTTCCCAGGGCTGCAATGGTACTGGAAGTGGAGTATACAAACCTTGATGGAAATGGCTTTTTGATCTTTGACAAGTTGCACACCTTGAGATGATAGCATGCACATCTCCACTCATCTTTGGCCAATAGAAATGCTCTTGAAGAACCTCAAGAGTTTTGTTAATACCAAAATGACAAGCCAATCCTCCACCATGCGCCTCTTGAATCAGCAATTCGCGAAAAGAACTCTTCGACACACATAATCGATTTCCTTTAAAAAGAAACCCATCTTGCAAAGAATATGTACCTTGAACTCCCCGCTTGCAATTGTTGATGATGGATGAGAACTCCGCATCTTCAGAATAAAGTTCTTTCATTGATTGAAATCCAAGAATCCTAGAGTCCAGAACAGCAAGCATAGAATATCTTCTCGATAAAGCATCTGCTACAACATTTGTGTGCCCAGGTTTATATTTTGAGACAAAGGAAAAGGATTGAAGAAATTCTACCCATTTTGCATGTCTCGAATTAAGCTTGCGTTGGCCGCTAATAAACTTAAGCGCCTCATGATCAGAATGAAGGACAAATTGCTTTGGCCTCAAATAATGACTCCAATGATCAAGAGCTCGAATAATGGCATAGAACTCTTTGTCATAAGTTGAATAATTCCTCTTGGAATCGGTTAACTTCTCGCTGAAATATGCCAATGGTTTTTGTGCTTGGACAAGAACAGCACCAATACCAACTCCGCTTGCATCACACTCAACTTCAAATACTTTATCAAAATCAAGAAGGGCAAGAATAGGGGACTCGCAAAGTTTCTGCTTGATTACCTCAAAGGCGTTATGAGCAGCCTTTGTCCATTCAAAAGCACCCTTCTTCATGCATTCAGTTATAGGAGCCATGACAGTACTAAATTTTTTAACAAAACGTCGATAGAAAGAAACAAGGCCATGAAAACTTCTTACATCAGAAATGGACTTGAACCGCCAAGTCTTCATAGCCTCCACCTTGGCTTGATCAACAGAGATTCCATCTTTGGAAACCACATAACCAAGAAACACAATGCTTGGAGAGAAGAACTCACATTTCTCCATTTTAGCATATAGTTTTCGTTCTCTCAAGACATCAAAGACCTGTTTTAAATGAGAGATATGCTCCTCCTCGTTCCTACTATAAACAAGAATATCGTCGAAATAAACAACAACAAATTGACCAATAAATGAACGAAGAACCTCGTTCATAAGTCTCATGAAGGTACTCGGAGCATTAGATAATCCGAATGGCATAACCAACCACTCATAAAGGCCTCCCTTGGTCTTGAAAGCCGTCTTCCATTCATCACCTTCTCGCATTCTAATTTGATGATAACCACTCCGCAAATCTATCTTTGAAAACACAGAAGAACCATATAATTCATCAAGCATATCATCAAGTCTAGGTATAGGGTACCTATACTTAATGGTGATGTTGTTGATGGCCCGGCTATCAACACACATTCGGTATGTACCATCCTTCTTAGGTACAAGTAAAGCCGGAACAGAACATGGACTCATGCTTTCTCGAACGTATCCTTTGACGATAAGTTCATCGACTTGTCTTTGCAACTCCTTAGTTTCCTCTAGATTGCATCGATAAGCTGGCTTGTTTGGTAGTGGAGCACCGGGGATCAAATCGATTTGATGCTCAATACCTCTTATGGGAGGTAATCCAGGGGGCAAATCCTCCGAGAACACATCTGCAAATTCTTTCAACAAGCAATGCATATTTGGATGTATGGGTCGCTCAATCACACTCTTTTTCTCGACCACAAGCAAAGCAAATACATTCTTTTGTTTGCTAATGGCTCTCTCAACCCGTGTCTCACTCAAGAACAGATTTTCCTTACAAGTGTTTCCCTCCCCAGGTTGATTATTATGTATTGAAGAAGGATTCAAGGGTAAAAGAGTGATGTATTTATGTTCCTTATGAAAAGAGTATGTGTTTTTCCGACCATCATGCATAGCATTTATATCAAATTGCCACGGTCTACCCAATAACAAATGGCATGCCTCCATAGGAATCACATCACAAACAACCTAATCTCGATAGTTCTTCCCAATTGAAAATGATATAAGAACTCGTTTGGTTACCTTGAGTTCATTCCCTTGATTCAGCCATTGGAGCTTGTATGGTTGATGATGTTTCATTGTTGGAAGCTTTAGCTTGTCGACAAGAGTTGTCGAAGCAACATTGGTGCAGCTCCCACCATCATTGATCACCGAACACACCTTTTTGTTAATAGTGCAACGGGTGTGAAATATATTCTCCCTTTGCTCTTTATCAGGAGAAACTTCAACATGCAATGCTCTATGGATGATCAACAGCTCGCCATCATCGGCTTTCTCCACAACTTCTTCTTCCCGATCAGATTCAGAAATATTTTGGTCTTGATTGCCCTCAGCCTCTTGAAGCAACGAATTGATCTCCTCAATTTCTTGAAGAGTCATAACTCTCCGATTTGGACAATTTGCTTGTAAATGCCCAAAACCATGGCACTTAAAGCATTTTCTTGCATCGCCTTCAAACTTCTTTTGGACTTCTTTGGAAGGCTCTGCAATTTTTCCCTTGCTTTTGTCTTTTGTCGACGTACTCTCGCCCTTTCTTGACGAAGCACCCTTAAAATAGGATGTCGCCTTTGTTGAGGTTCTGAAGGAAAACCTCTTGCTCTTCAATTGTTTTTCGACTTTTATGGCTAACTTGCATACATCTTCAAAGGACCAATAAGGTTGAAGTTCAACCATATCAGCAATTTCTCGATTCATGCCGCCAAGGAAACGAGCGATGGTTTGCTCGGGAACTTCGGAACTTCACTCCTCATTTTGAGTTGTTCAAACTCACGAATGTATTCTTCAACACTCATCCCTTGTTGTCTTAGGGAATTCAATTTGAGGAATAGATCTTGCTTATAGTTGTCGGGCAAGAACCTCTTCTTCATCAACTTCTTGAGTTTTTCCCAAGACTTGATTCGGCCTTTTCCTTCCCTTGATCATTGATGCTTTAGATTCTCCCACCATAGAGAAGCATATTTTGTCAGCTTTAGGACAGCAACCTTACATTTCTTCTCATCCGAATAGGACTTGAAATCAAAAATTCGTTCGGTTTTGTGTAGCCAATCCACAAAGTCGTTCGGATTGAGATTTCCGTCAAACTCAGGGACCTCCACTTTAATGTCTCTTTCATCCTCCTTATGCCTCCCTCTTCGTCTGCGTCTTCGAATTTGAGATTCAGAATCGCTTGTGTGCAGAATCGTTCGATTGACTCCAGTGGAGTCGGAATCGCCATCAGAATTTTGACGAGATTCAAAATCGTCACGCCGATGCCGTTCATTGGGACGCCTTGCTAGCCGTCCTTGTCTCGCCGGATTCTCTAGAAGATTGAGGACTCGCCCCATTTGTTGCTGAAGATTTTCGATTGCACGATCTCGCCTTTCGTTGTGTGCTTGCTCTAGAGTCAAGCCTCTTGGAACTTGATCATCCATAAGAAATTTGTAATATAAGAAACAAAGGAATCACTCAAATGAGTTGAACCTTGAGCTCTGATACCAATATTTTGATGCGTGATGGGGTGAGTGATTCTAGAACGGAATTTTTTTAGAGGGGAATTTTGTGATTAAGTGTATGGAGTAGTGTATACGGTAAAAAAACAAAAAAAGGAATCAGCAAAGATAGAACGATCGCCTTCCAAGGTATAAAGGCCTCGCCACCAACCGAGGATGAGGATCGAGATCTACGAAGTTCACCACCAAGGCCTAAAGCTTCCACCAGCCAAGGATAAAGGACTTTGGGATAGGAGAAGCTCACCACCAAGGCCTAAAGATTCCACCAGCCAAGGATAAAGGGCTTCTTGGCTCACCACCAAGGAGTGATCTATGCTCCAAGGATAAAGAAACCAAAAGGAGTTATCCACTCTCCGAAGGAGTTCACTCAAGCAGAGGAAAGCTCACAATTTCATTGATCAAATTCGTATGTCTCATACATTGGATAGTTTTCCCCTGTTTATAGGAGGATTTTAGCATTAGGAAATATTAAAAACAGACTTTAATGACCTAGGAACTTAAACCTTCGACTCTTGAACTGCATAACAATAAATACACCTAGGAACTTATGAAATGCAATTAGTAGTACGGGAATTTGCATTCTTGAACTTTTAGCTTTCCGTATTCTTGAACCGTTGGCCTTCCGCATTCTTCGACCGCATTCGCAAACCTTTAGCCTTCCCAAAATTCGAGCTCATCCCTTGACCAAAAACAAATTCTCCTGAAACTTCATCAATTGGTCATGCAAGATGTCTAAAATGGCCTCCCATTGCTAGTTATCGATGTACCACAAAATATCGATAAGTAATTAAAATTATTCATTCAAAATGATCCATCGAAGCACATAATGCCCAATTTCTTTATTGCCTTGGATAAGCATCGATGGTTCTGAGTTGGTCGATGGACCTACGTTGGATGCTCCCGCATCACTCGACCAGTGCATCGACCATGTGTCTTGGAGTGGGGAAAAAAAGTGAAAATTAAAATGTCTAATATCCAAGTCTATGATGGTGCAACTATCTCTCGGCGAGAAAACCAAATAGGCCCTAACTTCCAATTAGAGACAATACCTATATCTCCCAAAGTAAAAGGTTGTTTCCGTTGAGCTTCAACGTAACAAAATTCGCCACATTGATGTTTGAAAAAAATAGAAATCTCAAGTTTGAAGGAGGCAACATGATTGTATCAATTTTTGTTTTTAACAAGAAAAGATTAGAGTTCCCTTGTGTGGCTTTGCGATTTGATTTTGATGGGATCATTACTAACTGTTTTAAAAACTTGACCTATTAGATAAAGGGTGGTATGATATTTAAATATTATATCAAAGATCTAATTAATCAATTCACCAAGTCATGAAAACCTAGAAGGTTTGAGATGGCTCCAAGATCGTCGGTGCTATTTCTCCAACCCGGCCTAGTAAGGTCTTTTATTACTAAATTCTCTCCATTTTCTAATTTCAATTACTAATTATTATGTACGACATTGTAGTTTAACTAGAATGAGGCCCGTGTGACGACATAAAAAAAAAAAAAAAAAAAAAAAAAAAAAAAAAGAAAAGCTAAATTTTTAGTTTTAACATAAATTTTCCGGTTAATGGTTTATTTCTATGGGGTTGTCTTTGTTTTAGAAGGGGAGTTTGTTGTCAAAATAAAATTGTATATCATCAAATTAGGAATAGCCGCACCATTCGACAATAACACCACAATACTCCAATTTCTCATCCTAAATTTGAATTTCATATAATAAAATTAAAATCCTACATTTTTTTTCCATTCGCTTTCTAGTTTTTTTTAATCAAGTCTTCCCAATTTTCAATTTTCCTAATCAAATCATTTTACTTTCACAAGTTTCACAATCAATCTCTCCGCTACCAACCGCTACCAAACTTGATCACATTTAGTTGACGTAGCCGTCGCGCGACACCAAAGTAAATGCATATAAAATATGTGAATGCTCAGTGGGATATGTGTGGACATATTAGCTAATTAGATTATGTCAAAGTATGACCCGGACTAAATTTAATGCCTACGTGGATATCCAATTGAAATAGTATTCTCTACGCCACACTTCCACCTTGGCCAAATCGAAAGCATAATACCACTAAGCAGTTTAAGCTGGTGTATGATTCATGCTTTTTTGTCTCTACTTATATGACATCCTTGAATTAACTCACTTGAGGTATTATCCGCTTTGGTTCGTCTCATACCAAGTTTCACGGTTTTGTCTTTTAGCATGGTAGTAATCTAGTTTAGGCTCACTTAAATTTGGAGTTCCAAAGTAAAGTTTTCTGTTGTGTCAAAATGCATCTTCTTAAATTAATTCCAATTTTCACATATATATTTTAAAATGGCTCTCATGCTCAATGCATAATTCATTTTATCTCGCCTCTTTCATTGTTCTAAAAGTCTACCAAGAGCCACTCCTTGTCCAGGCCCTCTGGCCCTAACGACCACTTCCCACCTTCATTGGACTAGGTCACGACAACTTGGATCTCTTCTCTTCCCTTTGTCAAATAGGCAGATACTTTACCAAATATTAGACCAAGCTCAAGATAACCAAGATAATTTCCCTCTTTTGAAATGAACTAGTAACTCCATGATCCCCAGGCATAAATAGCGTACATCCGCGGATTTTCTCTTGATAGGGAAGGATAAAAAAAAGATTGATTTGAATTCAACGACATGGTGAGCACATCAGCTGATAGTGGCCATCACAAGTAGAATGCCAAAAGAAAGCAACCAACAATATTTTAAGCTTGAGGTTTAATCTTGCAAGCAAGGGTATATGAGAATTCCCAATCGCCGATGAGCTTTGACCATATATGAGCCTGACAGTTCAAATATGCTCATCTGATTGGCCAGGATATGCCCATTAGTGCCTCAAAAGTCAACCCAGTTGAGTTGGAGGGATGATCTTTCTCTGAGTCAAAGCATCAAACGAAAGAGCTGCAGTGTTGCAGGTGCCGGTGCACGTATGCCAGAAGAATGAGAGAGTTGAAAAATAGAGGTGGCCAGACATTTGTCGGCAGCGTAGATGTCGTGCATAGCGTGATTGTGAATTATGAAATAAAGAAATTGAAGTAATTCAAGGCTGAAGAAACCTTATTCCTAAGGTCGGTTAATGAGTAGTTAACGGCTCCCAATCTCATAAATAAGTAGAAAATTTGGGTGGTGACGAAAACCCAACACGACATAACATGACCTATAAAAAAGATCAATGAAATTTCACACGGGACGTGACTCGAACGAGGTTAATTTCAATGCAAGGTTTTCATAACACGGATTAGAATTTGAGATGCTATAGAATTTGCAAAAGATGATAAAGATTACTACAACGAGCTCAATGTTGCAACACGAATAGCCATTCTCAAATGAAGGATTAATACAAATAAAATTGCCAAATTGATCCTGACAACGCATTTATCCGAAACTGAATTTCATCTCACAAGAAATTGCAAATTAGTACCCTGATCCAAATCTACCACTCATGTCGAATCCAAATGACTAATGGAGTGTCAACTTGGGTTGGGTACCATTTAGCTTTTAGGATTTTGTCTCCTTTGGAATAAATGGGTCGTGGGGCACCGATTAAAAATTTTTAAACGGTATTAATTTAAAATAAAATGAGCAAGAATACTATCCATATTGTCTTTGTTTCTTTCCTTGAAATATCTTGTAGATTTCATAAAAATATTTTTTTTAGCTAGGGAAAAAAAAAAAAGGAATAGATTTACAAATTTATAATTATGGACAAAAGAGGACAAGGAATTTCAATTTTTACTTGATAATGTGAAAATTGCAAGACGTGCCAGATGATGGCGTTGGCGTATCCCACGACGGTGGTGGCCTCCAACTTCTTTTAATACGGCCATGTGATTGCACACGTATTTGCAATTGCTTGCCATTGACGTACGTGGCTAAAGTACATGTACAAATTGGATAATACTAGAAATGCAAGACCTGAATCGAAATTGATTTATGAGATTGTGTAGTATACACTTATTGGGATTTTGAATATGACTCGTTTGTCTGAATATTCAAGTGCATTTTGTCGTAATATTTTGTATTAAGTAATTAAAATTAGGGTCTTACATCTTATATATACGTAATACATACATGTATGCTTCGTTTGTTTCGCGAAATGGATAATTTAGAAAAATGATTGCTGATAAAAATAAATAAACAAAAAATGTTTTCATCATTAATGAAAATATCTAAACCTAATTTCTTATTGACAATGAAAATATATTTCATTATTTAATAATTTCAAGCAATATAAATCATTATTCTTTTAAAAAAATTACAAATTATTTATTTTTCACAAAACAACGGAGTCATAACGTCATTAATGTTTCCTGTATATAAATATGGTCTGACCTTGCAAGCAACGGTATATGAGAATTCCCAATCGCGGATGAGTTTTGACCATCTATGTGAAAAAGCTCACAATTTGTGAATGATTTTTCATATAACTTAATTTACAGATTGTACGCGCTTATAAAGAGAAGGAAAAATACAATCTTTGACAGAGCAAGAATCATGGAATGCCAACTCATCTACAGTTGGTATACTAATATGAAATTTAAAACAGTTCAAATCTGCTCGGGTATGCCCAGAAGTGCCTCAAAAGTCAACCCAGTTGAGGCGGAGGGATGATAATGACATCATGATCAGCAGCATGATGATCTTTCTCTGAGTCAAAGCATCAAACGCAAGAGCTGCAGTGTTGGAGATGCCAATGAATGTATGCCAGAGGAATGAGGGAGCTGAAAAATAGACTTGGCCAGACATTTGTCGGCATCATAGCTGTCACGCGTAGCATGATTGGGAACCATGAACTAAAGAAATTGAAGTAATTCATGGTCGAAGAAACCTTATTGGTCGGTTAATGAGTAGTCAATGGCTCCCAATCTCATAAGTAAGTAGAAAATTTGGGTGGGAACCGAAAACCGACACAATATGACATGACCTATATAGAGACTGACGAGATTCTGTACAAGACATGACTCGAACAAAGTTAATTTAAATCGACAAAATTAAAATATTTTGCTTGTTTTTCCGACCATCATTAAATTTTTTAACACCGGTCGAAATTCGAGTTGTTCTAAATTATTGCATAGTATGATAAAGATTAATACAAGTTTGATGCCACGACATGAATTACCATCCTGACCATCAAGCCCAAGTAACCTCAAAACTCGTAGGATTAATACAATTAAAAATTTCAAATTGATTCTAACAATATATTTATCCTAAACTAATTTTTGTCACATGAGAACTTACAAATTAGCAACCTAATCCCAATCTACCATTCATTTCAGATCCAACAATTGTTGACTTGAGTTGGGTACCAATTTAGGATTCTCGTTTCGTTTAGAATAAATGTATCATGGGGCACCGATTTGAAATTTTTAATGATATTAATTCAAAATAAAATGAGCAAGAATTCTATCCATATTGTATTTGTTCCTATCCTCAAAATATCTTGAAAAATAATTTTTTAGCTCGGAAAAAAAATAAGAAATAGATTCACAAACTTATAATTATGGACAAAAGAGGACAAGAAATTTCAATTTTCATTGATAATGTGAAAATTGCAAAACGTACCAAATGAATGCGTTAGCGTATCCCACGACGGTGGTGACCTCCAACTTCTTTTCATACGGCCATGTGATTGCACATGTATTTGCCATTGACGTACGTGGCTAAAGTACATGTACAAATTGAATAATACTAGAGATGCAAAACCCAAATTACCAAATTGATTTACGAGATTGCATGGGACACACTATTTGGGATTACGAATACGACTCGTTTGTTTGAATATTCAAGTGTATTTTGTCATGATATGTTGTATTTAGTAATTAAAATTAGTGTCTTTCATCTTATATTTACGTGAATAAGTATATGTACATAGGTACATAAATACATGTATTAAACAATTAAAATTAAGCTCCGTTTGTTTTGCGAAATAGATAATTTAGAACATTGATAACTTGTATCTGTTACAAAAATGAATGAACAAGAAATATTTTCATCATCAATGGAAATGTTTAAAATATGAATCGCCATCAACAATTAAATAAATTTCTATTTTTTAATTATTTTAGGTAATACAAGTAATTATTTTAAAAATATATATAGATTCAGATGAAGTCTAGATTGGCGTAAGGCTTGACTGGGATAAGATCAAATATTGTGATATTGTCCAGCCCAAAATTTATGATTTTTTATGCCATTTGCACCGACAACGAAGTCTACCGCGTGACTCGATTAAATAAATTCCGCTATTTTAAAAGGTTCTCGTGGGTCCTATTTCCAAGGTCCAAGTCAACGCTAAATCGCCAATTTATGTGGACACCGTTGCTCGATTTTTAGCCCTAATTTTTTAAATAAATAAGTAAATAAAGAGGCAGGGATATCAACGCTAGCATTCCTCCCTGAACACAATGTACATAAAAAATAAAAAAAAAAAAAAAGAGCATGTCCTAAAACTATCTATTTCTTAAAAAACACAATGTACATAAAAATATAACACGTACATCTTGCCCAATAACTCGTATCAAAAGAATACGGTCCCAAAATCACCGCATCGAACGCCCCTCATAAGAGTCGCGTTGTGGGTTAAAAAAATCTGAAATTTTAAAGAAAAGAAGTGAATAACACTGCTACTAGTGAGCGACACTTGTCCCCCTATGGGATTGAACACCAATTATGTACTAACAATGCTTTCGCGAAAAATATTACACAAAGAGAGGCTAAAACAACACATTTGTAATTGTAATTAAGGGTGATTTGTTTCGTGGAGAGTGAATGATTTGGAGAATATATTTTTAAAAATAATCACTCATGTTGCTAATAAAAATAAACGAATAAGAGAAAAATTTCCATCCTAGACGAAAATGATTAAATATGAATTATTATCAATAATGAAATATTTTTTATTGACTAATTAATTCAGGCCATATACTTTTAATATAATATTTTCTAACTCATTAATATTCTGTGAAACAAATCGAGTTTGAACTTTATAATATGTGTGTTCACCAACAAAGCATCAATTGAACTCCAACTCATGTGTCATCTAACCACAACTAAAACTCCACTATTATTATTGTTATTTTGTGCGTGCCAAAACGTCCACTATGGATCGGCAAAAGGGTCACACAAGCACCAAATTTGCTGCTATAAACAGAACAGTAAGACATCGAATTTTGACGTGTCACATCTCTTTGCCGAACTCCATTTCCAGCGAGTTTTATGTCAAAAGAAAGGTCTTTCGAAGCACTATAAAATCCCAAAGTCCCGTCGACCCAAAATCTGGCAGTTGTCCAACGAACTCAGTCCCGGAACATTGCTAGTCGCAACTACCATGACAGCCATTTCCGAGAACTTCAGCAATCATAATCTCAGATTTGTAACGGGAACAATGTTCTCCTGGTACTAAAGCTCCGGACAGTGGTGATCTCAGAAACATCGTTCGGTGACTTTCTGTCCTTGAACCACAGTTGCAAAACAAAAGCCCAAAACATCACATCACGTTGAAGTTTCGGGCCTGCCTATTAAATGCATGGGCGGGCCCAGGCCCGGGCCAGTATGAGGGCCATGCCAGGCTAGTTTGATGGGCCGTTACAGGCCCAGCCCATTTCACACACACATCACATTCAAATCTCCAACACCCCCAGGACCCCCCCCTTTCTCTCTCTCTCCCCCGCGAGCAAAGCGCTGATGAAGCACGTACAGAACATCCAAAAACCTTCAATCCTTGAGATGATCTATCTTCCTCTGATTTGTTTTCCATTGAGAATGTCATACACAACCCTCTTTTCATACTTCCGTTGTGATATCCTGAAATTTGACCAATTTTAAAATATATAAAATGGTTATTTCATCAATGCACTGATAGTGAATTTATTTTAATCAGATCACTCATGAGTTAACTAATCTATTAGGTAAGTCGTGTGTGTGAAGCGAACGACTATAGAAAACTCTCTCCGCTTTGCGAGCTCCCCTCTCCCTTCAATGGCGAGTCCTCCTCTACCAGCTGGGTAGTCCCCCCCATCTTCACGCTCAGATCTGACTAATCTGTTGACAATCACCATCTTCCTCTCCTCGAGTAGTGGAATGGCGATTCCCCCTCTACCAGATGGGTAGTTTCCCCAAAATCCGATTCTCCTGTATTGCTGATAAACCCTTAAACTTCCCTTCTCCTTACCTCTAACCCATCACACATTCGAATTCCATATAACCCGAACCCACTAGAAATTACCGACAGACTATTCCCCCTTACGAACCCTACTACCCATTGCTTCCTCATGCTGGTGAGTTAAACAAATTTGCTGCCTGTTTTTAGTCAGAGCTCCCTTCAATCGAATCCAGGGATCCAGAGATGGAAGATCATCTTGCGGATGAACGACGCCTAGCTACCCTGTGCAAAAGCTTAGGTGAGTTATGGTCTGAAAATGATGTTGTTGATATAAACAGTTCCATTTCAGAAGAAAAATTGATTGAATGCTGGAAAACTGTGTTTGGGAAGCTGTACTCTAGACTGAATGTGAACTTCACAGCTTTCGTGAGTACTATGACATGAGTGTGGAGAGTCGACAAGGTTTATTGTACTCAACTAGGACCAGGATACTTCTCATTAGCATTTCAATCGGAAGAAGATAAACAGAGAGTGCTAGCTACCGGACCATGGTGTTTCTCTAGCAACCTATTAGTGCTCCAAGAATGTGACCCTGACACCCCTGAAATATGTTATGAGTTTACCCATTGTGCTTTTTGGGTTAATTTATATGGTTTACCGTTTGGAAGAGTTACTCATGAGGTAATTCGGGACATTGCTTCTAAATTGGGAGATGTCATTGAGGTGAAACTAGAGGCAAGAGGCAATAGCCATTACAAAATAGGCAAAGCAAAGGTCTTTGCTGAATCTGAAAATCCACTTAAGACGGGAATCCTAGTGAACTTAACAAAGAAGAAATTATGGGTTGAGTTCAAATATGAGAGACTACCCCACTATTGCTACTCATGTGGCAAAATAGGGCATTACGCTACTGCATGCAAGGATATCCCCTATGAGAAGTCAGGGTTACTAGATGACTTACCGGGAAAATTTGGGAATTGGCTTCGCGCGGAAGTGCATGAATTGAGCCCCTATGGCAAAATCTTCTATGGCAAACAAGAACCAATCCTTGAAGAACCAGAAAGTGTGCCAGAAACTCCCATGCACTCTGTATCAGACAACCAGCAGCAAGATAAATACGTAAATACAACCTGTGGTCTGACCATTGCAGAACCATTGCCCCAAACAGATACTCAGACATCGACACAGCACTTAGCACTACCATTTATGGGAGAAAAAAGCCCACAGAAGAGAGGGAGCTCATGTATAGATGAAGAATCTATGATGGTCCTCTACAAAGAACAGCAAAAGGAGGCAGAAGTAGATATGCTAGAAGCAGAAACAGGGGAAGAAGGGAAGATCAGAAGAAAGTCCAAAGGTACTAAGCACAACTCAGCTAAGAAAGGAAAGCGTTTCTGTCCATATGGAGCGCAAAGTTCGAAAACACAAGAGTTTGACTGTACTCAGCTGATAGAGACACCGATTGCAGTAGCAGAGAAGTCAAGTCAGTGGGCTTTGGTGGCTAGCCCTAATAAGCCACCGAAAGAGCCATGAAAATAATAAGTTGAAATTGTCAGGGGTTGGGCACACCCCTGACAATTCAGGCTTTGCGAGTCTTAGTGACTCAAGAAAGGCCCAGTATCGTTTTTTTAATGGAGACCAAAAATCGGGAGCAAAAGGTTCAACAGTTGAGGAGGAGGTTAAAGTTTCAGAACTGTTTTGTAGTAAACCCAGAAGGAATAGCAGGGGGTATGGCTGTTTTTTGGGATGAACAGGTAGTGCTATCAATCCAATCATTCTCAAAGAACTATATAAGTGCTCATTGTCAAGTAGTGGAAAACAGAAAGCAAATGCAAATCACTCTCATACATGCCCCTTATATATTCAGCGAAAGAGTACAACTATGGGAGGATATGTATAGAGCAAGTAGAAGCTATCACTTACCATGGCTTTGTGTTGGGGATTTCAACGAAATTTTGAACCACTGGGAGAAAGTAGGCAGCAAACGAGCAGAAAACTATCGACTAACAGCCTTCAGGGATTTTCTTGGCAAGTGCTCGTTAATGGATTTGGAATCCAAAGGCTGCGCATTCACCTGGACAAATAACCGAGCAGGAAATCAACTTGTCAAAGAGAAACTAGATAGGGGACTATGTACTTTTGATTGGAGGATATCTTATCCTAATGCAGAAAGTATAGCACTACCAGCGATAGGGTCGGATCACAGCCCTATTATTATATCCCTACAAGCGCGAAAAGCTAAGCAAAGGAAGGTCTTTCGCTATGAAGCCTTCTGGGCAGAAAATGAGGAAAGCAAGGACATAGTCAGAAAGGCATGGGTTGCAGGGGAACTTCAAGGGTTGAACATAGTGCAAGAGTTGCAGATGGTGGCTACACAACTAGCAAAGTGGAGCAGTAGAAGCTTTTACAATGCCAAACAAAGAATAGAAGAGCTGAAAAATGTACTACAAAAGCTGACAAACGAAATGGATGCACAAACGAAACTATGACAGCAAAGGGGATTAAGCATAAAATAGAAAAACTTTGGCAACAAGAGGAGATGTTTTGGGGGATGCGATCAAGAATCAACTGGTTAACATGGGGCGACAGAAATACAAAATTTTTCCATGCAACAACCATTCAGAGAAGAAATAGAAACAGAATCACCTTATTAAAAAATGCAACTGATGAATGGGTGCAAGGAGATCAGCCATTGAAGGAGATGACAGAAGCCTTCTTCAAAAACCTCTACTTGTCTGTGGGGGAGCGCGACTTTCAGCTTGTCATCCAACAAATACCAAAATTAGTGGATGAAAGAATGAATCAAAGTCTGGTAAAAGCTGTTACAATTGAGGAGGTGACAGAGGCAATGCAACAATTAGGAGCTAACAAGGCTCCAGGACCGGATGGCCTAAATGGGCTATTTTACAAAAAACATTGGCCAGATCTTAGACAGGGGATTTTCAATGAAGTCCAGAAATTTTTTGAAACAGGACAGCTAAACCCAGACCTAAACAGAACCCACATCACCCTTATTCCCAAAGTCCAAAACCCCGAAAAGCTTGAACAATTCCGTCCTATTAGTCTATGTAATTTCATTTACAAAATCATTTCCAAAGTAATGACTAATAGACTAAAACCCTTACTTCCTACCCTCATAGCTGAATAGCAAAGTGCCTTTGTGGGGGGAAGACAAATTCAAGATAATATCTTGATTGTTCAAGAGGTGCTACACAAGCCGAGAACTCGAGAGAGAAAGAGGAAGTTTCGGGCGGTCCTTAAACTTGATATGCAAAAAGCATATGATCGAATAGAATGGGACTTTCTGCAAGATTGCTTGACGAAGATGGGATTTAGTGCACAATGGATAAAATGGGTGATGCAATGTGTTTCTACGGTGTCTTTCAGCATAAACTTTAATGGCGAATCCCAACCTTTCTTCAAACCTTCCAGAGGACTACAACAAGGTGATCCAATCTCCCCATATCTCTTCATTCTAGTGGCTAATGTGTTATCCTACCTTATGAAACAAGCCGTGAGAGATGGAACTATACGTGGTGTTAAATTAAACAGCTGTTATCCTAACTTGTCACACTTGCTATTTGCGGATGATTCAGTATTTTTCCTATATGGCACTGTTGTGGAATATCAGAATCTGACAGCTATCCTACACCAATATTGTTTTGCCTCAGGACAGGCCATTAATCTTAACAAATTTGGTATCCATTTCAGTAAAAGTTGCCCTATGACTCTGAGAAGAAACATGGCTGAGATGCTGAGAGTTCAAGAAATAGAGAAAACAGGAAAGTATTTAGGGATTCCATCAGATTGGGGAGGATCGAAAAAGATATATTTGCATGGATTCTTGCAAAAGTCAGCACGAAGTTAGAAAGCTGGAAGGATAACTTGCTGTCTAAATCTGGGGAAAGAAATTTTGATTAAATCGTAGTGCAGGCCATCCCACACTATGCTATGTCTGTTTTCAAACTCCCTGTGTCCATTTGTAAAGCCATTGAGAAGAAAATTGCAAATTTTTGGTGGCGCAATGGCCAAAGCTGCTGGAATTCATTGGAAAAAATGGGAAAATTTAAAACTCAGAAAGGAGGAAGGAGGGCTCGGCTTTAAAGATCTGTTAGAATTTAATAAGGCGATGTTAGGCAAGCAAGCTTGGCATATGGCTCAGCAGCCAAATTCACTTCTAAGTCAACTAATGAAGGGCCTATACTACCCACAAGGTGACTTCTGGAAAGCTGGGAAAGGTTGTAGATCCTCTTGGGGATGGCAAAGCATCGTCTTGGGAAGAGACTCGATAACTCCTAAAGTGATGTGGGCTGTTGGCAACGGACAGTCAATTTCAATCAGAGGTGATCAATGGCTAAAAAGTGGCATCATCGGGGGGTCAGCGACAAGAAATGAACCTCCAGTAGTGGGGGCTCTAATAGACCAACCAGAAGGGAAATGGAACGAGGCCTTGTTGCGAAAGATGTTCGATGATCACATAGTCATGGAAATCCTACAAATCCCTATAGGACTACCCTCTATAGCAGACAAGCGAGTTTGGATGAGTAACAAATCAGGGGACTACTCGGTAAAAAGTGGATACATACACAACAGAAAGCAATCAGCCTCAACAATTAACACATCAGCATCTTCCTCATATCAGACAAAGCCAGACTTATGGAACTTAATCTGGAAAGCAAATACTTTGCCTAGAGTTAAGTAATTTCTCTGGAACGTGTGCCAGAATGCCATTCCTACAGTGAAAAACCTATATAGAAGGAGAGTCGCACCTGATCCGTTATGCCTAATTTGTCAGAAAGAAGCTGAGACTACCAAACACGCGCTTTTGCTATGCCCATGGACCATTTGGTATGGTGCGCCGTCCCCCGCATATTGATTTCAATTGGGTTAACAAGAGTGGATGAATGGATATACTTGACAAGCAAAGACCCAAATAGTGATCGAGATCTCAACCTAATTGCCACGGTCATGTGGTGCATTTGGAAAGCCCGAAACCGGTATATCTTTGAACACCATCCCCTGTCTCCGCATCAAACACTCTCCACTGCAATCGCTCTCCATGAGAACTATAAGATTTGCAACAGAAAGCAAGCTACAGCAACAACCACTACTTCTCAAAAACAAATTTGGAAACCGCCGCCCATCAACACACTGAGAATAAACATAGATGCTTCGTTTGTGGGGGATGGAATGGGAACATCAAACCTAGAGAGGCACAACATGGCCGAGAACAGAGAGGACCGACAAGAGACTGACCACAGGGGCTTCACCGATGGCAACTTTGATGGGGAAGCACTACAAGATCCGCCTTCGGTCGTTGATAAATCAGAGCACCAGAATCGAAGAAATTCAGCGACTGCGGAAGGTTGGGCAGGGTCCTCAACCAGAGTCTCGGCTAGTGACAAAAATCTGGAAGAACGAGCAGAGGAGGGTCAATATCGCAAGATTCCCAATCTCGGACCCCAATATGCGGGGAATGAGAATAGCAACGCTAACGGAGACCAATCTGTCGAGAATGAAGGAAATTTACCAGATTTGGAGCATCATGGAAGCATCGAGACCCGATTGAGCCGACAACCACTAGATCTTGGCAAGAACAGAGATGGAACCGAGAATAGAAGCGCCATTACCTGCATCTGCCGTGACTTCCGAGGCTGCCTGGTGGACGGATTCGCGAAGACGATAGCAGCTTCCTCAGCAGAACAAGCGGAAGCCCTCGCTCTCATGGAAACCCTAGATTTCCTTTCTCACAGATCGCTTGAAGTCTTCGAAGTACATTCAGATTCACTTTCACTCGTGCAAGCGGTTCAGGGAGAAGCACAACCAAACCGGGAAGTTGGGCCGGGCTGGTGGACCGACCGTGCACAAAAAAGAAGAATTCCGGGCCTCGTGTCGTGGCCCACCGCAAAGAGATGCGAACCGGCCCGCCGACCGGCTTGCACGGGCCCAACGGCGGCGCTCCCCCTCCCTCTAAATTGGGTAAACTACCCTCCGATAGGATTACTTGATTTACTAAGCGCTGATGCACATTTTGTAATTGCCCCGAACTTAACTAAGTAAATGAAAAGGAGAAGCACTTTCGACCAAAAAAAAAAAAAAATCTATTAGGTAAGTCCGTAAATGATTAAAATGCGAAAAAATTAGAGAATTTAATCAAGATTCAATCGCTCGACTATAAAGATTGACAAGGATCAATTCTATGTGTTATGAGTCAATTAGCAAACAGATATAAATCGATTTGATAGAAGTACATATTTCGGTTCATGGGTGGTTTCACACTATTACGACATTTGTGTCGAACAACGATAAACCGATTCTTGATTGATCTTGTATTCAGGGTATGTAATGAACCCTCAAGATTACATGACAACCCAGAGTCCTCTACGATTCGAAAAGGCACAAATGTGGATAGAAAATTATTGACCACTCCCATTATTCAAAAGGAAGACCGGGAAGGCGAATCCAAACTAGGGCCCTGGAAAGAAAATAAGGATCGAAAAAAGCCAATTCGTGCTTAAGCTGGACAAGACTATCCAGAAGCTCAATAACCATAATCAAGATATAAGCTAAATCAATCATGCGAAAACTTCTAAAAGCCACTTGATAGTTTAAATTATACTAAAGTCACATATGATCAATTTTAACCGTGAAATTTAATTCGATTTCAAGTATCAAACTTTCGAGTATTTCAAGATTAACTTATTGGATGTCATCTCATTTATCTACGATTTATCAACAAGTTTATAATTTTCGGGAAAAAAAATGACTAATCGGTCCAGAATTGGAAATCGGAAAGATAAGTTTGCCCAAGCAAAGGCCAATAGGCCTCACACCCATGGGATTCGGCCATGAGGGCCTAAGTGGGCCAAGCCAAGCCCACCAAGCCCATTTCAAGCCCAACTCAAGCAAATGTACCCCAGAGCAAGTTTGGAATTTTTGGTCAAAAAGTGTGTGAAATTACCAAAACGACTTTTCATTTATGGACTAAATGACAAAAGAAATAAGTGAATAGAGGAGAGCAATTTAAGGAGGACTTTGGGGATTTTGTAGGATTTTAATGATGAGATTTTTTAGAAAAATCTCTCTCTGTCTCTGTCTACCAGTCCTCACTACTGCCCAGCCAAGTCGCCCCAAGCCAAGGAGGCCGTGAGCCTCAAGTGCCAAGCCACCACTATTAATGTCTCCATTCTAGCCAAGAATGTTGTGTTCTCGATGCCATTGCGCCGCCATCGCCGTGAGCTCGATTGCCGTCGAAAAACCATTAGTTAACTCATAATCCTTGATTAGGGAATTAATTGCGTTTATGGGTAAGTTTAGTTTAGGGATAATGGCGGTTAGTGTTAGTTAATTATAGTTTAGCCTTAATTATGGTTAATGGTGGATTAGATTAAGGCTAATTGAAATTAGCCTTAATTAAGGATGGTTAGCTTAAATAATTGCAATTTAGTTTAGTTAATCGTAGTTAGTTTAATTAATTGTAGTTAATCTTAGTTAATCGTAGTTAGATTAATTAACGACAATTAGTCTTGATTAATTATAGTTAGATTAATTAATAACAGTTAGTCTTAATTAATCGCGGTTAGTGTAATTAATCACGGTTAGCCTAATTAATCATGTTTAAAGCTAATTAATTGTGCTTAGTGCAAATTAATGACAAATTAATCATTGAGTAGAATTTTATGTTTAATTTATTGGATGAAATTATGCATGATTCTTGTTGATCGAGCTTGTTACGCTATGATATTGATTGTCCAAATTATAAACTTTAAATACTTTTTTTTTTTAAAAAGGAGGTTTTATTGGCAAGAAAATGGCAAATTTGAAGGTGTCGTGTTTGGATATTGTCTTGTACATGCTAAATGGGGCAATGAGATTTTTAAAATGAAAGTGTGCAAAATTTAGCGGGTTGATTTTATGTATGTGACGATGTGCAATATTTTACCATAATTTGAAGTGTAAAATTTTCC
This sequence comes from Eucalyptus cloeziana, assembly GCA_014182715.1. Lineage (NCBI taxonomy): Eukaryota > Viridiplantae > Streptophyta > Magnoliopsida > Myrtales > Myrtaceae > Eucalyptus > Eucalyptus cloeziana. Next base: position 22,261,109 of record CM024635.1, on the reverse strand, counting down.
GAGGTTTATTATTTGAGCACAAACATTATTGCATTGGGCTAATTGATGGCAAATAAAATTGACTTGAGTGTTGGCATGCTTGAGTGATCACCTAATTAAACCCATCACCCAATGGGAGTTTGGGGACAATGCCCGATGTTTATCAGATATTTGGCGGGAGTCCGAATGCGAAGTTGTAGTTGAGGCCAAACCAATGCTCTTTATGCAATACCATCTAGGTGGGAGTTTTAGACAACATCGTGCTCGATAGAGCGGGACGATGCCCGGTTATCCCTAAAAACTACCAACTATTGTATTGGCCGTGGCCGAGGAGTCATGATAATTGAAACACGTGTGTTGACAATGTGCATGAATATTATGGAATGTATTCTAATTATTAATTATGCTTAATGTCACGCCTCGAACCCCGAGCATGCGAACATCCTTCGAGGGTCGATTAAAATGCGACGTCCCAAGACTCGTCGCCGACCCATTCTTTTTATCTTTCAATTAAGCACATGCGGAAGCGAATTAAATAAACCCCCGGTCAATAAACAAACATAGGAATAGTAAAAACACGACAAACATTGTCGAAAACAACTTAGTTATTTATCCATTGTTATGCCTAGGAAGATTAATATATACAAGCCTTTCTACAGCCACTTTCTATCGACCCTCTCAAAAACCTTCAGGGATCAGGGTTAACCTAAACTTCACTAGCAATAGGGCCAGCCAAAAGGTATCGCATCTCGCGCCCACCACATACGCACTCAACAAATCTCTCCGCTATGGCCCTGAAAATGTTTAACCACGATGGGGTGAGATAAAATCTTAGCGAGTTAAACACTACCTCGATTAGGATGCAAATTCTCCTTGGAGGTAGCCTAAACAGGCACCACAAACAAACTCACCTTGCCTCGGCACGTCCCTATATATTAGCGCGTCACATATGCCATTATAAATACATCAAGCATAATCAATAACTAGAACACATAATTCTCACCCTCCAAACATTCACATGGGTCTCGATTATAAGGTAAAACCGTTATGGCATGTCCCATATCATGTCTAACAATTTTGCCCCATAATCAAGCGCAAAGCATCACAACCATTTAGGCGTGTTCCGATTATTACGACCCCACGGCCATGGCCAACTCAAAAGTCAGTGGTCATCCGGTGTAATCGGGCATCATCCCGTCCCATCGGGCACGACAATGTCTAGAACCCCCGCCTAGATGGCATTCCATAAAGAAGTATCGGTTCGGTCTCAACCGTAACTCGGCTTCCGGACCCCCGCCAGGCATCCGATAAAAATTGGGCACTGCCCCCAACTCTCATCGGGTGACAGTTCCATTAAGTGACCATACAAGCACATATTTAGCTAAGAACACCAGGCTTTGCGTTCAAATGCCTTATTTTCAAATAATCAACTTGGCCGATTTTTTTCTTCTTATTAAAAATCCTGGTAAAATAATCGTGCGTGGTCACGTATTCAAAATCGAACCATCAAACTTAGTACACTCTACTTTAAAACTCCACGATTTTATATAGTACATAGAAGTTGGCGTCAAAATCCGACACCTGGCATTTTTCCATTTAAAGGCCCATAAAACCGAGTTTTATACAAAAAATCAATAACTACCATCAAGCAATCAATTACACATTATGAGACATGTAAGCCATCAAAATCACGCATAAATCCATCCAAGAAAATGAGCGTAAAATTCTATGAAACAGCTAATCCGTCACTAATTACACTAATTACGATGAATTAAATAAATTGTTATTAATTAAGTAAATTACGATTAATTAAGCTAATCCAACTTAATTAACATAACCATGGTTAACTAACCTAACCAAGGATTAACTAAACCCAACCAATGTTAACTAACCTAATCAAACTTAGTTAACACTAATCTAGGATTAACTAAAACTAATCCTTATTAGCACTAATCTAATCACCCCTAAGCGCAATTAACAGCATAATCAACGATTAGGGATTTAACTCATGGTTTTCAACGGCGGCGAGCTTGCGGCGACGAAAACATGAGACAACCATGGCTTGAACGGAGGCTTGACAGCAGCGATGTCAGTGGACGGCGGTTGCTGGTCTCGATGGACGATGGCTGCTTGGCAATGCTAGACGATTGGACGGTGAAGCTAGTGGTGGTGCTGGATGCGGAGGGCTGATGGGTGCTGGAGACGAGGTGGTGTAGCTAGCTGTAGGCATGAGGGGGGTGGGGGTGCTCGGCTGTTGGTGGGATGATTGAACGGTGAAGTGGTGATGTGGGGAAGTGCTAGACCTAGTGAGGTGGCTGTGCGACGATGGTGATTTTGCCGTGAGGGTGATGGCTGCTCCATGGAGTTTTTGTGAGGCGGCTGTGTGGTGGATGTGGTGCTGTTGGAGTCGGGGAAAAGATGGCGTGGAAGTGGTGAAGCGGTGATGAAGCTGCTGGATGTGGCGGTGGGTGAGCTAAAGATGAGAAGCTGGATGGCTGCCGTTGGTGGGAGAGGGGTATACATGAGAGAAGAAGGGAATGGCAGAAAAGAAAGAAGGAGAAGTGTGGGGGAGAAGAGAGTGAGCGTGAGAAAGGCTGTTCTGCTGGTGGGGAGGGGTTGCACACATGAAAAGAGAGAGAAAGGAAGGAAGAAAATAAGAGAAATCTAGCCAATCACAATAGTTTGGAAATATCTAATTCATCATCATCTATGCCACAAAAGTCTTCAAATAATATCTACACTCCCCCAAATACTTTCTTAAGCTTAAATTCCCAAAAATAAGCCTTTTTAGGCAGCCAAATCCCAATTGGCTTCTTAATCCGAATTCCCTTTTATTTTTCTTTTTGTCTGAAAATCATTTTTTCGCACAATTTTCGGACTCAACAAAAATTCGCCGAAAGATGAGACGACATCCAATAAATAAATCGTGATACACTTCGAACGTCCGATTCCTGAAACCGAATTAAATTTTGTGGTTAAAATCGACCGAACGCGACTTTAGTACGACATAACCTATCGGGTAACTTTTAGGGATTTTAGTGCGTTTGACCCGTGGTCGATAATTTTTTATACACATTTATGTATCTTCGAATCATAGACAACCCTCAGTTGTCATAAAATTTCGAGGTTTCAATTTCGTGTCCCGAGTATAATATCGATAGAAAATTGGGTTATTTGCCATTTGACGCAAATATCGCAATCGTGCGGAACCACCCGCAATTTGACTTTGTATTTCCATCAAATAGACTCATCCATTCGTCAATCGATTTATAATGGTGTTGTATTGACCCTTGTCGATTATTATAGTCGAGCAATCGATTTCTGATTGAATTCTCTAATATGTCGCCCTTATATCTCTTAACGACCTCACCTAATAGATTAGTTAACTCGTGAATAGTTAGCTCCGAGTAAAATAACCATAAGCGCGTCGACAAAACAACCATTTCATATATTCAAAATGGGGCCAAATTTCGAGATGTCACAGGAGGTGTGGAGGTCAAGCCCAAGAGGTGGTGTGGACAGAGGAGCAACAGACGAGGAAGAGAGAGAAAGTGGTGGAATGAGAGAATTTCTATTCTTTATTCAATTCCATATTAGCAAATATGGGTCAAGCTGTAATTGGATGGTAGGCAAAAAAGCTTGCCATGTCAGTTGAAGACATGGTGAGGGTAAATCACTGAATATTTTCAACGCGCGGACCCCTGGAATGCCGTAAGTTGGCACAAAGGGACACTTAAGTGCCAAAACTTACGAAAGTGATCGGAGAGAAATTAATCACTTAAGTGTCAATTCGGCCAAAATTTGGCCAAAACGATGACGTGTCAATTTTCCAGCGAAGCGAGTGCAAAACGGCGTTGTTTTGGTACTAACATGGTAAAAAATTTAATATAAAAAAATTTAATTTAATTTAAAACTAAATTTATTTAAAATATTTTAAATTTTAAAAAATTTTAAAAAATTTTTTAAAAAAGGGGAGGCGCGAGCCCTTAGCTGCCGTCGCCTCCCTGCCACCGTCGGGAAGGGCCGGCGATGGAGGGGGTAGGGTCGGCTGGGGCCGACAACCCCGGCTGACCGGCGGCGAGGGTCGTGGCCCTCGCCCAGAATGAGAGCAATGAGAGACTGACCAATTGCCTGACAGGCAGTGCTTACTCTGATTAAACATCTAATGGTGAAGGGTCTTCTGTTTTCTGGAGATTACAATGACGCGCCTTTTTTTTTATTTTTCTAACTATGTTCATTATTGTCCCTTTGCAGATTCTGCTGCTTCAAACCTGATAACCTGTGTGCCAATATCTGTGGATGTGGTGTTGCAACAGTGCCAAGAATGTTGTTTCACATCCCATTTTTGGCCTGTTCCACTTGGATGTCTGTCTTAATTGCATCGGAAACAACCAGTTTCTGCTTATCATTGTTCTCTAAGCTTTATCTTCAGAGTTCACCGCCTTTTCTTTACTTGACATTTTCTTGTCATGCTTGGACACATAGCTGCTTTAGTTAGTTTCACTTTGTCTGTACATTATCATTATAGATCCAGACTTTTTTTTATCACAGGCATGTGGGTGTTTAGCATCAAACCGATATTCAAAGGCGCCATACTTTTGTTTCTCTAAGCTCTCAGAATTGGAGAAGTGGTTGCATTGTGTAACAGTTGGAGACCTAAAAGGGGCTGAAGCCAAGAGATGCGCTCCCACTCTCCTTTATCGCCACAAATTGACGACAAGAGAGAGTTCCAGGAACTTGGAGAGATTTCACATGAGATAATAGTCCATATTGTCTAGCACTGAATCCTCCTCGAAACTTTATACAAATTGGCCATACTGGAACTAGCACACTTCTAAATCCACAATGCTAACAGTTTCAATGCGGCCACTCCAATGTCACAAAAACCAATTCACTTTATTCAGCTAGTTTTGAGGATTATACAACTAAATTTTACACTCTGATACTAACAGAGAATTATGATGTCACCTTCTCTGGAAGTTCAAGTGCCCTATACAGTACGTGAAAAGAGTTGCTAGAACAACAGGAAAGGTGACAAGGACAATCGCCACAACATACAATTGATCATGGTGAAATCCGAAATAATCCTTCAAGAAGGCCACCACGGTTTTAGTTTCTCCAAATGCCGATATGTTCTTATCAATATCTCCATACTGCGAAGTTAGCATACCGTTAAGTGCCCATGATGTTGGACACGCATAGTACAACCAGATCCACCATTTTGGAATTCTCTGCCACAGTGATAGTAGAGCACTATTAATTCCCCAAGCACTAAATTTTGAGATGTAGGGAATAGTTTTAATTAGTAGTTGCTGATACATGCATAAGATATCTATATCTTGTAAGATTCATGAACTATAATTTGGTACTCCACATATACAAAGAAAAGAAAAGGGACAAAATGTTTGTGCAAAGAGCTAAGAACAAAAAAACAATTAGATAAAACTATGGTCAATGACACAGATGGCTTACCGGTTTTGGGATCAAAAACCCAGCAAAAAGATTGAAATTTGCATAGAAGGCAGATTGTAGAATTGCAGCCACTGTGAGATTTGGTGTCAGGGACATGAGCAGCATTCCGAGGTAATTGTATGACAGCAATGTGCAGAACATGACATAGAAGTACCAGAAAATCTTGTATGCTGACCCGAAATAACCAATCATCGGATAGGTGATGATCACAAATATAATTGCTTGAGCTAGTACATATGGTATCTCAACAACAACCTGTGAAATCAGTATAGCACTACAATCTGATTAAATTGTTTTACTACTTTTTATATGTCTTATAACAGGTTGAGAATTTGGAATATTCAATTGAACTATATTTGTGCATCTGTTAAGAAGGTTGAATCCTAACTAACTACTACATTAACCAACTCAATCAGCTTCCAAGATTTCTATACCTGTGCTAGTGAAAAAGCCCATGAAGAGTACATCCCTGCAAATCTCTCACGATACATGACGGTCCGTTCCATAGCAATATACTGTATTACTGATGAGCAATTGTTTATGCCCAAGAAGATAACGGCTACATACGTCGAACCAATTGCATTGAATAAGTTCTGCTGGTTGTTTCTATCAACAAGAGGATATGGCGTCAGGAGATATTCCAGCCTCTTAACCATACCAGATCATAAAATAAAAAAAAAAAAAAAATAAATGATCTTATATGACTGAATATATGCTAGTTAATTGTGCCAATCAATGCAACTTTTTATAACTGAAAAACCCAGCCAAACAATTGCCACCCTAGAAGGTATGCACTTTGCTTTTACTTCTTCCTTGTTGAAGATTAGATGCTAAAAAGATGAGAGAAGTGTTAGTTCAGTTAGCCCGATGGAGACCTTAGATCATCTCAATAAGCTTTTGCTCCAAAACTCCAGCAGACTCAAGTCTCAAATTAACCGAGAGGGATAGTTACTCACAATTTCTTCCCTTGCTTCCAGAACAGTACCCCAAACATAAAAGACGCGGCAATTGTGTGAAGGATACGCATCAAGTTGTAAGTAGGACTTCTCCAATAGGACAAGCACTGCTTCCAGAGACATGACTCGAATTGTCCCCACCTGTTCTGCGAGAATTGGGAGGCGAAGTGCAAGTCACTACTACCGGGAGGTGGAGTGCTCCAATTGTTTACAAGTTCTTTGTTGGTCCTGGAAGCAAAAACAACAAAAGGTTGATCAAAATGGATTTTGTCAATGGATCGATCAAACTTCACATCTGTTAACTGAGGAGATCGGAGCAGGAACACCGGTTAAGTCTGAAGACAACTAGAGACACTGGAAGGCAAGGTCAAGATACAGCAGAAAAAGCTGTGGGTTATCATATATATGGTGTTAGAATATTTAAATAATAACCACGCCTTCATCAAACAGCTAAAGCTTTTAGAACAGTTAGCAGTTGTTCTACAAAATCTTACCTAGAATCACAGCTGGAGCTACTGAGTTCGAATCTTTCCAGGCCCCATTTGCCTCCCCAATTAAATTTCCACGCTTAGTACTAGACAAAAAAGACTAGACTAACCACGTCTTCACCTAACGACTTAAGCTTCTCACACATGATATGGCATAGCAGCTCCCTAGTCTAAAATCTTAAGACTCCAGGAGCTTATACAGCCTGAAGGAAAAGACTAAAGAGACCATTGCCGTATGTTGACTATGATAGAAAATGGCAGGATATCATGGACCAACTCAGACAATTATCAAGCATGCACACTGTTATTGAGCACTCAATAGTAGTAGAGGATGAACTTACTCATATAATGTCGATTCTCTGTATATTAGAGCAAAATCAATCCCAAGTTCAGCTTCAGCTGAGGTAGAAGTCACTTCTAGCATCCATGTAGCTGGATTGTAGTTGCTCATAATCTTTGGCACCCCTGGAATACTCTGTCCAACAGAAGTTGTTTATTGGAGCTATTAATTATTAGCAGTTGTTTTGATAAGAATTATGTAGTCAAATTACAAGAAATGGAAGCAATTCTCAAATCTTTGTGTTAGGGCATCAAACTGACCTCGAAGTATTTTATAATTTTGCTTGAGTTATGTCCCAAGGGTCCTGAGTAAATCAGCCGTCCACCAGTTTTTAATAAAACCAACTGCTCAGAGAGAGAGAGAGAGAGAGAGATTAGGCCTTCCAATATCTAACCAGAAGTACTAAAATATTTTACAAAAGAAATTACCTGCTAAGATGTGACTTTTTTTAAGATTTTCTTCAATCAAAATGAAATAAAAATACGATTCTGCTCGTAGTGATTTAAGAGCTACCATTATTTAATGAAATTAAAATAAGATTCTGCTCTAGTGATTCAATACTGTTATCTTCACTTGTGATCCATATGAAACCTATTCATCTAATCGTTCTAGCATGCTGGAAGAAAGCCAACTGATGGACATAGTGTGTGTGTATACATATATAGATTAACACGCTTTACCTCATCAAAAGCCTCAAATATGTCAATGCTGGGTTGGTGGATGGTGCAAACTATTGTTCTTCCTGTATCAACTATGTTCTTCACCGCTCGCATGACAATCGCAGCAGCTCTAGCATCAAGTCCTGTTGTAGGCTCATCCATAAAGATTATGGAAGGATTTGCAACAAGCTCTACAGCGATTGTGAGTCGTTTTCGTTGCTCTGTGGATAGACCACTAGCACCAGGTATGCCTACTAAAGAATCTTTTATTTCATCAAGCTCGATCATCTCCAGGACTTCATTGACAAATTCCTACACATGCAATTCATGATTCTTCTGATAGTACTGAACAAAGCAAGTTATCAGAAGCCAGGACTGTAATCTCACCATTTTACATTTTGCGTCAATCTGAGGATCTAAACGAAGCCAAGCGGAAAATATGACAGACTCTTCCACAGTGATTTGTGGGGACTGTATGTCCGTTTGCTCACAGTAACCAGAGATTCTTGCAAATGTTTCTTGAACCTTGGGATAACCACCGACTTTTATTTCTCCTTCAATATAGCCGGTAGTTTTTCTCCCACAGAGGACATCCATCAGAGTAGTTTTCCCAGCTCCGCTCACACCCATCAATGCGGTAAGAATACCAGGTCTGAATGCGCCCGTGATATCAGAGAGAAGTTGCAGTCTTTTCTGTGCAAATCCCTGTTCTCTCGTTTCCTGAGAAACTCGAAAAGGGAGAATGTAGTGAGAAGAGGCAACATCATTTATTGGATCTGAAAGGTTCAATCTTGCAACTTCAAGAGGAAAGAGGAGTTCCAGGTTACCACGGGGCTGTCTATGTAGTACTGCAGATTGTTAAAAACAAGCGTCAACGGTGTGAAAGGTAACACCATCCTGCCTGTTTGAAATAAAGAAGCTGGTTTAATAATTTTAAAGGAACATCAAAAATAATAATTGTGTGACTATAATTGGGCAAGGAAGAATTTTGGACTCGACCATTTTTTGTTTGCATAGGTTCAGCAGCAACTTTCTTTGTCTCTTCATGCTTTATGCTGTCATGAGAATCTTCAGTTTCACGACTATGCAAGTACTTCTCACGTGAAATGATAGCACGTGATGATCCTGGAGCTGTAAGTTTTAAAGTGATTCATGAACACCCTTGGCACTATTGCTGCAAAAGTGAGGTCCAGATGCAGAAATGACAAACTTACGCTTCAAGAAACTTAAGGCCAAAGTGAAACCGATGTTGAACACTAAAGTAAATCCCAATAAGGCACCGATTGATACCCAAAAGAAATATCCATCAAAGTTTAGTCCTCGGCTTTCAAGGGTTGCACTCCCTACTGTAGTGTTTGATGACAATATCTGTGAATATACGTTTAACAGTAAGAACTAGTCCACTTGCATAAAAGGATGAAGAGAAAGTTAGTTAAATCAATGATTCATTTAAGCAAAAACAAGTTAAAATGCATGGAGAAATGCAGAGGAAGTTAGTTTTTCCTATGGATTACAAAATTGTACCCACTTTTGAGGATATTTTGTCTTCTGAAAGAATACAAGTACCCAAATACTTGTCTCGTGGATATTATCATTAATCCAGTAATTGTGTTGTATCAAAGTCAAGTAACTGGAAGCTATAACATCAAGAGATGCACTGATCTTAGGCAAGAAGGTAGCACAGAGAAATTACAAGAATGAGACCTTAGGACGTAAAGATTGTCAACATCTTTTGTTAAGTGAAGCCCTCAGATTTATAAACAGATGGACTTGTGTCTTGCCCGCATACTCAGCACCACAAACAAAAGAACATTGAATAGCCAAGCCAGTTTAGCTAACCAAGAGTGCTAGCATGTCAAAATACTTTCCTAGATAAAAGTGCTTAAGCACTTCTGCAACTTAAGGAACTACAGGAGCCAAATACTTGTTCTCACTTCTACAAGGCCCTCACCTTTTGCCATCGTGGAGCATCAAATTCATTGACAGAAAGTCCAATTTCTCCATATGTTATTGGAGAGACCCAGAAACCCCACTTCAACCAAGGAGGCATAGAGGCTGCAGCGACAAAGTGAAATATTAAGCCACACTTATTCATCCAAGATCAAACCAAATAGAAATTCTAGCATCCTTACGTTCTGGGATGATGAAACCACCAAATAGCATCAAAATCAGTAATGCAACACTACCAGCTAAGGTGGAGGCAACCATAGTTTGAAAGATTGAGGCAAGAAAACGGAACAAGGATACTGAGGACAAGTGCACAAAGAAAAGAAGTAATAGTTGGCGGAAGAACCTGCATAAATAAGCAGAAAACAAAAGAAGCACTGGCTTACGAGTAAAATGGTAGTAAAACTTACAGATGATATTGAAATGTAAAAGAAGGTTATGGAGGTGAGGTAATGAAAGGTCCTAAACTGAAGAACTCTCACATTAAGACTTACCTCCCTACTTCAGGACTGTATCCAATCACATAATAAGTGAGAGATGTCCAAACCACAGATTCCAGCAGTGAAAGAGGAAGTTTCAGTATAGATGCTGGAATTGCATAAGCCCAAGCAGGGTAAAAGTACAGCTCCTTTTGTTTATAGAAGGCTTCTAGCCTTGAAACAGTCATTGCTAATTCCGGAATTCCATCAACGAGGAGTATGACTAGCGCATAATACAGAGAGCCCATATAGTAGTTGGCATGAAAAACATCTATTCCCATCCGAGTCCGCAAGAATACAGTCATCGTGATAAATGCAATGAAAATGAGCTGTATAAAGCAATGGCAATAATCAACTTCCAAGGTCCTATTTTAAATTAGAATTAGGGAGATAGATTAAAAATTAGATTATGATAGGCACGAACATTGAAAGTGATATACCTTACCAAAAAAAAAACATTGAAAGTGATATACATTATAGAAGCTGCTAGAGATGTATGAGAGTTTAGTTTGACCTGTACTGATTTGAAAACATAGATAAAAGAATTTCTCCTCATGAGAAGAAGTTCCCTCGCCATGCATGCTCTCAGAAGTTCCAATCTGGACAGAGAGTATACATTAAAAGAAAGAGCATTTTTGTGGATTTTGGACCTATCAAATGTGTCTGAAAGCTCCTGATCTAGCTTCATTCCCACAATAAGATTCCTTGAACTTTTTACAGAACAAATGGACTGACATATAGCTATACGGTAGCTCAGGACGCTGCCAATATTGTGCTTGGTCTTTTCTTGATATAACCTGCATATCAGCAGGCAACGTAATAAATGGTCGACCAAGGTAGCTAACTTGCAGTGCACAATCTGCTGAGTGTTTGCTACCTCTTGGAGGAAATCGGCAACCCCTTTTCTTTCAGGACACCTGAATCCACAGTCCTCAAAAAACTTTAGAGCTTGGTCACGAGGGCCTTGGTACACGATTTTCCCTGCAGCCATCAGAATAAGGTCATCAAACAGATCAAATATTTCTGGGGCTGGCTGAAGAAGCGAAACCAGTATAGTGGCATCTGTCAAATGTGCTAGCTGCTGAAGACAAGAAACAATCTGAAAGGCCGTCGAACTGTCCAAGCCGTTCGTTATTTCGTCCATGAATAGAGCTTTATTTGGGCCAACAATCATCTCCGCTGTACAATTTTTACCAGAATGTTGACTTCTCAGATAAGATTTTGAAAATTTAAGTAGCCAAGCTTGGAAATGATAGTAAAACATTGTTTCACTTCAATCATATAGAATTTTATTCTCAATGAGATTTGCTGCATTCTGTGTTTCTACTACCTGTAGTCAATCTTTTCTTTTGACCACCTGAGATTCCTCTTCTCATGGGATTTCCAACCAACGTGTCTGCACAGATATCCAGCCCTAGGATCTGCAAAGAAGTTAAAGAAATAAAGACGGAAGTTTCTGCTTAAATATTTGATTTACAGCAAATTAATTAACTGTCGACTCAGTCAAAAGAGCTTACTTTTAAAATGTAGTCCGTCTGAAGAGTTCTTTTAAGTCCTTTGAGAGCAATTGCCTGGTAAACGAGACATGATTATTGTCGACAAAAGTTCTAGAAGTGGCCAACATTGTCGACATTGGATTGGTTGGACACATCAAATACCCCCATCAATCCAATAGATCAAGTGAGATACAAGCCCAAGACTGGGTGGGTGGCCCCAACATGGGTTCGTCTGAACAAGTTGTGTGGCGCGACTCAAACCTGTGTTTTTCGCCTATGCTACGCACACTATTCCGTCCCTTAAGCCAATGCCATGGTCTTAACGAGTGGAGAGTATTTGGTCGATGGGAGCATATTTGTCTATTTCCTTTATTATTTTATGTATGGAAACAATAATGGTGATATTGTAATTTTGGCCTCTTGGCTTCATTATAAATAGATGGCTTGGAGTCACATTAACCTAATCAAGCATTCAGTTCAATTGGTTTTTTCTCTCAACAAAAAATCAAAGCCAGTGCTATTTCTTTTGTAAATGTGCGTGGTCAAATTCCACATGAATATGCATAGACCTAAATACTCTTTTTATTTATGTAGTCTCCTCCACCTAACAACTTAAGCTTTTGGGTTTGACTTTTTAACATGTTATTTATGTTTAGTGGAATCTGTGACTATTAACTGCACTAGTTGCATCACACTCAAAGTAGAGCTTCTAGTAACCTGGCTAAGAAATAATCTAATGCTAATGTTACATCCCAGCCATCCCAGTTTTTAAAGATTGTTTCCTTGGCAGAGAAGGAATAGAAGAGCGCAGAAACTCACTGTTACCCACCACTTAACTGTTGAAATTACATTTTAATGCAAAAAAATAAGTTTATATCCTCTTTTATATGATACAGCACAAAAGTCCCAAACTTATCTTCCAGAAAAACAACCAAACTATGATTTACAACTCTTCACCTTCTAGGAATATGTTGGAATGTGTTAGAAAATTTTCTATAATCTTTCCCCGATTATATAGAATATTACATGATATTATGTGATTTAATTTGATTTTGTTAGCTGTAAATTAGCTATTGATAGAGGTAAGGGGCTAATTAGGATCTTTACCTAAATAGGTTTCTTACCTAATTTAGGTCCTCTATTCCTGTGTATATACACCTTGTAATCACTCTATGTAAAATAATAATAGAGATTCTTTTTACAGAATAATTCAATGCTGAGATTCAAATTGGCTTGTTTCCAGTAACAAAACAGGAGACTCAAATTGTACCTTATAATGGGTAGAAAGAAAAAAGTTGGAGATTGTCACTAAAGGTACCTTCATGTAAGTATCTGTATCAGGATCTGGAACAATTCCTGCTTCCTTCTCCCTTCTGCTGATCTCCCTCATGATATCTTAGCAACCAGAAAAACCAAGAAGACCGTGATTTTACACAGATTCCAAGTGACAGATCCAAAACCACTTTGAAGGATATTCACCTTCTCGGCTTCCAACACCCTGACAACGGGCAGAGAAGTCCAGTGTTTCCCTCACGGTCATTTCTGGAATGTGCAGATCATATTGGCTTATGTAAGCAGACGTTTTTTGGGGGATGAACTTGTCAAGCTTGTGGCCATTATATGATATTTCTCCAGTGACCTGTCAGATAAGAGAGGGAAAAGGAGAGAATATCAAACTCAAAGACAGATTAATAAGAGCTTACAGATGTTTTGACAGTACTCAATTAGCTTAGTTCGAACTTCAAGTTCTGTGCAATTAACCATAGACTAGAGAATAGTTCTGCTCCAATTAGCTACAAAATGCAAAGAAGACAAATGCACACAATATTATCTCTCACTTCTCAGCACCCTCCAAGCACTTTCATTAAATAGAATAGCACAATATGCCTCAGTGTTGACTTGATGAAAACTCGCTGAGTCCATCTCTGACTAGGATGCTGATGTTGATTGTTTATATAAAGAACTTGGATGAGCATGCGTTCCCTTGAGCATGATTCTGTCTTAGTTTACATGTCATTTGTAAGCCATACATGCAGTAAGTTGGTATTGCCTTTAAGCCTAGTGCAGTTTGACATAGAAGTTCTTAAACATAGAGCGAGCATAAAACCTTGAGTGATTTGCTTAGAATCCCTGAAAGAGCCTTTAGAAAGGAAGTTTTCCCACACCCAGGTGGTCCAAGCAGTAGAGTCATTCTGTGGCAAGAAAAGGCACAATGAATATTATGTACTCTTCTATCATCAAGCTTGTGCTGCTCTCTTAAAACTGTTAGGCCAATAATTTTCTTGAATTGCAGGTGTGATAATGAGATAGGCAATATGTCAGATAACCATTCCATTTAAAAGGTAGGTTATGCTAGCAAGCTTCTCAAACTTCATAAAACTTTTCACCATGGGCAAGTATGGTGCGAATTGCCAAAGTTTGGCGCTGCTCTCAAATATAAAGAATCAGCCAATGCTCACAAACTCCATTGCTTGCTACGAAGTGGGTGATGAGGTTATGCTCAAGTTTGGAAAAGTTCATTGTAAAAGCTAAGTATTAGCCTTTTACAACCTACATCGAGTCTGGATATTAATTTGAGTGTAGGTGATGCAAACAATTGCAGCTAGAAGTGAATGAAATAGTTGAAGACACTAAGACCGCCTAAAGACGAAGGGTGAGGCACAATTTCCCAGAGATGATGAGATTGGAAGAGCTGTAACAGGAAACAAACCTTCCAGGCTTTATAATTCCACTGACATCCTTAATGATGCTTATTTTGGCCTTACGTGACTCTGAACCTGGCATTGCAGGAATACCCTGGACAAAATGTTAAATTTACTTGAATTAGTAAATTGTTAGGAAGCACCAACCATTTAAGGTAAATTGACATGATGCCAAAAACATCTGTTGAAATTTTTCTGCAACACACAAAATGGTAAGGAGTGGTTCAGTCTTATGACAGACTAAAGTATTACAGGATGAGTGTTACAGCAGCGGAAGGATGAAAGAACGGGCATGGGAACAAAAAAGCAGTGTTGGCAAATCAGAACATAGAGATATACATGGTTTTGCCACACTTACCAAAATATAGCCTCTAATTGGCACTAGTATATTTGAACAAATGTGAAATTATCAGCAACACTTAATCTCTTCAAGAAGGACAAGCTACTTCTTAGCCTGATTTTTTTCTCAAAAAATAAAAGAAAGAACATGCATCTGTACACTAAGAAAAACCAAATTCAAGATGACAGGAGTTAAAGAACTTGCAAATATATTTGCCGATGGCATAGAAATATATGTTGGAAAGCAGTTCACATGAAATAAATTCAATCTTATCATTTAGCCGCCTGTTCAAAAATGGGGAAAAGCAAGAATTCCTACAATCTACTCCACAAGAAAGGTACTTACAGTAGTACTGTAATCGACCCAAAAAAAAAAAGTACTTACAGGAAGCATGCTCTTTAGGAAATTCCAGAGAGTAGGCAGGGGCTTTCCTTGAACTATCTCACAATCTGCTTCAATACATAAATTCAGATATCTCACTTCTATGGTGGGCAATTTGACACCAACCCTGTGGAAGACAGTTTGACAGCAATTATTTCCTTACTACATGAAAAATAACACCATGGGATGAGTTTGAGGAAGTAAACGTGGAAAGAAAAAAGCAAGAAGAAAGCAAAACCTCATTCAAATAAGTTGGCCAACATGGGCAGGCATGGTGTGGCCTCTTACCAAGATCAAATAGAAGCATGTCTATTGGAACGCATTTTATGAACAAAAGTGTTTTCATCTGTTAATGAACTTTTGGGGTCTCATGCTGCTTAGGTCTGCACAAATCTTTTATGCTGCCACAGGTTTAATGTATCCAGGTAACTCCATAGCCATTCGACTTTCTGAATATAGATGCAACTCCCATTTTCAAGAGGAGAAGAATTAGCTTACTTTTCTGTTCTGTCTCTGATCTTGCGCAACAAATTTAGGTTGTCATTCTCGACATGCCTGATGAGCTTCTCTATGAAAAAATGCGTTCCAATGCACCAAGCGTGGAAACATCAACCACTTTCTTTCCTTTATCATCAACTGCCCTTCCATCGATCTCACACTCAAACAGTGACGACCTCAACCGCTCAAAAGTTGGTAACCTCTCAATGGCAGCCCATTGGAGATCATATTCATCATTGGTATCATCTTTTGTTGTGCTTACAGCCGAAGTGCTTCGAAAACTCGATCCCTGAAGCCGAAATGATGATCTTAGGCTCCTTCCTAGCTCTGATAACTCATTTCTAATGGAATCTATACCATCTGATTCTGTTCCAATTAGCTCAGCCATATGTGAGAGTGTAGGCACAAATGTCAACTCTGAAGAAAAACTGGAATGCTATATATGCTTATACGCATATATAGACCAACGGTACTGGTATCAAATGAAGATAATTATGCATATATAGATAGACCAACGGTACTGGTATCAAATGAAGATGAAGCAATCAACTTCGCCATTCATAAGCTTGCTGCATGAGGAACATGGAACTGATAAAGTAACTCATTTTTTGTGGCCGGCAGGGGTCAGTTAATCATGCTGCATGACGAACCTTGAACTGATAAAAGTGACTCATTTTTTATGGCCGGCAGGGGTCAGTCAATCATTGCTGCATGAGGAATGTTGAACTGATAAAATAAATCATTTTTTGTGGCCGGCAGGGGAAGTAAGAGATATGTCAGTTAATCAAGTTTATATAAGCCTGCAAACATCTGTTGGCGCATGCTTCTCTCTCACGTCTTATGTCTCTTCTCTTCCCTTGGTCAAATAGGCAACACTTTACCAAATAATGAACCAAGGTCAAGATATCTAAGGCAATCCCTCTTTTGGAATGAATTAGCAACGTTCAACTTTGTTCATTAGGCTTCTCGTGAAAAAGTGAATATAGGAATAAAATAACTCAGGCATCAATATGGTTCAATCGGTGTGATCTGTTCATAAAACTGCATCACAAAAGAATAACATTATATGCATACGGAAGCAGCTCTGTTCCACATCATTGCCTCTACGCCCTTATCAGTTAAGTGTATCTGTGCCTCCACGCCACAAATTCATTTCAAGAGCGTTAAACTCGCACCCGTATTTTCACCCAGCACCAATTAAACATGAGTCACTGATTCGATCCACGACATAGCAGAATCATGTAGAGACTTCAAGGCTAAGGCAATGGCATTAGATGGTAGAACTTAGCAATAGCAAGGCACAACCGCAGGTTTAGGGGGAAAAATTGATTAGAATCCAATAACATGGTACAGACATCAGCAAGTTGTGGAATATAGAATAGTATACCAGAAGAAAGGCTAAACTATCTAACATCAAGGATCAACCATATGAGTTTGTTCAATCACTGTCGTGAGCTCTCCCAAACTTGTACCTCACGTAATAGCGGGAGTTGTCGTGACTCTACCTCGACGTCATGACACATTTTGATCAACGATTTTAAGGTCGAAAGGAAACGGACGTAAAGGTAAGTATACTCTTACCATGGTAGTCCTCCCGATAGAACACTCATCTATAAGGATGTCGTTACTTCATCCTTTAGGAGATTTTCATATCAAGTATGCTAAACCATGATGAGTCTTGTCAAGACCCATACCCCTTACGACATATTCATTTATTATTTACAAGTTGTTTAAGACAAAAAGTTAGGGGTCATTAGTAACCTCATTTTTAGGGGCTGGCTAGAAAACTCAATCAAGGGTCACTAGTCCATCAATGCAACCAAAGATTTTAAGATTCGAGGACTTGTGTTACGCTAAAATTTCTATTAGCACTCTTTTGGTACTTAACAATTTGTTGTATTTCCTAAGGTGTCCAACATGCATGTTTTTTTACTTTTTCATGCCAATGAAAAAAACTAACTAGATGATTATACGTCGATGGTCAATTTTATGCTATTCTATTTCTATCAAAAGAGAAAAAGGAAAAAAAATCAATTAAAATTTAAGGACGGTGCAATAAGTAGACATCCAAAAATAGTTAAGGAAAGTGGTAAATTTAAAATACAATCCTAAAAGGAACATAAACCGAAAGAATAAAACCCGCAATTCGTCGGGCATTTATACAACATGAGGCAACCCAAAACATATATTAAGGTATCATTGGTACAAAAGAAGGCCAGATTGGACATTGACTATCCATCACCTTCATGTCTTGGGGATTACAACCTCCATGGACCTATGCTAAGCCTAAACTAATACTAAGATGAGGTACTTACAATGTGAAAGAAACAATCATCATTACAAACATACAAAAACAATCACAAAAACAAATAAAAACAGTCAAGAAATTAAGACAATATGTCTAATTGATCAAACTTTGCCTCGGGATCGGCTTTTGTGATTCATTCAACGATCCACTTAGAACGCCTACCCAATCCATTTTTAAAGTGACTCATAGCTATTGGCCACTATTTGTATTCTCGCATGGCAACCAATGCTAAAGAAGCCCCTAAAACAGAGTTTGTTTCGTGAAATACATAATTTTGAAAAATGATAGCTTATAAAAATCAATGAATAAAAAATATTTCCATCATTAATGAAAGGGTTAATACCCTAAAAAACCCCAAACTGGTACACTTGTGACAAATTTACCCCAAACTATTTTTTTTGACCTCCAAAAACCCCAAACGGGTACATATGTGACAGATCTACCCTCCGTTAGCTTCCGTTCGATTTTTCCGTTACTTTGCTGACGTGGTTGCCGATGTGGCAAGCCATGTGGAAATTCATAAGTTTAATACCATTAAAACCCCAAACTGGTATATTTATGACAAATTTACCCCAAACGGTATATTTATGACAAATTTACCCCAAAGCGATATATTTACGACAAATTTACCCTAAATTAATATTTTCGATCATAAAAAACCTAAACACGTGCGGCACATTTACCCTCTTTCGATTTTCCCAAATTTGACCGAGTTGTGATGTCCAATCAATTTTATTTTATGGATTACTCTAACATTGCCTCCATATCATTAATACTTGATTTTTTTTTTCTTTTTATTGGAATCATTATTAGAAAACTATTCAAAGGCTACCAAATGTGCACTTCATTCTTGTGCCGAAGATGCCCATTAACTAAAAGATGGACAGATCGCTTTGCGCACATATACAAAAGAATCACACTCAAAGCACACCTAAAATTAGCGACAAACATAAGTGATTTTGGTTCCGGCATTTCAACGAGCATGTGATGTACGAGTCACTCATACCATTCACATGCAAGTTCCATGTTAAAATTTTGACACACTTACGATTCAAGATAGGAAAGACTACGTAACGCTAATAAGGACATAGACTAACACGAGTGAAGCAACCACAATATATGCACTTCTTTTGTATATGTGCGCAAGCGATTTGTCCATCTTTTAGTTAATGGGCATCCGGCACAAGAATGAAGTGCGCATTTGGTAGTCTTTGAATATTTTCTAATAATGATTCCAATAAAAAGAAAAATCAAGTATTAATGATATGGAGGCAATGTTAGAGTAATCCATAAAATAAAATTGATTGGACATCACAACTCGGTCAAATTTGGGAAAATTGAAAGAGGGTAAATGTGCCGCACGTGTACCAATTTAGGTTTTTATGATCGAAAATATTAATTTAGGGTAAATTTGTCGTAAATATACCAGTTTGGGGTAAATTTGTCATAAATATACCAGTTTGGGGTTTTTAATGGTATTAAACTTATGAATTTCCACATGGCTTGCCACGTCAGCAACCACGTCAGCAAAATTAACAAAAAAATCGAACGGAAGCTAACGGAGGGTAGATCTGTCACATATGTGGCAGTTTGGGGTTTTGGTGGTCAAAAAAAATAGTTTGGGGTAAATTTGTCACAAGTGTACCTGGGGCTTGGGGTTTTTTTTTAGGGTATTAACCCTTAATGAAAATAGTTAAACCTAATTTCTTGTTGAAAATGAAAACATTTTTCATTATTTAATAATTTTAAGTGATACAAATGATCATTTTTAAGAAAATATTTTTCAAATCATTTATTTTTTGCGAAATAACATAATCATAACATCATTAATGTTTCGTGTATATAAATCAGGTCAAGAGATTCAGATGAAAAGGTTGGCGTATGGCTTGATTGTGACATGATTATATATTGTGATATTTGCCGAAAATCACATATTTTTTTATACCATTTGCACCGACTACAAAGTCAATCGCAAGACTCGATCAAATTCTCGCTCTTTTAAAAGGCTTGTGGGTCTTAGACAAAAAAAAAAAAAAAAAGGCTTGTGGGCCCAATTTCAAGCTCCAAGTCAATGCTAAAATCGCCAATCTCTGTGGACACCCTCGCTCGATTTTTAACCCTAATTTTTTTAAAATAAAAAACGACAGGATGTGACTGTCAGCACTTGTAATCCTCCCTTTTCTAAATGCTATCATGGAAGTCCCATAACATTCGATTTGAGTCATGATGTCGACCTCCTAAATCCATATAAGAAAAAGGGTTACTCGGTCGTCCATCGAGAGAAAAGGTGAAGCCTCGGGGTAATTGTAGATGGCAAACGGCCAATCTAATTTAAGTGTTTTAGGATATGGGAATCTACACAAA
The DNA here is from genome assembly GCA_014182715.1 of Eucalyptus cloeziana. Taxonomy (NCBI): domain Eukaryota; kingdom Viridiplantae; phylum Streptophyta; class Magnoliopsida; order Myrtales; family Myrtaceae; genus Eucalyptus; species Eucalyptus cloeziana. The sequence goes on along the minus strand of CM024635.1, from coordinate 22,240,700 downwards.
AAGTATGTCCTCAAACTAGCTATCTCCGAAAAAAAACACAATGTACATAAAAATAAAGCATGCACATCTTGGCCAATAACTCATACCAAAAGAATACAATCCAAAAATCACCATGTCGAAACACTCCTCCTAAGAGTAGCATTTTAAAAAACTTGAAATGTTAAAGAAAAGGAGTGAATAAACCGATACTAGTGGGTGACACTCATGTACTGACATCGCTCTCGCCAAAAACATTTAACAATGAGAACCCAAAAAAACACATTTGTAATAATAGATTAGAGTACATTTATTTTGCAAAAAATGAATATTTGGAAAGTATTTTCCCAAAAATAATCCCTTATATAGCACATAAAAATGAATGAACCAAAAAAACCAAAAAAAAAAAAAAGAATTTCCATCGTAGACGAAAATGATTAAATATAAATTGTTGTTAATAATGAAATATGTTTTATTGATTAATTATTTCAATTCCTACAATAGGTTACTTTTAGTAAAATATTTTCTAAATCATTCATATTCCATGAAACAAATAAATTTTAAATTGTTCACAACATAGCATCTTACCACAAAAATATTTTAAAAAATGGTTAATGCCCTAAAAAACCTCAAACTAGTACATATGTGACAAATTTATCCAAAACTATTATTTTTGACCATGAAAAACCCCAAACTAGTACATGTAACAAATTTACCGAACTAATCATAAAAAACCATAAACTGGGTACATTTATGAGAAATTTACCTCAAACTAATTTATTCGACCACAAAAAACCCCAAACTGGTAAATTTGTGACAAATGTACCATCCACTAAATTGGATTAATACCACAAAAAATAACAAAAATGGTAAACGTAACAAACGAAATGTAAAATCCCAAATTGATATACTAGTCAACTGTCACATATCATTTAACTTAATAATTTGACAGTAAAATTTAACGAAAACTAACAGAGGGTAAATTTGTCACAAGTGTCTGGTTGGAGTAAATTTGTCAAAGGTATACCAGTTTGGAGTTTTGGTGGTCAAAAAATAGTTTAGGGTAAATTTGTCATAAGTGTACCAGTTTTGGGTTTTTCAGGGTATTAAGCCTTTAAAAAATAACTAAATTTTTTGCCCAAAGCATAATGCGACTGCTAGGGGTGAGCGCGGTTCCCAGGTAGGCTGGGAACCGGAGAATAAACCGGAGGTTCCGGTTCGGTTCTCGATTCTTAAAGGACCGGTTCGGTTCCCGATTCCATTTTCCTAGGAACCAGGAACGGTCACGGAATCGGAACCGGTCGCGGAACCGGTTTCGGAACAGGAGTTAGGATTCTCATTTAGACCCAATTTGGGGGACAACACTGTTTTTTGTAGCTTTCAATGGCCGAATAGTCATCATATTTACAAATTTGATATATGTGTGCAAAAGAGGGACGAAAAAATTGTGACATTTGTGTTTGGAAGATCACGCCCAGTGGTCCTTGTAGCTTGATCAAAACACTTTGGAGACTTCACTGATTGTTATCCATGGAAGTGAACCTCTCCCGTAAATGTATGGTACGAAAAAATGATGTGGTGAACTTATACATCACAATTAAGATAGAATAAGAATCATCTCACTTTTTTTTTTTTATTATTATCAATATACTCCCAAATGTTGTTTGTTTCTTCTAATATCCTCATCAGTTCACTTTCTATTGGCATGTCACAAGTGAATCCCAAGGGCTAATGGTTTAGTATACATGAGTGAATAACCCTCTTACGAGGTGATGCTCATGCCTTGCACACACTCTGCCAAGTCGCCTCTATCATATTCTAGGTCAATTAAGGGGGCGAGTAAGACGCCGAAGATTGCCTTACTTTATAAATCACATATTTCTCGTTTGGAGATTAAGTTATACTAGTTTTACCTAACACCCGTTATCGGTAACGTGCACGTACGTTATAGTTCAAATCTGAAAATAACAAAAAAAAAAAAAAAAACCTATTGGAACCTGGAACCGACCCTAGAACCTGTGACAGGGTAGGTTCTAGGTTCTCGGTTCTGCCGGATAGGTTTCAAGTTCCTCATTTTGAGGAACCTGTACCCGAGGGTAGGTTCCAGGTTCCAGACGGAACCAAACCGGAATCTTGAACCTCTCACCCCTAGCGACTGCATTTATCCTACTAGCAAGGCTCACAGTTGACCCTTTTGATGTAGTTTTCCACTTTTATTAACCGGTGGCTTGATTTGTATATAATATCCTAAAAAAATAGTATGCATCTCTTATGCTAGCAGCCTCAACTCGAAGTTCCACCTAATAACAATGGCATAAAATCGGACAATACCACTTTTAGTCAACCGTATGAACTGTCATTGTGACATCCTGAAATTCAATCCCGTCTCGAATATATGAAATGGTTACTTCGTCAACGCACCTATGGTCATTTTACTCGGAACTGATCACTCGCGAATTAACTAATCTATTAGGTGAGGCCATTAAGGGATATAAACGCGACAGACTAGAGAATTCAATTAGAAATCGATTACTCGACCATAAAAATCGGCAATAGTCAATACAACACCATTATAATCGAATTGTGATCGGATATAAGTCGATTCGACGGAAACGCGTGATTGAATTGTGGGTAATTCTGCATGATTGCAAAATTCATGTCGAACGGCAGTAACCCGATTTTCTATCAATATTATACTTGGGACACGTAATTAAAACCTCGCGATATTATGACAACCGAGAGTCGTTTACGACACGGAGATGCACAAACATGGATTGAAAATTATCAACCACGGGTCAAACGCGCTAAAATCCCTAAAAGCTACCCAATAGGTTAAGTCGTACTAAAATCGTGTTCGGTCGATTTTAACCACGAAATTGAATTCGGTTTCGGGAATCGGATGTTCAAGCGTGTCACAATTCAATTATAGGACGTCGTCTCATCTTTTGGAGAAATTTCGTCGAGTCCGAAATTTTACAGAAAAATCAATTTTGGACAATTCAGAAAAGAAATGGAAATTCGGAAAAGAAATGGAAATTCGGATGGCCAAAGGAAAAGGGTTATTTGGCCCCCAAAATGGTTTATTTTGGGTGAAATTAGGATTAATTCCTAATTGGTTGGCCCCTTGACTAATTGGATGAAGACTTTAAGGGATTGCAATGATCATTTAGATATTTCTCAAGGCTTGGTATTGGTTGTTAGTTGGACTTGTTGGTTTTCCCCTTCTCTCTCTCTCTCTCTCTCTCTCTCTCTCTCTCTCTCCCTCCCTTAGGCATGCGTGAGCCCCTTCCTCAGTCGACTCTCCCTTCCTCTCTGCCCATTCTCTCTTTTCCCCCACTTCTTCTTTCTTCCCTCTAGTTTTGTTCTTTTTCACTCTTGCTGCTATCACACACCTCATCCATTCATCACCCCATCTTCAGTAGCCCACCACCAGAAGTCCACACGTCCGGCAGTCCACATGCCAGCTCCAACATCAACTAACCATTCGCTCACCCCAACGCCAGCAACTCCACTCCACATTCGCATCTACCATCCCTCACGCCAACTTCATCCCATCCTCACCAACACGCCCACCAGCAGAGCAACCACCAACTCCGCCTAACTCCAGCAGCCACCTCACTGCCCGTCCGTCTGTCCACTAGCTCCAGCCACCGTCCAGCCGAGACCAGCCCACCTCAACCCCCTCGAACAGAACCGTGACCAGCCACAAGTCATGAGCTTTGTCGCGACCTAATTTTCGGGTGCGCCACCTAAAACTAAGTTAATGGACTACTAAGTCTTTAAGCTTAGCTCGGGCTCTTCCAAGCCCATACCAATTCGCGACTTAAAATTCGAATATGCAAATGATTACTTTCTAGAAGTCGCCACTAATCAGTTTTCGGTAGGTCGATTAAACACCTAAGTAAAATAATTGGAATATTATTTTACTCCTACGAACTAGAGTTTAAGGGTACGGGGACTTGGTTACACTAGATTTCTCTAATGCCATTTCGATACCATTTCTTTTTAATTTCAAAAATGTTTTTTTGCAGGCAGCTTAATTTGATTTTAATCCACTTTCCTAACATATGAGGCGATCATGCGGGTATGCATACCACCAATTTAACACTAAAAAAGTAATTAAATAATGCAAAACCTACCTCAAAGCAACGAAAGCATATGCATTGTTAAATCAGAATTCACATCAGCAATCCTAGATATGATTTCTAATTAACAAGCAATCACTCAATTTTTGCTTTCACTTTTTTAACGAGAATATAGTCCATATGCAATGTAATGCAATACTTCTAATCTAATATGAAATAATATGGCATGACAAAATGTGATTTCTTAATGAACATGCAATAATTAAATATGCAATCTAAATTAACTAAAATGACATAATTCTAATGACGTGCAATGCAATGCAATGACGTACAAAATTATCTCAACTAAAATAACATGCAACATGCAATTTAATATGCGAGCTATATGTCACACGACATTTATTAAATGACCTAGTCTATTGTGGAGCAATTCCTAATTAAATAAACCTAACAACAATCACTAAATGACGTTCATGAACTTAATTATATATGACGTGTTTTTCATGAATCTAATTCTATATGATGTGCACATGATTTTTTATTTTTTATTTAACGAAAATTGATAATTAAAATCACTAAAAATGAAAATCAAACTAAAGTGAAATACTATCTATTCTAATTGCTTTCTTAACATGCATTTAAAAAAAATGACCAATCATGCAATTCATCTAAAGATCTATCTAGACCTAAAATTAAACATGCAATTTTATCTAATATGCAATGACGTGCAGAGCATGCCCTAATTCTACATGACATATGCATGATATTTTTTATTTTTTTTATAAAATTCGAAATTAAAAATTGCCACGTAATTAAACATGCAACTTAAATTAAACAAAAACTAACATCCTAAATGAATGCATTTTTTATTTTTTACTTTTTTTAAATTCGAAATAAAATCTCTATTCTAGATATGCAAGATAACAAGAAATATTCCAAAACAAACTAAATCCTAATTCAAATATTTTTTGGATTTTTTTTAGTGATTTTCCAAAACAAGCAATTATCAAATAAATATTGCATTTAAACTGATCAAGACATTCAATCAAATAAAGGATTAAAATAATCGAAAAAATAACATGTTGTCTCACAGGTCAAATTAACGATTCTTTAACCCTAAACATCACGACAAAGGGTTCAAAATAATTAAAATTCTGATTCGAAATCTTACGGATCAAATTAATAATCATATTGATTCGGCAATTAAAATACTATCAACAAACCCCAATAATTAATATAATTAAAAAAATGACCCGACATCTTACGGATCAAATTAATAATTACAATAATTTTAGGGATAACTCCTTTGGGTAATGCTTACAAGATTCATGAAATGAATATTGAGATCCAATGTCCCAATTTTAATAGCTAAACAAAAAAAAAAAAAACAAATGAAAAATAAACAATAAACAATAAACTAAACTACCTAGGGCTTGGAAACAGCAACGGCAGGTTGGTCGACGGCCCGGGGCGTTGCTTGCCGGTGTCGGAGCTCTAGCGAGGGCACGGCGAGCAGCACGTTCGGCGAGGGACTCCAGCGTGGGTGAATCGGCGGCGGTGAAGTTGGGCGGAGGCGCAGTGTCTAGCGCGACTGGCGGACGGCTACAATGAGGCTGAACAAAGGCGCGGCATCGGCGGAGTTGGGTCGTGGCTGAGACTCGAACAACAGATGGCAAGATGACGGGTGAGGAACCAAGCGGCGCCGGACGAAGTCTTTGCGGAGTTACTAGCGGTGGTGAGCAGCGCGGGCAGAGCGACAAGGCAGAGGCGACGGTGTGCAAGCAGGAGGTCGACGTCGAGACTGCTGGTGTCGCATCAGGTGCAGTAAACGCTTGGTCGTGGGCCGGTGAGCAGAGGGATCGGGTCACGGCACAGCAAAACAACCCAAGCATCGGTGACGAGCTGCAAGCGAGGCGGTGGTCAGCGGGTCGTCGCGGGTGGAGCGATTGGGTGCAGAGCTGGCAAAGCAGCCCGAGCGTCGCAGAGGGGTGCTCGGAGTGACGGTAACCGGTAGTAACGACGGCGGGCTTTGTGCAGCAAGGGAGATCGGCTGAGCGGGGGGGCTCTTGCAGAGGCAGTGGCACGGCGGCTATGGACGATGGCGAGCAACACGGAGGCGAAGGGCAATGCAGGCGCGGGCAAGGTGCGATCGTTAGGCGTCGGGCTCGGTCACTGCGAGCGAGGCGGAGGCGGTAGGGTGCGGGCATGGCGGTGCAACGCGGCGACGCTGACCCAGCTGCTGGTGCGTCGGCAATTGGTGGTGGTCAATGCAAGTGCGATGGGTCAGCGGCGAAACGGAGAAGATGCACAGCCCTCTTCGCCTTCTGCTCTGTTTTGTCCTTTTTCCTTTTGTTTTTTTTCTTTTCTTTGGTCACACGTCCCTTCTCACTTCTTCTCCCTCTGCCCTCTTTTTGCTTTGCAACAAATCAACCGAAGGAAAAAGAAACCTCCTCCTTTCACTTTTGACTTTTGTGTTCTTTTCTTTCTGATTTTCCGAAAAAACAAAAAGCCCCCTCTTCTTTTCACCGTACACGGCCCCTTTTATAGCAAAACAAAATGTGATCTTTTTGTTAATATTTCATCCTACGAATATTACTTATAACCTCCTAATCACAAAATTCTTATCTCATGAATATTCTCCCCCGATTTCATCATCTATTGATAAAGATAAGATTACAATGCGTTTTCTCAATTTTCAAAAAATCATCATAATATCGCATCAAATCTTTATTTAAATAATTTTTGTCATTTAAAAGAAACAGGCTCGGGCTGATTTTCTCGTTTTATGGGCTTAGTCCGACCTATTAATTTAAAACTCAAAAACAATTAATCCGACCCATCCACTCCCGGTCCAATAAATAAATACAAAAAATGCGAATTAAAAATAAATGCATCAAAATCTACATGTTGTGCAATTAATTTAAACTTTTTTTTCAAGGATAAAATTAGCCCCTAATGACTAAATGGGCCGCCAAAATTTAGGTGTCAACAAGCTTGTAGGGCTGTTTTCAGCCTCGATCAAGCCTCCGTTGGAGACACGGTTGTCTTGGGTCTTCACCACCTTCACGTCGCCGTCACCGTGAACCCGCCACTGTCGAATTGCAGTGAGTTAACTCCCTAATCCTTGATTAGGTTGTTAATTATGCTTAGGGGTTAGATTAGTGTTAATTAGCTTGGTTAGATTAGTGTAAAGTTAGATTAACCTTAAGATAGATTAGTGTTAATCTAGTTGGTTAGATTAGTCTTAATATGGATTAGCGTTAATCTAGTTGGTTAGATTACTACTAATGAGGGTGGTTTAGATTGGTTTAGTGGATTTCTCTTCGGATCGGTTTACTGGACACTCGCCGTTTGCCATTTTTGTGGATCAAAATGTGCTACGATTTTGGGGTTGCTTCCTTCTTAAAAAAATGTTCTAAACATCTTTAGCTATGACATAAATTTTAATCAAGATTTTATGGATTTAAAGAATAATATTTCAGCTCCATTATTTGCAAAATAGAATCTCGGTTTGTGCTGGAATTAGTGACCTTTTGGTGTTTAAAAGATTTTTATCAACTCTTAGGGTTCGATTTTCGAAATAGTTTCTTCATGAAAGTTTTTCCTCATATATTTTAGTTTAACATAGTCAAATTTCAAATCAAATGGACAAGTTTTGTACTTTGAACCAGACTGATTTTGGAAAACATAATTTCTGGACACGGTCACAGTTTTGGTAACAACTTGAGAGATTTACTGCTCTTATTCTAAAAATATTTGGGTCAAGGTGTCTTCATGAAAAGTGTTCTTTTAAGTGTCTTTTATAACATATTAAAATTTTAGAATTTTCTGAACTTGTTTGGGTATGTTTCTAGAATTAAACTTGGAGGTGCGCGAGTAGACCTGGTTTTTGCCGGTTAGGGCCGGTTGTGGTTTTGTAGTTGATCTTGGTATCTTGCTTGCTTGAAAATGAATATGTTGTGATTTAGATGATGTTTGGCTTGCTGAGAACTCATGTGTGGTATTATGAGAATGGTTGTTCCATGATTATTGTTTATTATTATTGCAAGAGATGGCCTTTGGGCATTTAAATAGATAGAAAATTTAGGTGTCGGGTTTGGACACCAAATCTCATTTGCTCAATAAAACTACGATATTTTAAACTAGGTGCGTGCAAAGTTTGACTGATTAATTTTGAGTATGCAAGCACCTACGAATTTATTTTGGAAAGTTTTGAACAAAAGAAAAGGGTGTAAGGTTTATTGTTTAAAAATGGATTTTGGTGTTTTGGGCTAATTGACGAAAGATAAGAAATGGGTTGAGTGATGACATGCTTGCATGGTCACTAAGTGGAACCCATCCTGATGCGTATGTACGCGGGACGATGCTCCTGTGTGGAATGCCGTCTAGGCGGAGGATGCTAGACATTACCGTTCACGGATGGATTTTGGAATGATGCTCCTATGTGGAATGCCGTCTAGGCGGAGGATGCTAGATGATGTTGTGCCCAACGGGGTGGGACAATGCCCGATTACGCCGGATGACCGCTGACTGTCAAGTTGGCCATGGCCAATCGGTTGTAATAATTGGAACAAGCCTGAATGGTTGTGATAGTTGCACTTGATTATAGGACAAAATTGTGTGGCATGGTATAGGATGTGTCATGATAGTTTGGCCTTATAATTGAGACCCAGGTGATTGAAATGATGCATTCCAGTTATTAAACTGCACTTGCTGCATTGATAATAGCCTATGTGATGAGCCAATGTGCAAGTACGTGCCGAGGCAATGTGAGTTTTGTATGGTGTGTGCTTAGGACTACCTTCAAGGCGAATTTGTGTCCTAACCGGGGTTTAGGGTTTTGACTCGCTGAGATTTTATCTCACCCCATCATAGGCTAACCTTTTTCAGGGCTGTAGCATGGAGATCTGCTGTGTGCGGATGTGGTGGGCACGAGATGCGACACCTTTTGGCTAGCCCTGCTGTTAGCGAAGTTTAGGGTGACCCTGATCCCTGAAGGTTCTTGAGAGGGTCAGTTGGAAGTTGCTAGTGTAAGGGCTTGTAAATCATTAAACTTCCTAGGGGTAACAGTGGTAAAATAAATAAGTTATTTTCGGCAACTTTTGTTATGTTTTGCTATCCCTATTGTTTGTTTGTTGGCCAGGTGTTTATTTAATTCGCTTCCGCATGTGCTTAATCGAAAGATAAAATGAATGGGTCAGTCACGCTTCTTGGGACGTCGCATTTTTAATTGACCGCCGAGAGATATGCGTGCGCTCGGAGTTTGGGGCATGACAGTTATAGCTCATATAAAGTTTTCACAAGCTAAATCATACAACACTATCACAAAGCATTTTCCATTTACAATACATTGTAGAAAGCAGTCACCAAATTAAAATCACAAATCTCCAAATATGAAAGGGAATGCAAATCCTAGTTATGGTGCGTTTGGTAACGATTCTGTTACTGGGAACAATTTTTTATTAGAAATAGTTTTTTTTTCTGATTATATTCCTGAAAACAAATTCTGAGTAAAAGAACGCGCTTGGTAATTGTCCAAAATTTCTATTCCTAATATAGAAATGCGTTTGATAGATTCTTAAATTATTTTTGTTTCTTTTAACTTTTAAATGTTTTTTCATTTCTTTTTTTCTTTTTTTCTTTTTCTCTTCTTCTTCCTCCTCCTTTGTAGCCGGTGGCCAACGACAGCGGTGGCCGGTGACCGGCTGGGCAAGGTTCGCGACGAGCTCACCGAAGGCTTGTCAAGCCAAGGCGAAGTTCAACGAGCTTGCCTGGCCCAGGCGAGCCTCGGCCTCACCAAATCTAGGCGAGGCTCGACCTCACCCAAGCGGCAGGAGGTCAGCCTTGCCTTGGCCTAGCAAGGCCAAGCCTCACCCTGGCCTGGCAAGGGCAAGCCTTGCCGTGGTTGTGTGAGACCATCTCACCGTGGCTCAGCATCGCCAAGGGCCGACGATGCTCCAACGATCGGCCAAAAGGAAGAAGAAGAAAGGGGAAGAGAAGAAAAGAGGAGAAAAGAAAAAAAAAAATAGGAATCAATTGTAGGAATTTTTCCCGAAAACAAGAAGTAATTGTTTTCTATTTCTTGATTCTATTCTAAATCTATTTTCAAAAAAATAAAAAATTATTCCGAGAACAAAAATTTTACCAAATGAATTTATGTTCTTTTTCAGTTTCGATGAACAAAATAACAAAAATAGTTGTTTCGAGGATGATTACTAAACATAACCTTAATGGCCAATTTGGATTTTATAAGGAAAAAATAAGTCCAAACAATTCACTTTCCTTTTCAAATATTGTATTATGCCATACTTATATTAGATCATAAATATAACAAGTTTCGAGACATAATATATTGAAATTCATGAAAGGAAAAAAAAAACCGCTCAATGACAATCAAAAGCCAAATCGTAAAGTATGTATCCCGAAAAGTTTCAAATTTTGTTAAAAGAAGCCTGCATTGAATGTCATACTAAGGGCGTGTTTAGTAATGATTTTGTTCTGAAAATAATTTTTGATAAGAAATAATTCTTTTTCTGATTTTGTTCTCGAGAATAATTTTTGAACAAAAAAACGTATTTTGTAACTTCCCAAAATTTCTATTCTCGGGATAGAAATATGTTTGGTAGGATTCTTAGATTTTTTTTTTTTAATCTTTAATTCTTTTATTATATTTTCTTCTCTCTTTTTTTTTCCTTTTTTCCTTTTCATTTTTCTTTTTCTCTTTGGCTGATTGCTGGCCACCACCATGGCCGACGACCGATTAGGCAAGGTCCGGTGAGCTCGCCGGAGGCCAACTTGGCCACAGCGAGCCTCTGCCTCACTAGATCTAGGCGAGGCGGAGCCTTGCCATTAGCCAGGCGAGCCTCGGCCTCGCCCAAGCGGCACGAGGTGGCCTCACCCTGGCTTGGCGAGGCCGAGCCTCACCTTGCCCAACTAAGGCGAGGTTGAGCCGCGCCATGGCTCGACGTCTATGGGGGCTAGTGACACTCCAGCAAGGTAGTCGGCCAAAAGGAAGAAGAAGAAGAAGAAAAGAGAAGAAGAGAGAAGAGAGAAAAATAGATTTTAGAAATTGTTCCCGGGAATAAGAAGCTGTTTTTTTCTACTTCTTATTTCTATTTCAAATCTATTTCCCAAAACAAAAACAAAAAAATAGATTTTTTTTTGTTCTCGAACAAAAATTTTACCAAACAGGTTTCTATTCTTTTTTCGTTTCCTAAAACGAAAGAACAAAAATAGTTGTTCTGGGGAACATAAACAAATTTTAACAAACAGGCCCTTAGCTACCAACTAATCACAACTAAGAGTGGACCTAGACTTAGAACTAGGGAGGACGGAGTCAGTTTCTTGCAGGTATGCCTTCCCACAGTGGGCAAACCTCTCCCGTTCAAGCCCTTTAGGGATAGCTTTTTAGCAGGAAACCACTCTAACCTTTAGTTCAAAGCCTAGAGACACTCAGAGATGCTAGGATGGTAACATTTCTAACTATCTGAACTGCATTTCTCAGATGATCCTACCAGGCTGGAGAAGAAGAAGAAAGAGTTTAGAAAGCCATTGAGAGTTTTACATAAAACGCTCACTTTACTTCAGATGACTCTACCCAACACATTACATCTTTCTTGCCTTTTATAGACTCTACCGAACACATTACATTCTCCTTGCCTTTTATAGACATTAGGAGGTCACACACAAACAAGGACCATACTCACAAGTCCTTAAACAAATAGAGGCTCCGGAAAATCCAGCGGGAATTATTCTCGATGGTATGAATAGTGATAATAAACAATGATTTCCCTAACCTACTGCTACATTAATGCTACAGTGACTTACTACAATCAACGGTCTCGTCCGTCACGGGTATTGTAGTCATAGTCTGAGTCATCAGAACTATGCATTTCCACTAGGAGATGTTTTTCATACTTTTGCTCAAGTCCTACAAGTGAATCTGGTGAGAGAATTTGGTTTAAAGAGGATGCTTCCTCTTGATTCTGGAAGAAGCCTGTAGTGTCAACAGGCATGTTTAGCTGAGGCCAATTGGATGATTGAACATAATAGGATGTGTCCATACCTAGAGATAAGAACAAAGGTCCTTGATCATAGGAGTCTTGGGAAAGAGGTCCTCCCCATCGTGCATTGGTACTGTCCAAACCACTTTAAATGCTAGAACAATTTTTGTGACTTTATATCCAAACTTCAATATCACTCTTTCAGACCCCCAGTCACTTTCATTTCTAAAAGTTCGAATTCCATCTCATCAGTCATCACTTCTTAGTAGAATTAGACATGGCATCTTTTTCTCATATGACCAAGTTTAAATAAAAGCAGGTTCCAAATTCTCAATTGTTTTGATGGCTGAATGGTTTTCAAAATATTCTTTTGAAACCAAACACATTACCGGAAAGAAAAACGTGCTTGCTAACTTTTTGTTAAGACCAAAGACACTAGCAGAAATCAACATGTACATCATGAGGCGTGCTTTCCATACTCTTCATCACAACGAAAAGTATAAGATTGAAAGAATACAAGATTGGCCAAGCTGGCAATACCTCTAGGAGATTGTTGAACAAGTCCAGAATGACAGCCTCACTGAAAACTTGAAAAACCTCATGTGGCAATGCCACACAGATCTATTCAGACTCCATGGAGGTTCAATTCTTTATCATTTTGGCTTAAATTCGAACTACACATTCATACATCCTCTAATCTGGAAGGAAGATGACTTCCCTGATCAACTCCAATGGTTATTATGATACTTAACCAATAAGTACTTGATAGCTGTTGAAATTCCAATGAAAAGATTCATTGCCAACCTCACTAAGATATTCGGACTCGATCAAAACATTGAAAAGGAAAGTGACAGAAACCTCTTAGCCTTCCTCAATTGGTTTCATCATCATACTCACTGGGGGCAGCTCTTGCAGCAAGAATTGAGAACCATCCAACCAAACCCTGAGGTGCACACTATTCTATTTTTCCGACATCCATGGGTTTTTGTAAAAAACAATGGTAGCATCACCGATGCTTCACAAATTATAGGTACCACATCCTATAAACCTCAACCACACCTTACAAAAGCTTGGATTTACAAATATTTTCCAGGACCTGTTGGTTGCTGTGAACATTAGTACCGAGAACTTTAAATAGTCTTGTGTCAGGAAAATAAAACAATTTCTGAAGATGTATGGAACTATAATGTACCAATTGCATGGGATCATTATAGCCTTACACCAAAAGCTAATGAAGCACTCAAGGAATTCAGACAAGCTGCATCATCATAGAAGCAAGAAATGACAAACACAGATGACCCTGCACAATTTTCTCAAGACCCTTATGCACGATGGGGAGGACCTCTTTCCTAAGACCCTTATGATCAAGGACCTTTGTCCTTATCTCTAGGCATGGACACATCCTATTATGTTCAACGATCTAATTGGCAACATGCCTGCCAACACTACAAGCTCCTTCCAGAATCAAGAGGAAGCATTCTCTTCAAACCAAGTTCTCTCACTAGATTCACTTGTAGGACTTGAGCAAAAGTATGAAGAATATCTCCTGGCGGAAATGCATAGTTCTGATGACTTAGACTATGACTACAATGCCCGTGACGGATGAGACCACTGACTATAGCAAGTCATTGTAGCATTACTGTAGCAGTAGGCTACAGAAATCACTATTCACTGTCACTGTTCATACCACCGAGAATAATTATTGCCGGATTTTCCGGAGCCTTTGTTTGTTTCAAAACCCGTGAGCATGATCCTTATTTGTGTGTAACCTCCTAATTTCTATAAAAGGTAAGGATGATGTAATGTGTTGGGCAGAGTCCCCTAAAGTACAAGTGGGTGGTGATCTTATATCCAACGTTCGACCAAGAGACATCCTCCTATAGGAGAATTGGGGATTTCTACTTACTGAGTCATCGACTCACTCTTGTTATTCTCACAATTTTAGGTGTATGATGGGTGAACCTAGGTCCAAGAAGGGAATGAACCATGTTTTTGTTTTTGGAATACTTTGAAGAAAAAAGCCACACTCAAATTACACGTTCTCTCTCTCTCTCTCTCTCTCTCTCTCTCTCTCTCTCTCTCTCTCTCTCTCTCTCTCTCTCTCTCTCTCTCTCTCTCTCTCTCTCTCTCATCCATTATACTTCTAAATTTAACTAGTGGAGAAGAAAACGAAGGGAATCTCAAACAAAGAGTCATGGATTTTGGAATATAACTCATATCCAATCACCATAGCTCTTAATTTTGCCCCAAAATACTTCCAAATATATGCTCCTAAAGTGCAATAGGGTACATAGCCAGAAGAAGTCTTCCACATGTGTATATGTATGTATGTGTATATATATAAATAACAAGCATGCATTAAAGCCATGTAGACCACAAGCGTGGGGAAGTGAGTGTTTTGTATGAAACTCTCAATGGCTTTCTAAACTCCTTATTCTTTTTCTTTAGCTTAGTAGGATCTATTGAGAAATGCAGCTCGGATAGTGTCGATCGCCGGCCACCGCCGTGACCGGCAATCGGTTAGGCGAGATCCAGTGAGCTTGCTAGAGGCTAGCCTAGTCATAGTGAGCCTCAGCCTCGCCCAAGCAATGTGAGGTCGGCCTCGGCTTGGCTTGGCTTGGTGAGGCCTAGCCTTGTGTCGGTTGGGGAGGCTGAGTCTCATGCGCAATTGCAACATCTACGGGGGCCGGCAACACTCCGGCGTGGCCGCCGGCCCTTGTCTAGCCAATCACCGGCGTTGGCCATGGCCAAGGCCGTCGACTAGTCAAAAGGAAGAAGAAGAAGAAGAAGAAAAAGAGAAGAAGAGAGAAGAGAGAGAAAATAAATTCTAGAAATTATTTCGGGGAACAAGAAATTATTTTTTCCTACTTCTTGTTTCTATTCCAAATCTATTCCTAAGAACAAAAAAAAATATTTTTTATTCTAAGAAAAAAAAGTTTTCTTATACATGTTTCTATTCTTTTTCCGTTCCTCGAAACAAAAGAACAAAAATAGTTATTCCGGAAACGGAAACAAATTTTAACAAACAAGCCCTAAAACTCTATTGAGAGACTATTTTTTTTTTTTTTTTTTTGCACCAAAAGGTCCACCATGGATTGGCAAAAAGGTCACAAGCACCAACATAACAATAAGACATCTTGCGCCGCAAATTTTGACGTGTCTTGTCTCTCTGCGGAACTCCATGTCTAGTGAGTCTTATATATTAAAAAAAAAAAAAAGTCTTTTGAAGCACTATAATCTCCAAAGTTCCTTTAACCCAAATCCGGCCAGTGGCTGACGACCTTGGTAATGAGACATCACTAGTCGCCACTACCGTCACCACCATTTCTGCGAACTTCCGACCATCATAATCTCAAATTTCCGTCCTTGAACCCTAGTTACAAAACAAAAGCCCAAAACATCACATCACGTTCAAGTTCCGGCCCAGGCCCAGTACTAAGCACGTGCCGGCCTAGTCTCTGGGCCGTTCCCGGCCCGGCCCATTTCCCACGCTCCCGCCCGACATCGCATCACATTCAAATCTCCCCCACCTCTCTCTCTCCCTCTTCGTGAGCAAAGCGCAGATGAATGCCGGAGCAGCAGGTACAGAACACCCAAAAACCTTCAATCCTTGCAACGATTTGTCTTCCTCCGATTCGTTTTCCCGTCGAGAATGTCATGCACGACCCTGTTCTCGTGCTTCAGTCAGGTCGGAGCAGCGCCGATCTCTGGTCGGAGATCGTGGCCGGCGATGAAGAGCAGGAGCGGTTGCAGCAGCAACCGGGTCCCGCGCGACAAGCGATTTACCGGAGGAGGAAGCAGGAGAAGGTCGGCAAGCAGAATGCAGCGACCGGGTAAGCCGAAAGTTTCCTTCTTGTTCGAGCTTCTTCGTGCATTTTGTCTGTGACGCGGTTGATGACATACATCCTTTTCTGCTATTTTTCTCTTCTCTATTGTTTATTCATCGCCCGGTTGCAGGAAGAGCGTGGTCCATGTGGCCCGGGTGAGTTTGGCGGCTAACGGCAAGCGGGTCAGTTGGAACCGTTCGCTTTCGACCAGGTTGGCTTCGTTTCCCGTAGAACCCTTGTTCATTTTCTGCTCCCTTTTCGGGTTCGTGTGCTTCTCGTAGGCGATTTGATGTTTTAGTAGGTGGGCGCGAAATGGGTTAAGTCAGCATTCTTCTAAAATGGTTGCCCGTCTTCTTATCGGCTTGGCTTCCGTGGTTATATGGTCATCCATACATATGTTGCATAATCTTAAGGCTGTCAAATTCATTTAATAGAAAAATTTTTGACCAATTCTGTCTCGGTTTGACAAAGCCAGAGATATTCTGTTTCTTTTGTCCAGCATGCTGTTAAATGTGCTCGTTGTGATTCCGACACATAAGAAAAGATGAGTGCATTATGAAGATCTAGCAGACTTCAGTTATTTATTTCCATCTGTCCCACGTTGAAGCAGGAAATGCTTCTGGCTCCATATTATCTTGTCTCAAAATTCTGGTCATCTTGCTAAAATCTTATTTTGTGTTTGTAAGAGGGAGGACAAGTATAGCTGTCACAGCTTGCATAGATCATCGTCCTGAACAGAAGCATGCCAGAAGGAAAGCAAAACCTCCTCTTCCAAAAGTATGATTTTAATGTTGTCTATTGCATCACATGGATTCTCAAGGTTTCTTTCAAAGCAATATTTATTAGTCCTTGATACTTTGGGCTTGAAGTTTTGCATAGCAGATCACTTGTCAACCTAAGGTCCTCCAATCAAAAAGCTGGTAATTTGCATGTCATGATCTTTGCAGGCAAAGGTTATGCATAGCTTCGAAAAGGAAAGGTCATACTTTCAAGAGGTTGATGCATTCGAGTTGTTAGAGGAAAGCCCCTCGCCCAAGAAGTCTGGTACCTGGGTTGTTGGCAATCAAACTGACAGTTTTGCCATACCTCACTTGTCATCTAGGCTAGAGAAATGGTTGATATCAAAGAAACTAAATCATGGTTGTGGACCTTCAAGCACACTCTCAAAGATATTAGAAACCCCAACCATGTTCTTGGGGGTAAAGTTGGAGACACCTAGTGGATCTTTATTGCAGAACAATTCGAGTATGTGCCCAAGTTTGATTTGTAAGAATGATCTTGAAAGGCATGTTCATTCTCAGCTTAGCAAACTGGAATTGAAGGATGAAGATCTAGAAGAAGCTGTTAGGAAGCTGTCTCTGGCTTCAACTTGTGATACATCCGATGGTGATAACTGGAACCCATTTACTGCACTGCTTGCAGTTTGTGGGCAGACAGCTCCTTCAAATTTTGTGGATGTATTCTCTAAGTTTTGGTTAGTCCTTTGACCAGAAAATTAATTCATATTGCAGTCTTTTAAAGAAGTATTTAAAAAGCTAGTGTGATCGGATGAAATAAAGGGCCAAAGGGAAAATTTCCAATTCCAGATAAATGCAAGAGGTTGAGATTAAACCATGTTGCATCAAGTTGCTATAAAATTGCAGCGTGAACTAGTTTGGTTAAATGATAGAATTGAAACTATGTTGATGGCCACTTTGAATAAAGTGACACAAATTAGACTACTTTGAGGGACTTTTCAACATTAGCTTAATAAGTTTACCTTTCTTGCTTTAATTCTTTATTTGTTTGTGCTGGTCATTTGAACTTTGCAATGAATTTCTTCAGCCTACTGACCGAGCACTTACTCTATACAGTGCCCCCAGTGATATTATCAAAATTGGTGAAGGTACATTTGGGGAAGCCTTCAAGGCTGGTAATTATGTGTGCAAGGTGGTTCCGATTGATGGCGATTTGCGAGTTAATGGTGAAGTCCAGAAGGTAAATATTGTCATCAACTCTCATGTTTGTACAAGCTCATCGGAAAGGTGCTTTCATCAGCTTTCCAATTTTCGTGCTATGTTTACGAATTAAGCTAAATATTAGCAGACTGGTTCTTAGGGTTATAAAAATACATAACCTAGTGTCAGATAATAAACCCTTTTGTACAGCATTTACCAATAATTTTGTCCTTTCTTTACCTCCTATCTTCCCGGTTCTAGATCTAATGTCAGTGCTTTCATGGGTACAATGGAGTGTTTTGAGTGACGGACCTTGATAACTTAATTTTTATGTGCACCAGAGATCGGAAGAATTGCTCGAGGAGGCTGTACTTTCTCAAACTCTCAACAGATTAAGAGAGTGCAAGGACGATGCTCGTAATGCTTGCACGACTTTCATACAGACAATAGAGTATGTCTTCATCTGATATCTCAGTTATGTCATTTTGCTTGTAAGCCAGTCACATAGATGAAATAACAAGATGCATGCAATTGTTTTTGGGTTTTCAATATGTTGCTAAGAGATGATGTGCTTGATAGTCCTTGCAAAGGTCCTCGTCATGTGATCTAAGCATGTTGCTGATCTAAAATGTTAGTCTTGCGATAGGGACAGACTGACGAGAATCTAGAAGAGTGCATTTGGTTGGCCAAACTATAAAAATGCTTTCAGGCAGATTGGCCTGTATTGAATTCAAGCTGCTTTTTAATATATTGAGAGATTGTATCATTAGCTGTTTTTCATGCTCTTCCTTTCACAGTCTAAGGGTCTGCCAAGGTACATATGATGTGGAGTTGATCAGAGCATGGGAAGATTGGGATGAAAAAAATGGTTCAGAAAATGATCATCCCAAGGAATTTCCAGAGAAACAGGTCTTGTGCTTTTGTTCTGCTTCTGTTTCTGTTAAAAGATGACATTTTTTTTTTCTCACTATTATATTCAATACTCTTGGTGATTTTTTTCGGCTTGCTTTCTGTAGTTGTGCTTTACAGTTATGATCAAGAGCATAGATATATTATTTGATGCCTCAATTAATTTCTAATTACAGTTAGTGCTAATGCTGACACCACCCATTTCCCCTGACATATGCTTAAAAATTACTCTTAGTGCTATGTGGTGTTTGTCCTGGAACATGGGGGCAAGGATCTTGAGAGCTTTGTGCTTTTGAACTTCGATGAAGCACAGAGTCTACTTGTTCAGGTAGATCATGAAGCACTTGCACTTTTTACTGGTTGGTATTGTTAATTCAAAAAGTGATCACTTTTCCATTAAAAAATTGTAGGTTACTGCTGCCCTGGCTGTGGCTGAAGCGGCTTATGAATTCGAGCACCGCGATTTACACTGGTATATCCATAATGTGATTTACTCCTTATATTACATTTTTCCATTTATCTCCAATTGCTGATTAGATATGTGAATTTGTGACAGGGGCAATATCCTATTAAGCCGGAATGATTCTAGGATGCTGAATTTCATGCTTGAAGGAAAGCATGTCAATGTCAAGACTTTTGGATTGTGCATATCCATAATTGATTTCACACTTTCTAGAATTAATACGGGTTGGCATCTTATCTATTACCTAATACATGTCACTTCTATGATTGTTTCATATACATCCAACCCAGCACACTGATAATAGCATTCCACCTTTACAGGCCAAGATATACTCTTTCTGGATCTATCCTCAGACCCTTATCTATTTAAAGGTCCAAAAGGAGATAAACAAGTAAGATAACAAACAGTTCACCTTGATACTCTATATATATGCCTTCTAACTTTTGTGCATATGCAGTCCGAAACATATCGAAAGATGAAAGAAGTGACAGAAGATTACTGGGAAGGAAGGTATTATTTCTGTTGCCTGCACTGAGAAGTAATTGATTCTACATATGATTAGCAAACATGTGATTGCTCCCAGAAATTTATGAGATTATTTTTTATGGCTCCATCTTTTAAACTAATCTGAACATTACCGAATAAGTTATTCTGTATAAAACTGCTAAATGGATTTGAGATCTAATTTTTCTAGCTCAAAAGAAGGTCGTATGATTTCTCAAATTGACTAATAGAAACCCAACATGACTTATTTGTACAAAGAGTGTGGACTTCAGGATTTAAGTCTTGACAGATGGTCATAGGCTCATAGCTAAGCTTTCGTATGCTTACGGTGCAGCTGTAGGTTCATTTTGATGATTAAGCCATTTTTCTTTGCAGCTTCCCAAAGACAAACGTGCTATGGTTGGTGTACTTGGTCGATATATTACTACTGAAGAAATCATTTGTAAGTCGCTTTCTCCCTTTTGCGAAACCTAAGTGCTTCAGAAAAATTCTCTATATAAACACCCATGTCTTGAAACAAAAGTTATATTTGTCTTTAGTCTTTTGATTTCCTAAATGATGGGCGATATGTTAATTGGGTTTCTCTTTTTCTTTTCAATATTTACTGATTACAAATGACTGTTTAGATAGATTCATCCTTCTATGAAATGCTCACGACTCACTGGCTTTAATAATGGTCTCAACTTCTACCCCCATTTCACCATTGTAATAAAGGCAGTTCTTGCTGAATGTTTTCAGTTCTGCATGCTTATAATGTTAATGATTCCAAGGACAAATTTCAGTTGATTATTGAATATTTCCCAGGAACGTTCTTCAAAGGACGAAAGAGAGCTGCGATCCTTGAAGAAACGTTTAGACAAGTATGGTTCAACCAAAGAAGCAATTTTTGATCCATTCTTTGCTGATCTGCTGGTTGACAGTGCAGTGTGATTGGAGAATTTGCTGGCAATTTTTTTTGTGGAATGGGTATCTATTACATGTATAAATACATAGAAATGCCTGTAATTACTCATATAGAAACGCAAACTGGTACATTACAGGGTCTTCGTGTAACTAGTATAAGAACCTACTTGAGTTCAAGTGGGTTTTCAAGTAGTGCATGCTATGTTATCTAATGTATGTTCTTACTTTTGCCAGAGTGGATCGTTTCAGAACTGTCATTGAATTGTCATTGAATTGAAAGTCATTTGACATATGGTGTGACCATGTAGTTATGCCGTTGCTTAGGCACTTGAAAATGGGGTAGAAAGAATGTAAAGATGAAGTTATGGGATAAGTGAGTATGGTTGTAGGGTCACTTCTTTTACATTGCAGCATTGGCTTATAACATGGAAGGGGAAGAAATCACCAAAAACCCTAAATTATGTTAAATTATGCTAATTGTGATACATTTACTCAAAGCATTTTTTTTTTTTTTTTTTTTGTGACGCTAAAAATCCCAAATTTGTATTCATGTGACATGTTTGCTTCAAACTTTTGTTTGTGATGTTGTCTTGTAAGATTGACCTAGCTCCACCTCAGTTCTAATTTTCAAAAGTACTTAATGATTGAAAAATTATCAAAGATGAGGGAGAGAGCCTGGGTGAAGGTTTGCACGACCCTTGTCCAACCGGACCGGATGAGCCCTGACCATAAGCATAACCAAATTTGCAATAAGTCTCTGTGTGGAATGCCAGCACGACTCAGAGACATGATCAACGTTCTATAATAGTTGACATGAACTACAAAAATGCATTGACCAGTGCTGCAAGCAAATGAGCAAAACGGCACCTGTCATATCCTTTCCCTTCTTCTTTTTTTTTTTTTTGCCATTTTACAAGTGAAACTCTTGTTGTGACGGTTTCTACCGCTTTGAGAAAACTACCAGGATCAACATGGAAATGAAAACCAATATCTTGAAGCCGGTGGACTCCCTGAAGTTCCGTTTGCCATTGCTGCTTGGACCGTTCTTTTGGTGCAGCTTCGCCATTAATTGCTCCTTGAGTTCTTTGAGAGTTCTGTCTCTCTGATCTCCCATCTGTTGCGAATACAAAAGATGAATGGTGGTGGCGAGAGATCAAAGAATGCCCCTACATCAATCATATGCAACGAACAAGAAAATTTCGCCGAGAAAGAAGTTTGCATAAAATTTTTGGCAAGTCAAGTTGTACATATCTGCATAAAAATGTAACATGGCATGGCAAGTGGACCAAATTGTCTTGTAGAAATGCTGTATCAGATAGACAAGGACACGGATTTACTATAGGAGTGTCACAGACAAGAATTTAACAAATTCGTGAAGGCCGAAAAGGCCATTGCCAATGACTCAAAACTACTATGCATCAAAGGGTTTGGGCAAATTACAAGTTGATGTTTCTGCATCTGGGAATGGGATTCCTGGAGATAGAATTCCAGCTTCAGCACCCATTTCTTCAGCTCCTGATCCACTCTCCGCTGCTTCTCCAACTATTTCACAATCATGTTGAGTAGACAAATAAAAGCTCCATTACGCACCAAACAGGCAAACTCCATTCCAGCATGCTTGCCTTAGACAAACTAGAGTTCAGCCAAACAATGCTCTAATCTCATGTTACTAACCCAGCATTTCCTGTACCGACTTTTAAGGACTAAGTAGAATCATTCATAAATCTTTAACAACGCATACCGGCTACGATTACAGCAAAAGAGTTAACAAATGGAGAAACAAAAGCAAGTGAATACGATGCAACACCTGTGATTCCAAATCCTTCGCCTTGAGCTTCCAATGAGTGGACATGATCCTGATCTCGTCCCTCAGCTTTCCTATTTCTTCATCCTTTTGTTAATATTCTCGATGTTCTTTGGAGATACCACATCTAGTAATTTTCTCAGTTCAGAGTCCTTGCTTAAGTCTGGTTTAGCAAGAGCTTCCTTGATATCACACTCGGTCTTCGTAACTTCCTCTCTCAGTTGCTTTTGTGAGTCCTCCCACGCTTGAAGATCCTTCTGCAGGTTGTTTGATAGCTCACCTAACCTTAACAAGGTTCTCATTCTTCTTTAAAGTACAGTTCTTCTCATCTAATTCTTTTAAGAGGTGAGGCATTGAAGCTGCGCTGATTGAGTTGATGCGGTACTAGCATCTGCAGTGGCTTGAGTGATCACCATCAGTGGTTTAAGAGCATTTATTTCCTGGAGACACTGCATTTCGATAAAATGTCAGATCATGGAAGATGCTGTTGAGAAATTAAACCCTAGAAAAAGAGTACTGTGTATACTTCGACCAATGCTATGTTCTGTAGAAGTGGAAAAGTTTCCTTCCAACACTCAGAAAAAAAATTCAAAAAAAAAAAAATGATCATCCAACACAGTTAAATTAACATCTGAGGTTGATGAAGCATGATAAACTTTTATGGCTTCCCCAGAAACTGAAGAACATCTTTTCCTCACAATATATGAGCTCTTCTTCTTCAGCGCATGTCAATATTCAGGGCATGCATCAGTTCACAAATTAGCAGTTACGGTACCAGTTCTACAATTGATAGTAAGGCATATCGACTCAAGCCAAGGTCTTTCGAATTAGAAGTTACAGCCATGAAATCATCACATATGCACTTGTTCTGTTTGTTCAGGCTCTCCTCTCTCTCTCTCTCACTGCTTAAGGAATATCATACGGAATGCGACTTTATTAAAAAATTCCACACCATACTTAGCCTTTTCACCTCAATGATGTCAATGCAAATAAATGTTTCCAGTACACTTCGGGTTACATTTTTGGTGAACTACCATGAGCAATCCAAAATGGCCGTTTTTCCTTCATTCAGTTCCTCCAGGAACCAAAGAGAATTTACCAAGAGGCACCGTGCAAAATGACCGTGAGATCGCAAACCGCAAACAACATGACCGACAAACTAGGCATAAGAACTCAAAACAAAGTGCATCACTTGCAATGACACAAAGGAAACATGCCTTCATTACCTTCTAAGAAACAACAGATGTAATATCATGAGCAGGAATCCATCCACAAGCTAGATAACAACAGAACATAAGAATCAAAATAGAAGCTGCAATTGCAGGGACCTTCTCAGAAGCAGAAGTTGAAGCCTGAAGCTCCCCATCCTTCTGTTCCAATCTCATTGTAATCCAATCACATCCTCCTCCATCTCCCTCACCCTGCTCTCTGCTTCCTGCCAACAAAAAATTTTAGATATACGAAAATCAGAGAACACCCATCAATCCCAGATTCCCAATAAGCGGAAAGAACACAAGACTTCACAAAAACAAATATATCATATCGAGATCGAGCTTTCTCCATCTTTGACTTTTCAAAGGATGGGGTCCACGGAATTAAGAAAAAAAAAGAGGAAGGGTTAATACTTGAAAAACCCAAACTGATGCTTTTTTGACAAATTTATTTCAAATTATATTTTTTATCATAAAAAATCTTAAATTGGTACATTTATAATAAATTTACCTCAACTGATCATAAAAAATCTTAATTTATATGTTTATGACAAATTTATTCAAAATTCACAAAAAAAAAAAAAAAAAAAACTCTGAAGCGGTTTAAAAGTCATCAAAACAGAGGAAGTGGGCGTTTGGCTTAAAAGGGAGAGGAGAAAATATTGCGTACTCCTGCCACGTCATCCGTGCTCTGAACCATTCACGCATCGACACCTGTCCTTAGGCTCGCCGCGTCTTCTCTCTTCTTCTCTCCATCTTCTGCTCCTCAACTCAGCGACAACTCTCTTCTCACCGACGACTCTCCCAAATAACGCTTGGTCTCCGACGACGGTGACGCTCAAGAAAATACAAAAACTCAGCTGGTAATCACCGGATAATCAGATCCAAAGCCGATTCTGCGCGTGGCGAGGGCCGCCTCGTGATTATCAGCGGACGCATTCGATTCGGAGCCGCAGGGGCCCGAGGAATTCGCCGAGAGGTTCGCCTTTTACTGAAGAATACCGTGTGCTCGCCGCAGACTGCGGCGATGGAGGAACGCTTCGGTCCGAGGAGGAGGGAGGACGACGACGACGACGATCAATGACGACTCGACGATCGTCGTCCACGAAGACGAGTTGATCGAGATCCTGAAGAGACTCCCCGTCAAATCCCTTTGCCGGTTTAAGTGCGTATCCCGTCGGTGGCGCTCCCTCATCTCCAGCCGCAGCTTCATCGACTCCCATTTCGCCCACTCCGCGACTCGCCCTAAGCTCATCGTCAGCTTCCCCGCCCGAAATTCCGACGGCAGGTCGTTCCTACGGCTCTGCCTGGTCGACCAATCTCATCCTCGGAACGGTCCACCCCAGATCGTTAGACGTGGCCTGCTAGTCCCCGACTGGTCTGGTTCTTACTGTTCGCCGTCTGTCGAGGGCCTGGTCTGCCTCGAGGTTGCTAGTGGAGTCAGCATATGCAATCCCAGCACCGGGAAGCAAGTGACTTTCGAATTGCCTTACGCAGCCGCGAGTTCTGCACATTCGCAGGCAACGCACTCTTTTGGGTTCGATCCTGTCAAGAGGGAGCACAAGGTTTTGAGCACAGTGCTCAGGCCGGAATCGGGCCAGCCCATCATGGAGTCGTGGGTGCTCACTCTGGGGACGAATGAGTGGAGGCCGGTCGAGCACTGTCCTCCCCATCACAAGAAGGATGGCGAGTTCTGCTCCGATGGGATGCTCTATCATACGGCTTGGGATTGCTCACGGGTCTTCGTCGAGTGCAGGGATCCCGACCGCAGTGAAATTTACCTGGTGGCGTTCCATCTGAGCACGGAGAGCTTTCGCATGATCATCACTCCCGCCGGAGCCAGCAAACAAGCGCTCATTAAATTCGAGGGGCACCTTGCGGTGGTGGATTGTTCCGGTGCTCTTTCTGGTGCTGAGGTGATTATGTGGATCCCGGAGGACTTCGACCGGGAGATTTGGAAGAAGAGAGTCTTCGTCTTGCCTCCGTGTTGGAAGAAGATGGTCGGGGACAGTTATGTTTCTGCAGCGGGCACAATTCGTTCCGGCGAACTATTGTTCGCCGAAACCCAAACCATATCGGAGTCGTTTTTCGATCCGAACGCGTTCTATAAAGTGTTCTATTACGATCTGAAGACCAACGGCTTTAGGCGGAGCGAGATTCATATGTTGCCTCCCCCTGAATCTTTTGAATTGCCTAACCGTATACCTTGCATGTATTTTTTACTTTGTCAGCTGAGGTTTTCCGATCATGTGGAGAGTTTACTGCCGCCGGGAAACTAGCCGGCCGACTCTTTCCTGCGGCCTGAAGTTTCAGTTCATTCATCGATTGGTTTTGGAGTATGCGCTCAAACTATGTGATGGCGAATTATTTTGAACCTGGAAGATGAAGAACTGCTGTAAGAAAATATTTAGTAGTACGATATTATCACCTCTCTTCCTTTTGCATGCGCAGAGTCTCAGAGTCTCTCTGCTCCCCCCTCTCTCTCTCTCTCTCACTCTCTCTCTCTCTCTCTCTCTCTCTCCATTCCATAAGGCATCTCCGGCTTACGCTCCGGCCCCTTTCGCGATCTTCGTGGGGTTGGTCGGGCAAGAGCCAAGACTTCGCCTCCTCCCGGCCCTCCTCCCGCCATCCCCATGCACTGCAGCGCTTGCCGTTGAGGAAGTCAGGGACGGAGCCCGTTGCGACGGGCCCGGCGGCAGCGGCGGCCGCGTCGAAGAAGGGCTCCAAAGGGACCCGCACGTGGCGGCCGGCGAGGGGGGTTGGCAGAGCGCACGTCCGTGTCGCGCGCGGCTCACTGGGCTGCGGTGTCGGCCCTGCCCGCGAAGTCTGCCGGCACGCGCTCGCACGCCTCGCACGTCTGTGCGTGCTCGTGGCGGGAGGCGAGCTTGTAGGCACCATGGACACGTTGAAGCCTCCAATTATCCAATAAGTTGATTAATAAACTGGAAAGCGAAGGTCTCGAGCAGTCAATAGAAGGGGAAATGCTGACAAATGAAATTGAAAGGCTGAAGACGACATTTTTATCGAGTGCTCAGGGCTCTTCAAATTGATGCAGAAGTGGGCGTGAAGGTGAGATCGTGGGACAACAAATGCTTTCCCAACTCGACAGATTGCCTTTAGAGCATATCTTGGGCAGAATAGAGCAAATAAAGAAATCACTCACAAGGAGTAGGGATGAAAAGCAAAGGTCGCTAGTTGAGAACACCAAGCTAATAGCCTTTCTCTGGATCAGAGTATAATAAGCTCATGCCAAGTAAAGACTCCCTCAAGCAAGAGCTCAAACATCATGACCGAGCAATGTATGATATTGTAAAAAGAAAAGCATGAGCTTCTAGAGATGAAGACCTCTTATGATCTGAGTCTAGGTGAGGCAGACTAGTTACCTATTGGTGCATCTAGGTCGGCAAATTTAACATTTGTGTCATATAGGTCTGCAAATTAACGGCTGCAAGCCATTATTACATCACCATGTGTCATCTAGGTCGGTAAATTTAACATTTAAATATGACAGAAACTAATATGGGGTAAATTTATCACAAGTGTATAAATTGAAGGTTTTTTATGAAGTAAAAAATTAGTTTAATGTAAATTTGTCACAATAGTATTAATTTGGGATTTTTTATAGTAAAAAAAAATAGTTTATGGTAAATTTATCACAGATCTATCAATTTAGGCTTTTTGGTGATTAAAAAATTAATTTAGAGTAAATTTGTTATAAGTTTACCAGTTTAAGATTTTTTTAGGATATTAATCGGTTACTCTTGGTGAATGTTTTCAGTTCTGCATGCTTATTATGTTTATGATATCAAGGAGAAACTTCAATTGATTATCAAATATTTCCCAGGAATGTTCTTGAAAGGACGAAAGAGAGTTGCGATCCTTGAAGAAGCATTTAGACAAGTATGATTCAGCCAGAGAAGAAATTTTTGAACCATTCTTTGCCAATCTGCTTGTTGACAGTGCGGTGTGATTGGAAAATTTGTCAGCAATTTGTTTGTGGAATAGGTGTCTATTACGTGTATAAGTACATAGAAATGTCTGTAATTACTCATATAGAAACGCGAACTAGTACATTATAGGGTCTTTGTGTAACGATTATAAGAACCTGCTTGAGTTCAAGTAGGTTTTCGAGCAGTGAATGCTAAGTTATCTAATGTGTGTTCTTATTATTGTCAAAGAGCGTGGATCATTTCAAAATTGTCATTGAATTGAAAGTCATTGGACATTTGATGTGTGACCATGTAGTCATGACCATATGTAGTCAACCAGTCATGCTGTTGCTATGGCACTTGAACAAAGGTCATGAAGGGTGGAAAGAATGGAAAGAGGAAGTTATGGCATAAGTGAGTTAGCATGGTTGCCGGGTTACTCTTTTAAATTGTAGTATAGGATTGTAACAAGACCAAAAAAAAAGAAGAGGGAAAGTCATAAAAAATTTAACATAAATTATGTTAATTGTGACATATTTACTCTAAACTATTTTTTGGTACCAAAAACTATAAATTTATATTTGTGTGACACATTTACTCTAAGTTTTTATTTGTGACGCCATTGTCTTGTAAGGTTAACTTGGCTTTACCCAGTGGCCACCCTTCTAACATGAGAATGGGGAGATGGGAGTTCGAATTCCCACGTTCTCAGAGAATTTGGGTGGGGAAGAATTAGTTTTAAAAGTGAATTTCAACTCCCGTGTCATGTACGGAGGCGGAGGCGGGAAAAGTTTCCAAGAGTGAAAGTTAGAATAGGAGTCGAGTATGAGTATGGCAAAAAAAAAAAAAAAAAACTGGCTCTACCTCTTGCTCTAATTTTCAAAAGCATTCAATGATTGAAAAATTATCAAAGATGAGGGAGAGAGAGCCTCGGTGAAAGTCTGCACGGCCCTCGTCCAACTGGACTAGATGCGCCCCAACCATAAGCATAACCATATATGCAATAAGTCTCTGTGTGGATCACCGGCACGATCCAAAGACACGATCAACGTCCTATAATACTCACTATGAACTACAAAAATGCATTGGCCAGTGCTGCAAGGAAATGAGCAAAACAGCACCTGTCATAGCCTTCTCCCTTTGTCGCTTTTGCCTTTTTACAAGTGAACTCTCGCTGTGACAATTTTTACCGCTTAGAGAAAACTACCAGGATCAACATGGACATGGAAACCACTATCTTGAAGCCAGGGGACTCCCAGAAGTTCCGTTTGCTGTCGCCGCTTGGACCGCTCTTTTGGTGCAGCTTCGTCATTAATTGCTCCTTGAGATCTTTGAGAGCTTTGTCTCTCCGATCTCCCATCTGTTGCGAGTACAAAGATGAATAAAACACGCAGCCAAATCCAAATGGTCGTGAAGAAAAGGTGGCCGAGTAAGAAGTTTGTATAAAAGTTTTGGCAAGTCAGGTTGAACCTATCTACAGAACAATGTAACATGATATGGCAAGTGGACCAAGGTGTCTTGTAAAAATGCTGTATCAGATAGACAAGGACATGGATTTACTCTAGGAGTGTCGCAGACAGGGAATTGAACAAATTTGTGAAAGTCGAAAAGGCCATTGCCGATGACTCAAACTACCCTGCGTAAAATGGTTTGGGCAAATTACCCGTTGAAGTTTCCGCGTCTGGGAACGGGATTCCTGGAGACAGAATTCCAGCTTCAACACCCGTTTCTTCAGCTCCTGATCCACTCTCCGCTGCTTCTCCAGCTATTTCAGTCATGTCAAGCAGACAAATAAAAACTCCATTATGTACAGAACAGACAAACTCCATTCCAGCATGTTTGCCTTAGACAAACTAGAGTTCAGCAAAACAACGCTCTAATCTCGTGTTACTAACCCAGCATTTCCTGTACCGATGTTTAAGGACTAAGTAGAATCTTTCTTGAAATTTTAATAACATACACCAACCACAATCAGAGCAAAAGAATTAACAAATGGAGAAACATAAGCAAGTGAATACGATGCAACACCTGTGATTCCAAATCCTTCGCCTTAAGCTTCCAATGAGTGGACATGATCCTGATCTCATCCCTCAGCTTTCCTATTTCTTCATCCTTAACCAGCAAAAGTTTGTTAATATTCTCAATGTTCTTTGGAGATACCGCATCTAGCAATTTTCTCAGTTCAGAGTCCTTGCTTAAGTCTGATTTAGCAAGAGCTTCCATGATATCACGCTCAGTCTTCGTAACTTCATCTCTCAGTTGCTTTTGTGAGTACTCCCTCACTTGAAGATCCTTCTGCAGGTTATTTAATAGCTCACCTAACCTATTAACACGGTCCTCGTTCTCCTTTAAAGAACAGTTCTTCTCGTCTAACTCTTTTAAGAGGGCGAGGCACTGAAGCTGCGCTGATTGCGCTGATGCAGCACTAGCATCTGCGGTGGCTTGAGTGATCACAATCTGTGATTTAAGAGCATCCATTTCCTGGAGACACTGCATTTTGATAAAATGTCAGATCAAGGAAGATGCGGTTGAGAAATTAAACCATAGCAAAAGAGTACTGTGTGTACTTCGACCAAGGCTATGTTCTGTAGAAGCGGAGAAGTTTCCTTCCAACAATCAGAAAAAGAAAGGATCATCCAACGCAATTAAATTAACATCAAAACATCTTAGGTTGATGAAGCACAATCAACTTTTATGGCTTCCCCAGAAATTGGAGAACATATTTTCCACATGGCATATGAGCTCTTCTTCTTAGGTGCACGCAAATATTCAGGGCATGCATCAGTTCATAAATTAGCAGTTATGGTACAATTGATAGTAAGGCATATTTACTCAAGCCAAGGTCTTTAGAATAAGAAGTTACAATAATGAAATCATAATATATGCACATGTGCTTATTCAAGCACATCTAAGCTAGCTTCTACAATCCACCAGAAACTCCCTCCCTCCCTCTCATTCATTGGGCAGAAATCCAGAAGAAGGGAAAGCCCAGCTGGGACATGGAGCTTTAAGCTATGATTTCTCAATGCAATTCAAACCTTAGTTCGGGCCGTTGTGCCTGTCCACAGCTGGAAATACTCACATTCCATTTAGAAAAGTTCAAAGCATAAACTCATTTAAGATGGTGATGAAGAACATTGAGAAGTTATTAATATCCAGAAAATTTCCAAGTACAGCACGCTTTCTGCACTAAGCAATATGAAATGAAACATCACCAAGAAAACCAGCTTTTACTACTTTGAGGAATACACCTTACTTAGCCTTTTCAGCTCAATTATGTCAATGCAAATAAATGTTTCATGAACAATTCAATTTACATTATTAGTGAACTACCATGAGCTATCCAAAATGGTCGCTTTTCCTTCATTGGGTTCCTCCAGAAAATCAAAGAGAAATTACCAAAAGGCACCGCGCAAAATGACCATGAGATCGCAAATTACAAACAGCATGACCAACAAACAAGCCTTAAGAACAAAAAGCAAATTGCATCACTTGCGACGACAGAAAGGAAAAATGCCTTCATGACCTTCTAAGAACATCAACAAGTAATTAACAATGGACGTAATATGATGAGCAAGAATCCGTCCACGAGCTAAATAAAAACAGAAAGTAAGAATCAAGAAAGGTGCTGTAATATCAGGGACCTTCTCAGAAGCAGAAGTTGAAGCCTGAAGCTCCCCATCCTTCTCCTCCAATCTCCTTTGTAATCCAATCACATCCTCCTCCATCTCCCTCACCCTGCTCTGTGCTTCCTGCCCAAAACAAATTTAGAAATGCAAAAATCAGAGAACTCCCATCAATCCCAGATTCCCAATAAGCAGAAAGAACACAAAACTTCACAAAAACAAATAAATCGTTTCGAGATCAGAGCTCCAGAAAACATGACCGGGACAATAAATTTCACTCGCCTGTCTCGAAAGGGCTTCCTCTCGCAAATGATTGCTCTTGAAACGCGAGACGGCTTCGGACGTCCCTCAGCTCGGATGCTAAACAGAGCACGTTGCGCCGAAAACTCTGCTTCTTCTCATTCAAGCCGCTCAAAAGCGGGTCAAATCCGACACTCGAAACTTGGGATTCCTCGGACATTGACACGAGAACCGAAGCCTAGTCAAATCCTTCTCCTCCTCCTCCTCCTCCTCCTCTCGGGTGTTGGGTGCTGCACACCGTGGGTATAGATTGGCATGTGATTAGTTTGAGTTTGACCATGCAAAGATTAAAAAATAGCAGAGATATATAAAGCTTCTCTCTCTCTCTCTCTCTCTCTCTCTACAGATTGCATGTGAACGTGAACGGTAGTTGAGTGTGTATTAAAGTCCAGTTGCTTCCACGAAGCTCGAAAGACGACACTAAATTATACAGTGACAAGGACCGGGTGCCAACTCGAGCCAAAAAATCACAGCACGAAGAGAGACTCTCGCGCGATCTATCCTCGTATTTAGCATTTCCGTCTCCAAGAATCGTCGATGCTGCCGATCACCAACAAAACAAAATTCCTACTTCCTGAAGGACGCACCAAAAGCATGTGCAGGCTCTCCCAAGCTCTCTTCACAGCTGCTGGACACGATTTCAAACACCCATCATATAAGATCACAAGACGGGAGAAAAACAAGAAGCTTTACTCTCAACGATGAAAGCCCAAGACGGATTCATCTCTCTTTTTCTTGTTTTTCTTTATGGGTTCTGGCTTAGCAGAGACAGCCGAAGAGCTTCAAGAACAATCGAACAAGAAAGCGAGGGAACTGTGAGAGAGAGAGAGAGAGAGAGAGAGGGACTTGCCTGTGTCTGACTCGAACCAGATGTCCGTGAGAACGAGATCAAGCACACAAAAGACAAAAAGAGTGCTGCTCCATGGCAGAGAAGTTTGCATAAAGTTGAAGCCAGAGAGAATATCTCCTGCTTCCCATTTAAGCTCATTTTTTTTATGTGTGAGAGACAATTATTAGCTTCCCTTTGGATCTGAAATCATGGAGAACTTTGTCTTTTCTAGGTGCTTGTGAGATTTGGTTGCCAATGTTTGCGCGACCTGTCTCAGCCTTGACATCAGGAGAGAGAGAGAGAGAGAGAATCTTAGTATGCTCTAGATTAATCTTATTTGCGGTGAAACCTTTGATCATGTAAATTATTACCTATGGACTTTTTGTAATTTGGCCTTCAAATTTCACATCAAAATGTGTAGGCTCATGTGGGGGAAATTATTGGGCTTTGACCGTAAATGAAATTGATGCCACGTAGCATAGGTTCGACTAAGTCATGAGCATACATAGATTCGATCGAGTCATAACGTAAGATTGTCTCGACACCACTTCAACAAGTGTCGTATTAAGGCAATAGTGACAAGTCCGCTCAGATGAGCAATTGTTATGGCTCAAAACAAACATTATATCACGATTGTGAAATCCTTGTGGGAATGTCAAAGGACCACTAGTGTTAGTTGCCTCTTTTCACCCTTTTGATTCTTTTTGCCCTTTTAGTTTATCAAACACAACCCATCACTAAGTGACTTTTCTAAATCATGTGAAAGAGATCCAAAATATTGTGGTACTCACGTTAAGAATCTTCATTTGATGTAGTAGAAACAAGCCAACCTCAAATTTGAAGTCGGTCGCAATTCATGTAATAAGTAAGGTTCATACCTCATGTTACAGTCGTACAAATCCATACATAAAATAAGTTCTTCAATTCGGAAGCAATGGCAATATCAACTATGGTAGGTGCATTCAAATCCTCCGATTCAAGCGACTCTCAACATTCGGAGCTACAACTTTGGCGTTATGAGGTTTGATTGGAGCCTGGACGATCGCAAATCCAAACATCAATTCCCTTATCATTTTCAATTAAACGATCCATTAACCCGATTATCGAAGGATTATAAATCGTATTAAAAAGTCTTCCTTCCACATGGGGATTCTCTAGGGGGTGCATGACAACTACCATTTTTCTATTTGCACTGTTTTCGGAATAAAATCCGTTTGATAAACCTATTCCATTTTTCTATTTTTGAAATAGATTATTGTTCCGAAATAGGTTTGGAATAAAAATAAATTAGAAATAAAATTTTCTACTTTTTATTTCTAGAACGAAATGAGAAATAAAATTATTCTCATTGTTCGTCAACCTGGCCCTTCATCCGTCGCCGTTAACCATCGTACATCGGTCACCCGCCACCGGTTGCCCACCGCCTGCTGTCATTGCCACTCGCCGCTTGCCATCGCCGCGCCATCGCCGCCGCGGCCGCGATCGCGCCGCCGCCGCCCGGTTGTCGCCACCGGCCACCGGTCCACCGCCGTTCAAAAAGAAAAATTTTGTATTGTTATCAAACGAATTTCTATTTTTAGAGTAGAAATTTTGTGTCGTTATCAAATTGTTATTTTGTTTAGAAACTCTTCTAAAAATAGAAATAGAAAAATCTATTTCTCTTCCAGAACCTATTTCTGGAACAGAATGGTTATCATTCACCCTCCTAGTCGCCTAATCTAAGATGGGCTTAATGGGTCGGGTCAACTTTTTGCCTTTTCAATCCGGGCAAAAATGAGTTCTCAATATGCAATCCGACCCCGAAATAATGTGATGTTGCCCCCGAAAACTTTATTATTTTTCTTTATCATTGGAAGGGCAGGTCCATCATATTCATCATATAAAAATTGACATTATGCGAACAAAAATTAATTTCTTAATTGCACATGTCATGCTTTTCTCCTCCCTACTCTTAACGCACGAAGCAACACAAAGCGCACATCAACAAAAGCACTCATGCCCAACTTTTTCTTTTCACTATCTCCCACTAAAGACTTCTTCTTTTCATCAATTTCACCACCACAGAAATAATCCATAAATGTCAACACCTTTTCAATACCTTTTTGATTTTGGCCTATGAGACATCCCCATCAGAAACACCTGGCAAGGCACTGAAATCTATAAGCCCCAGTTGATTATAAATAACCAGAGCCAATTAAAATCTGTCCGGAGTGATTTTTACTCTTTTAACTTCTATGGTTGTACAGCTTTGAGATTCGACATTCGATCCGTCTAAAGGAGGTAAAGATGTCCTACGTTTTCTGTCGATACCCCAAACATCAATTGATGACGGGTTCAAATGGGTCAGAAGTCACTCTCTAAATTGTCATCGACACGCCGAGGTGACGGTGACAAGGCAGTACGATAATGACATTCAGGGATTAGCACCGGCTCCGATTTATCTTGGAAATAGACCAAACTGGCCTGCCATCACCAAGGACATATCCATATTGCTCACACGTCACGTGAATTCTTATAGCATGACCTGACCCAAGCACGCAAGCTCCATCACCAACTTGGCTAATTGGTCCATTGATTCGCCCATTTTCCATGGGCAACGACTTAAGGAGAAACATGTACAAGAATTGAAGCTCGAATCAGGTAGGCTATATGGTTTGAGCCCGAATCAAACATAGTTTTTTTTTTTTGATAAGCAGGGACTCCACCACAGCCTCCCTGCCCGGATGCCTGGGATGGAAGACCTGGGGCTGGCAGCCCTATACCCGAGGAGACTAACCCAAAGATTCCACCACTGCGCCTCACTTAAATCGTTAAGGGTTTGCGAGTTTCGAGCCTTCGACCTCAGTGATGAAGGAAAGACTCTCAACCAACGTAGCTGCACACAAATCATACATAGTTGCTAAATTTGTATTGTGTAAAAATGGGTTAATTTGAGTGGACCATTTTTCACCCGACCTCCCCATGTGACGGCATACTGAACAACCAAAGCACACTCAAGAATGTCAAAATTAGTCACCAGCAACCGATTGCTGCATCTTAGAGCGGCACCATCACAATCTCAGCATATCAATGGGTTTCAACAAGAAGACAATCCCAGGGTCAGGGAACGAACGTCTGAAGCAAGCGGTGAAGCTTTCTACTAGGCCATTCTTCAATTACAGAATCATAGAGGAAGAGGGCTTGGCTTTGACACTAGAACTTGCTTGGAAAGCAGCAGATCATCAATCTGCACAGGCAAAGGATGATCCTACCGAAAGCAACAAGTCGTGCGGAATTGATACAAACCTAAACCAAAGCTTCAATCCATGACCTTCATAAGCAGCTCCTGCTGGACGTGAGAGCAGGTCCGTTCTTATTTATTTGCACAGAGGAGGATCGACAAAGCATGAAACAACACAAATTAGCAGAGCCTGTTGTCAGCATCTCTCAAACTAAATGAGCCTGCAGTCAATATCTTTCCTAAAAATCTAATTACAAAGGCAACGTGCATCCTCTCAGTTCCGGA
The DNA here is from genome assembly GCA_014182715.1 of Eucalyptus cloeziana. Lineage (NCBI taxonomy): Eukaryota > Viridiplantae > Streptophyta > Magnoliopsida > Myrtales > Myrtaceae > Eucalyptus > Eucalyptus cloeziana. Next base: position 22,204,889 of record CM024635.1, on the reverse strand, counting down.
TTCCTGCAGACTTCTTGGAATCCCATGGTAACTAAACCATGACGGCAGCCGACGGCATGCAAGCTGAGCTTAAAACTGCACCCTTTTATTGTCAGAACACATTAGAGCTACAAGAAAACAAAAACAAACTGGTCAAACTTTGGATCTCCAGAGGTAACACAAGATACTTTAATTACTATACCCACGGTATATCTCGAACCCAATGCATAAATAGCACACCCACTTTCTTGCCCTTCTCTCCTCACCCCGAAGCCTGCTCTGTTTTGTTAACTTGTGCAGCGCATAACTACCGTAAAGTTGGACATTGTTCCTCAGTAAAATCTCTCTATCCACTTAATAGTAAACAAGCAAAACTGATGTTCAGCCTCTGAAGTCCATAAAGCCACCTTGTTTAGAGCACGATAAAAGGGAAGAAAAATGTATGACCATTGACAAAGCCTCAGCACTGATACTGCCAAAATAGGGGAAAAGGGGGCTTTCTTTACCCTACTCGCCATCACGCTCAACAGAATTAAAACAGAATACATCTACCACCTGAACTGTACTTCGTACTGACAATCAGAAGAGAAATTAGAACATGAGCCTCAGAGAAATACATCCGAAACATGTCCTATTTGCCACTGAATTAGAATTTTCAGCAATCCGAGGTCTCAAATCAAACCAATTCTTATTACCTTTTCTTTACTGTTTGCTAGTTATTCGTCAGTTATTGTACTCCTAATGCTGGATTTCTCAAATAGTGACCAAGATTATGACCAAGCATCTCTGTTTGGCATCAAGCCGACTCAGCAAGGTATAGTAAGTTCTTATCCTATCCTACGATTGCATTAGCAGATAGCTCCCATTAATATTAGATCTCGATGTGTAGTGAAGAATTCTGTATTGAGTGCAGTGCTCTGATTATTAATCATCAAAGCCTTCCGGAAGGGACCACCTTAACAAATGCCTCACAATCACAATGATCCAGACAGAAGATAAGATCACCACTTTAAACAAAAATCCCACTGACTATTTTCATAGATTCATGAAGAAAACTGACTTACCATTTGCTAAACCAGGAAAAGAACAATAATGGCAAAACTAAGTTTATAGTTGATGAATTCAAGGAGTTTACCTTATTACTCAGGAAGAAGCTTGCAAGTGAACTTATTGTCCACAAGTTTGTTAATCGCATCTCGAAACTTGAAATAATCTTCTTCCTTATTGTAAACCTGATGCGAGATTCTAGCATACCCTGTAATTGGACCAACCTCACCCTCTTTTGGAGATCGGTAATAAATCGGCACTTCAATACCAAAACTATCCCTCAAATGGTCCCTCAACTTCATAGTGTCTGTTTCACTCCATATCTCCAAACAAGCAGGCAAACCCACCATGATCATGCTCGAACACATATCAGGTGGACAGCCGAGGTTCGTCCCCCATGCTTTCGCCAGCATCTCTCCCATCCTTAGGACAGCTTCATGATTTCTCTTCTTAATCCCGTCAATACCGCCTTCAAACCTATTAACAAATTCCAAGACCGAAGGCACCACCAACTGAGCACTATAATCCCTCGTGCCAATCCAAGCGCTTTCTATAGCCAACCCGTTACCATACTCATGGGACACAACCAGGTGATGCAAGTCCGACGACCTCGGAGTCTTCCTACAGTACAAAAACGCGACCGAAGGCGGGCAGAAAAACCACTTGTGCAGATTGCTAGTGTAGAAATCAGCCCCAATCTCTTTCATATCCAGGTCCACACACCCAATCCCATGTGCTGCATCTACAAAAACCTGGTCAACCCCCTCCTCCCTACAAATCTTGACCAATTCCTTGACTGGAATCACCACGCTCGGCATCGACGAGACGTGGTCGATAACAGCTAACCTCACCTTCCTACCATCCACCTTCCCTCTCTCCAAGGCCTTCCTAAACTCGGACACAATCTCTTCCCTAGAACTCACAGGGAACGGCAGCTCGACCTCGACCACCCGCCCGCCGGCGCGCTTCACGTACGCCTCCACCGACTTCTTGACCGCGCCGTAAGCGTAGTGGAGCATGACCGCGACGTCCCCCTTCTGGAACCTCCCTTCCGCGAAGGCCCAGGCGATTTGCTGGAGCACAATCGCGGCCGCAGTCGTGGCGTTGTCGACGATGGAGATTTCCTCGACGTCCTCGGCATTGATGAGGTCCTTGATCGCGGCCCTCGATTCAAGAATCCCCTTCTGCAGCTCGTTGAAGTAGAAGCTGTCGGGCTGCCTCAGGAACCTGAGCTGCCACTGCTGCTGGGCGGCGATGACGGAGGCGGGGCAGGAGCCGAAGCTGCCGTTGTTGATCCGGGCGACGGAGGGGTCGTGGTGGGCGAACTCGGCCTCGACCTCGGAGTCCGCGATAAAGGTGGAGACTTTGGGCTTCTTGGGCACATGGGTCTTGAAATCGCCGTTGGGTTGGGGGCGGAGGTGGTGGCGGTGGTGGTGGTGGCGATTCTTGGGAGAGTCCATTGATGGGTCGGCAAGAAAACTGGGTCTTTCTTGTTCCTTTTTTTCAAGATCAAGAACGGGAGGAGGAGAGAGAAACCATGGAGGAATCCAGGGGAGGGTGGCCGATTTGTTTATGCTGTGCTATTGTTGCGTTGTGGGCTTGTTAGGTTGATGTTCTTGGGATGAGAGAGAAAGTTAGAGAGAGAGGGGGGAGGAGAGAGAAGGGATTGGGGGTTGATGACAACTAGGGGGGGAAAGAGGAGGTGATGGGAGATTCCACAACCGAATAAACAAAGTTAGCAGGCGCTATATCGGGCTTCTTCCTTTTGTCTCTCATCTCTCATCTCTCATCTTTCATCTTTCCATCTCTATCCTCTCTCTAATCTCCTTCTCCATTTCAAAAAGCTTTCGCTTTCGCTTTCACTCTCATCCTCCACTCTGCCTCGAGCCCCGACATTCTGGGTCACGTGAGATGCACGTGAGTGTCGAGTCGAGTCGAGTCAAGTCGATATAATAATGCAATTGTTGGACAAGTGAGCATATAGTGATGGTGCTTTGAACGAAGGACGGGTAGGTCAAATGTACGGAGACGGATGTTAATGGGTAAATATAAATATAGAATAAATTACTATCACCCCAAGTTCTAGAGAACACGCCATCAACCACAAATAAATATCGGGATTAACCAAATATTATTGTCAAAGATTTAAAGGACGAATCAGTCATCAAGAATAAAATATTTTGAGATAAGAGAAGTTCACCACCAAGACCTGAAGGACGTGCTGCCAACCATGGATAAATGGTTTTTTGGTTCACCAACGTGAAATAATCCATTTTTTGAGAATAGATATTTGCTCAAACAAAGGAAAAATCTCATATGTTCTCAATATGCACGTATCATCTCCTTTACAAATGAGATTACACCTCTATTTATAGAGATATTGTTAAATAAAGAAGAATACTCTTGGAATTCCCAAAAATTGGTCATACTTTCGAGGAATTCGCTTGATTATAACCACGATAAAGATCCATATAAAGCTGGGAGTTAAGAGACTCGGACACGAGGATTAGCATTAGATGCATTGAAACTTGATAAGACCCTCTAAATTTGTGCACCAATCTTCGAAGCCGAACAATTACTATACAATATTATCAAAGAGTGTATTAATCAACTAGAACAGCCTCCGGTCATTAAGTAGTCAATTGGGAGTCTTGAAATCGACAACTATGTTGAACAATCAGCAACTTCAACCTTGGATCCATATGATTAAATTGCAGTAGAAATTGACTTTTACTTGCAAGAATGGTGAATGGGTTGGTTGGCTAAATCAACGAAAAATGAGTTGAATTTGGGAGCTGAGTGATAGAGAGTGATGCTCCCACATCAAATTCTAAAGTATTACTATATTAAGTGAGGCTAGACCTCATTATACAGTATTGGATACTCAACCGCTCGAGCTTCATTCGGCACAAGAGTGCTTGGTAAGCTCGAGTTCAACCGGGTAGTTTCAGGCTCATCTTGAGTCAAAGAAATATAGTAATATGAAGAAAACATATAAGGTTAATACCCTGAAAAACTCAAACTGATACACCTGCGACAAATTTACCCAAAACTTGTATACTTATGACAAATTTACCTATGTTAGTTTTCATTAAATTTTACTGTCAAATTATTAAATTAAATAACACGTGACAGTTGACCGGTATATCAATTTTAGATTTTACGCTCCATTTATCATAGTTTACAATTTTTCTGATTTTTTTGTGGTATTAATCCAATTTAGCAGAATGTATATTCATCACAAATTTACCAGTTTGTAATTTTTTGTGGTCGAATAAATTAGTTTGGGGTAAATTTATCATAAATGTACCAGTTTATGATGTTTTATGATTAATCGGGGTAAATTTGTCATAAGTATATCAATTTAGGGTTTTTCATCGTCAAAAAAATAGTTTTGGATAAATTTGTTACAAGTGTACCAATTTTGAGTTTTTTAAGGTATTAACCCAAACATATATTATATAAAAGTTAGTTAAGCGGTTAGACCCTCAAGTTACTCAATCAAGCTTTTTTGCAAGTTCAAGCTAGAAGTAGGCTCGGAATTCATGCTACTCGAACCCGAAAAAATCAAGTCGAGTTCTACTAGTCATTTAAGCAAGCTCGAGTAGCTCAATAAATAACTTCAACTTGTTCATACCCTTTATCACGAAACCATACAAGAAGGAGCAATAAACATCAAATAATGATAAATCCTTGCCTAGAATTACTTCGATGACATCAGATTTTAGTTTAAAAATCAACGCTCTTACCGGTCATTTCCGTATTTAATATCCAATTTGAAATACACACGAGTTTTCTATACTGCAATCGCCTAAGCCCGCAACATTATGTATAAGATAAATCTATAAAAATATCCATCTTCTTTATTGAAAAACCTTATCTGAAAAAATTAGTCCAAACAATTCGTGACTACTCTTACTCATAGCTAGTCGAATCAAGGAGAAAGCGTCAGAAAAGTCTTAAACCTATTATATTGACATCAATTTAATCGTAAATCTTTTGATTTCATGTCAATTCAGTCCTTTGGGCTAATTTTGATCAAATTTTATCTAATGTGGATGCCGATTGACTTACGTAACACGGCTGGCACTAACATTGACAACTTTTAATAATATTTTAATTTTTATGAATTTTTTATTTTTATTTATTTCTTCCCTTTCTTTTGCCTCCGCCGAGTTCTTGGTGGTAGCCAGTCAAAGGCGAGGGCTGGTGAGGCTCACCAAACTCGAGTTCCCTCGCCAATGGTTGGCCGAGGCTCGACCCTTGCTAGCTTAAATGCAAGGCCACCCTTGCAGCCCCTAGCAAGCTCACTAGAGGTTGTGCGAGCCTCGCTAGTGGCCAGCAAGATCCCTCAGCTCTCGCCAATTGCCAAGGTAAGAGGAGAAGGAAGAGAGGGAAAAAAATAAAAAATAAATAAAAATAAAACCAAAAAAATTCAAAAAAAATATTCAAATGTTATTAAAAGTTGTTTATGTCAATGTCAACTGGCCTACGCCGGCCTGCCACTTAGGCCGGTCACCGTCCACGTCGATAATAGTTGGCCAAAAGTAATTGGAATGACTAAATTTGCACTAAATTAAAAAATTTATAACTAAATCGGTACTAGGTCAAAAGGTTGAGGACTAAATTAATACTATTATAATTACCTTTAAGATTTTGCCGATACTTTTCCGGAATAAAAAAATGGAATAAAATTGGAAAGATTTTGGTGTTGGTTACCAAGTTTTTCCTCAAATTTGCTTCGGAATTTCTTTTTCGATGAAAAGTGAATCATTTGGGGGGCGTGTCAGCTTCTCGAAGGCGTCATCTGGGTACGATTCCATTGGCCATTAGTGAATTGGTGAGACATGCACCCTGTGGACGGCACCATCTCTTCTATCCTTTTTCCCTCTGCTTTCCCATTCATCATCATCGAATATATTAACGAGCGCCCCACGCAACTCCTCACGATCTTGTCATCTTTCCCTCCGGCATTATTGCTCCGATCCAACATGGAGGGTGTGCATGGAACCAGATGGACCGGAACTAGATCGAACCCAACTGAACTGGGCAGTTCCCGCAGGAACTAGTCCGATCCCGGTTTTAAATTTTTGAAATCGAGAATAATCGGTCCAATTTTCGATTCAAGGTGCAAAACTGAACTGCGACTGGACAGATATATATATTAAATTTCTTTTTTCTTAAAGAGTAAAGAAAAGGAAATTGCCAAAACCCTAAACCAGACTAATCCAACCCAAGAATCGGACCAGAGACCAACTAGTTCAATTCGATTCCTAGTTCTAGGATGGAACCAACCCAATCAGGGAATCGATTACTATAATCCAATAAATCGGTGGCTGTGAAACCGGCTCAACTGGGAACCGATCACCCTAATTCAAAAGATCGATGACAGGCTACGAGAGACTTAGCCTTTTAATGCCTCGGCCAATGGGGGACGATATGATTTGTGAAGCCTGACAAGGAACACGAGAAACGACCAAGTCCTTGATCCCCCGGTTTCTCAGGCCCAAGTCTCGACAAGCACATCGATTCTCAGGAAAACCTCGTCTACGTTCACGTTGTGGGCTCAATCATCCTGCAATCCTTGGCATCTTTCCTCGGGAGTCTATGGTCTACCGAAGGATTAATCCGGTTTTAACGTAACGTACCCACGTACATATTTTCTTAATTCCTATGAAAAATTCATAGACACCAACACTCAAAACTTTTCTTAGGCTGTGTTTAATTCAGCTTTCCCCGAAGGCTGCGTTTAATTCAGCTTTCCCCGAGGGCTCTAAGCCTCCAAAGCCCTTTAGGAAAAGATAAATGGCTTAAATCTATTCATTTCCGACTAAACAGCTACAAATCCCCTGATAGAAACCACTTTCTTTGCTAGGAAAAGAATGATATGCAGACGCCAGTTCATTAAAACTAACCAAAAAACGTATCAAGAAAACAATAGGATCTTCAATAATCACACAAAACACGCATGTCCTCACATGTCTCTAACACTCTGCGACATCATGCCTAGCATATTACTTGTAGAATGAGCCTTTACAAAAAAATTTCCGATCACCGATACCAATTTGGCGATTTCTTTTTTCTTTTTTTCAGTTTTAGCATTTCCTACATTCGTCTACTGAAGGGCATCATCGACTAAAAAGGGAGCAAAAGCAATACAGGGGGCATAACCACAGTTAAAGCAGTAGAAGAATAGCTTAGCTCTTAGTTTCTGCAGAAACCGTTAGCAGTGACAAAAGGCAAAATCACTGTTCTTGTTGGCGCCCATATCTCGATAGCAAGTCGTTAAATTTGACACTTAATTACAGTCTAGCATTCTGTAATATTTATCTAGAATTAGGATGCGGAAGAAGTGCATGTATGACATATCAAACAACTCAAAGTGGAAAATGATAAAAGCATCAACTGCAGTAACCCGAAAATGATATGCGACTCAGCCAAATGGAAAAATCCTACAGTTGGTTATAACTACAGCCATGCCACTGTGTCTCAGTCAGAGCATTCCTGGAATGCTTTGTCCAATTAGGTAGCATACCAACTCCAAACCCATGTGGATCTATCATTGGTGCGTAAAAGACTAGTTACATACCTATCTTGGAAACCCTGACATTGGTGTGTAATATGCTTAGGCTGTTTATTAACCAAAAAATTTGCCAATCTTAGCACTAGAGAAACATTCATCATGCAGAATCAATACATACAGACTTGAAGATCAACATCACTCCACTAGAATCTCAGTCCAGCAAGAAAGTTTATGACTAGAAGATAGGCTCCTAAGTCACTATATGAAAGAAGAAAGACAGCTCTGATTGAATACCGCTACTATCTTCCTTTGTCATAAGCAGCAATATTTTGCGGTTCACATTCTGGACTGAACAGGCGGACCAGCAGTGTAGAAGTTGAGCTCACTGATACAGCTCCGCAAGCTGCCCACCTGAGACTCCTGGGTACTGTGATCCTTGGACCTGACGAGAAAAAGAGCAACTTAACATGTACTGTTCACAAACACAGTATACCCTATATTTTTATCATCTCAAAGGAGGAAGAATTCTCGAAGCCAAATATCTCTGCCTACACCAACAGCCAACAATCCATAAAAGTGCGGATTTATTCTAAACTCTTCAGGATAAGTGTTTCTTTTATGCTATATGCGTTATGGTTTCCCTCCAGTGAAACTCAATATTCAGGGCCAATAACTTGGTCCATAGTACACAGAGATGAGATGAAAATCTAACGGACAACTGAAGACAAACAAGACAGACTTCAAAATTTGATCAAGAGTCCACACTAGACAGGAGGTATGCAAATGCAGATTCTACTAAAATACTTCAGTCAACTAAAGAACTGGAATTATGCTGGGAATATGCTCATGTTTTAGGGGAGGGGAAAATTATTCATGTTGCAACATCAATTAGAATGAAACACGTTATCAATTGCCTCCTGTGTGTTTTCTTAACCTAGAGAAAGCCCAAAAATTTCCTCTATAAATACATGCCTCAGACATCTGAGCATCACTTCAACTTATGCAGGACCAGGCAATAGAAGCATGGATAATCAACTGGTGCAACATACCATAGTGCAATCTACAGAGAATCCAGAAGCCCAAGCCTCCGCCCACTGTGCAAATGGCAGCTGTTTGTCTCATCAATCGCGAACAAGGCTTGAATCTGATCTCATCAACTCACCATCAGACCACCCCAAAAGCTGCCTCAACGCCATCTACACAGCTCCATCAATTACTCCATTAGAGACAACAATCATGTCTAGCTTCAACATTTAATGAATCCAGAAGCTTTAACTTCCGCTATAATATCTTTATAAAAAAATACACTTCCATTATATTGCTATCATTAGGGCTGTCAATGGGTCCAGTCGGGTAATGTCAAACCCGACCCGACCTGAATAATAAGGCAATCTGTTCCGACCCAACCCAACCCGAAAAGCATAATACCCAAAGCAATAATGCGGGTCGGGTTTCAGGTTTACATTTTTTCCGGAACAAAAAGTTTCACTAAAAAGTAAACCAAATTCTGCATCCTCAAACCCAGACTGAGAGGATGTAGTCCTCAATACAGATGATGCATCAAGATGATCCAAAAAACCAATCCTCTACTTATTGTTTCAAAGCAAGAAATAAGTTCAGTAAAAGGAAAGTCATATATGTATCCAAGATAAGATCACCATATCACAACCCATACTCTTGCAGAAAGCCAAGAAAGAATCGAACAAAATTACACTTTCGCCAAGAATCCACAGATGGTGAATTTGTTTATTTTAACTGAAAAGGAACAAAAGAGACGAAAGAGGAGAGAGTTTATTCAGAATAGAGGAACAAGATTCTGCAAAACCGAAACAAACTTTTCTGAACAATCCAAAAAAAAAAAAAAAGAAACCAGAAACCACGTGAAAAAACAAACACGGAATGATCGCCCACGAAGAACACACGGAGTTGAAAGCAAAGCACCGCGAGATTCAGTGTCGTTCTCACTTCACAAGCATTGGACAGAAAAACAGAGCAAGCTCCGAGCTTTCCAACAAAAGCCCGAAAATTAGGACGAAGGGCGACAAGAAAACGAAAGCCCACAAGAAGGAAAGAAAAAAAAAAGAGAGAGGAGAGGGCGGTGCCTGTAATAATGATCGTAAGGCGAGACGATGAACCGCCGGAGCTTGATTCCCCGGCTGCAAATTGGGGACGAAGATGGCTCGAAAGAGGAGTGACGGCAGAGATCTTACCGCGAAACGAAACCCTAGAATGTGAGGAGCAAGGAAGAGGGTGGCGGTAGAGTCGACAAGGAGGCGCAGTCGTCGACAGCGGCGGCCGCGGAGTTGATGAGCGGAGAAGGTTGCAGTCGTCGACGGCGGCAGTGTCGACGAGAGGAGACAGCGAGAAGGCAGAGTCGTCAAGGTCTGATGCGTTTGGCTTTGGGTGTCGAGTGTTTTGTGTTTGGGTGAGACGTGTTTGTTTCGTTGTTCGGAGTAAATAACGTGGGCCGACCAATGTTTTGATCCTAACCGGATCCAAACCATGTATGTTTTTTTTTTTTTTTTTTTTTGTCAATCATACGCTAATCCTACTTTCTAACACTCACTCTCAGACTTTTATCATACCTCTTTGCAGGCCGTGGAAGTCGAAACCCACTCCTGAAATGAAATCTTTTCCACCCCCAATCCCTCCGAGAAGATGGGGATTTGAACCCCAAATATTCTCATTCCAAGATGAAAGGGTAGCCACTGAGGCGGACTCGATCCAAACCATGTTTATTTGCTTGTTTTGTAATCGTTATCCAAACAATATAAAGACTCGAAACATATACTTAACTCAATTCATGTTTGGATCGGGTCGGATGTTTGGATACCCTTGGTTATCATACGACAACCCATCATGCAGTTAACCGTGAAACGATCAAATCACTTCGAATTTCAACTACTGTACAAAAAGAAAAACTCACAGAACCGTGAGTTTTGTTAAGCAAAATCCCAGTGGGTAATTTCCTCGAATGGTTGGCGTGCACGACCCAGAAAAGCCCGAGAACTAGAAAGACGCGAAAGCTGAAGCATGTGAAGTATAAAGGGTTGAGCAGCGGTTAACACCCGAGTCGATCGGAGGAGTGGGTTCGTCCCTTTTTTCACTTCAAAGCCTGGAGCTTTTCCACTCCCCAAGAAGATGTGATCGGTTCATTGCATGCTGGGCCAAATATATCATGTTGAACTCGGCCCATGTTAAGACCTAAAAAATGAACCGGGCCGGATTGGTTCTTGGGTTGGATTAACACTGTTTAGGGTTTTGGTATTTTTTTTTTTTTTTTTTTTGGTGGCCAGAGTGAAATTGGCGGCTACTAAGGGGAAACCCTAGGCGGAGAATCCACCACCCCGACATCACACTTAAGATCTCGTGTGGCGGCGGGATTCGAACTCCTCTTCTCCACGCAAAGTATTATGGGAGTCTTATCCAACTGGGCCACCGCAGGCGGTGGTAGGTTTTGGTAATTTTTTCTCTACTCTTTAAAAAAAATTTAAATAAGAAAACGTATTGGTCCAGGTGTTTGGTTCCGTACCTAGAATGGTAGAATCGGGCAAATTAATGCGGGAATTGTTCAGAATCGGCCGATTCGGTCTGGTTCAATCCCTATACACGGCTCCAATGCCCACAAATTATAAGGCAAAGCAAAATTGACTTTTTTGGTCTACTTTTTTTTTTTATTTTAAATTTTCCAAAGATAAGGAAAGATTTATAACTAGAATCGATTTGAAAATGCATCGAGTTGATAGTCGTTTGCAAGTCCAACAATGGTCAAGCCATAATTCTCGTACCGCATGATGCCCTCACAATCTTTTACTGTTTGAAATTGAAATGAAAAGATTCTCATTTGCTCAATGAATCTCAGCATGAATCGAAAATCTATAGAGACAACGTTTTCCCTGGAAGGTACCATAAATTCAACACCATTGAAGCTCGATCGAGGCCGATTGTCCCATCTTTCTCACCCTCCAGCTTAAGAAGGTAAAATGCTTTGCGTGCTAAATCTTTGCTCGATTTGACTTGATTATTTAAAAAGCAAATTCCAATTTGACTCTATATTGCAATCGAACGAGTGTACAAAAGAAAAGGGAAAAAATTGTACGAGAAGTCTATGTTATTTCATTTATCAAAATTTTATTTATGAAATGTTTTCCAAACCTCCCGTATTCCAACTAAGCACATACTAATATTCTAAAACCATTTTTATGTGTATTTCATGGACAAGACAAAACCTCTCACAAAACACAAAACAAAGTACATAGCCAAAAGCCCATTCAAATAGAAAATAAAAAATAAAAAAAAAGATTTTGAGGGTACTTTATTGGGGTTTGCGCATGCATGAAAAATGACAAAAACCAGAAAAAAAAAGGTGGAGGAAATGGGTATGCAAAGATGTTGTATGCTTCCTTTTGTCTAAAGTCGGGTTTGCACGGACAAGTTCGTGTCTAGGACATCATCGTCTCGTAGCACCTTCCTATGTTGGCCATGTTCAAGAAACTTCCAAGCAATTTCCATGCTCAGACATGTTTTAGAATCAAATTTCCATCGCATGGCCCTACATATGCATTTCGAATTTCATCTAGGAGTGATTTTAATTAGTGTGGTTAAATGCAGGGACACACTATCAGTACCAAGTAGGGCAGTTCAGTTGGCATGATTAGGTTCGAATATGGCTTTTCTGATTGGCTTCTTCATTGGCTCGGTCAGACATCGAGCACGCATTTTTTATTTCTAATACAATTTCTTATCTTTCAAAGATAAATTAAAATAATCAAGTCAATATTGAAAACTCATCGAAGTGGTAGGCATGTCGGTATTCGAGGACAAACCTACATATGCAAGAGTCAAGACAACTCAATTCTACCAAATATCGAAATAAGTGAAAAGAGTTTTTAAGTTACAACTAGTTATTTTGACCTAAAAAATAAGTTCTGTCCTTACCAATTTATTATAATATACATGGCTAAATCGATATTCGATATTTTCATTTTGATTTGTGAAAACTACTAAAAGTTACCTTTTTTTATTTAAAATCTTAAGCATAAGAAAACTACTTCAATCATTAAAACAACTGCACTTGATTTGTGGGCTAATTCCATAAAAAAGCATCAACTTTAGGTCGATGGACAAATCTGGCCAAAACTTTTTTTTTTGTCTCATGAAAAAGCACAAACTTTAGGTCGAAAGACAAATCTGGCCCGAACTTTCTTTTGTTTCGTAAAAAAGCACAAACTTTAGGTTAAGTGACAATTCTTGCCCCGAATTTTTTTTTTTTTTTTTTTTTTGTCTTGTAAAAAATCACAAACTTTCACTCCTATCCAAAATCTAACCCCTACCATTAACTTTTTATTTGAAGTTAAACTTATTTCGGGAGAAAAGGTTCTAGCCGTGAGTTGGTGGATCTCATCCATGGTTTCTCTTGATGGGCGGTGATCTGAGCTTCATATTACGACAAAATGATAAAGTATAGCCAAAGAAATTCAATCTTGAGATTTTTTTTACTTGCTAGTGAAGTATAGAAGATGACACAGTTTCACAATTATTCTTCGAGTTGTGGCTCAAACAATAAGACAATGGATGGTGTTAGCCAGCAAGTGCAGGACAATCAATAAATCTAAGTTAAGGGGGGCCAGATTTAAAATTTAAGTGAAAGTTGGTGATTTTTTTTCAAAATGAAAAAAAAAAAAAAAAATTTAGCGAATTGTCACTCGACCTAAAGTTGTTCTTTTTTACGTGACAAAAAAGTTTTTGGCCAGATTTGTCACTCGACCTAAAGTTGGTGTTTTTTTACGAGACAAAAAAAAGTTTGGGCCAAATTTGTCCATCGACCTAAAGTTGGTGCTTTTTTTTGGAATTAACCCCTTGATTTGAAGGAAAAAAAAAATCTATTTCCCATCCATGTTATTTACGATTTAATTCTATAAATGTGCATCTACATTTTTTATATATTTACATTTTTTTCAGTTAAAATCTTGGACCTGAATATACCCTAAAATTATTTTGTTTAAATTTTAAGACGTAAAATTTAGAGGTATGTTAAAGGGTGAGGAAATAAAAACTTTCTCTTGAAAATAGCACCAGAGACTTAGGCGCGTGAGCAGCAAAACTTAGGATTCTCTCGGCAGATATTAATGTGGTGGTGGACAAAAGTAATTATTGTACTTGTTAAAATACAGAATAAAAGAAGAAGTGGCTCCTGGTTTCGTGGACACCCGAACTTCCTCATCTTTCTGCAAGCTGCTGAAGCCTTCCAGCAAGCTCGTCAGCATCCCTTACTCAGCTCTCTCTCTCTCTCTCTCTCTCTGCAAGCACGTCGGCAAAAGGTTCGATCTCTGTCTCTGATGGTGTAGAACAACATCAGTAATGTCACCCTGATCACGAAGCTCATACCGGCCCCTGGGCATGAGGGTTGATGGTTTCTTTCTTGCAGAGATCATGATGTCATGCATGGGCTAGTAATTTGCTGGCTTTGCTTTGCTTGTGTGTCCCTTTCACTTGCTCTAAAGCTTGAGTCTTTCTGTTGGGGTGATTAGTACTCAAAAGGAAGTCATAAATTGTCAAAAGCATTTGTTTTTTTATTTGGTCCGATGATGTTAAAAGCAGTGGTTACTGTGGCTTTGAGGGAAGGAAAGTGAACTTAAGTTGACTAAATGGTTTCATTCACATCTGATCTTTGTGCAGTTTATGGTAGGTAGGATGCTGATAATTCACTCTTGGGAATGATTTGTTTCAACTGAAGTAGAATTCTTTCTTGATTAATTTCTAACTTGGTGGTCTGTTGTCTACTTTACCAGTTAAAAAGAGTGCAATGAACCAAATCCATGTTAAGCGGCGCTCTTCTTAAGTTTTGTACTTCTTTTGAAAGATATTCGTTTAAACCATTGGTGATCCAAGTTGTTTTCCCCATCACTCTCGGGCTGATTCAAGAATTTCCTGCTTTGTTTTCACTTGTTCTGACTGGGTGACAGGATTTGCATACAACATGGGCAACAAATGTCTTTTTGCAGCATTTTGTTTATGGGCTGTAATTGTACCTCTTCTTCCTACTTCATCCCATGGCCTGGTGAGAATTGGGCTGAAGAAGCGGCGCCTCGATGTTTGGAGCATCAATGCTGCTAGAACTGCACGACAAGAGGGATTTTCGAAATATGGTACAAAGGGCTTGAACTATCATATGCACAGTGGAGGAGAAGACAGTGTGCCCCTGAAGAACTATTTGGATGCACAATATTATGGAGAGATCGGCATCGGCTCGCCCCCACAGCAATTTACTGTTATATTTGATACCGGCAGTTCAAATCTCTGGGTTCCATCAGCAAAATGTTACTTCTCGGTGAGTCATGCTTAATTGCTTTGTTTCGTGACACGTATTGGTGTGGGATTGCTGACCGGGTTGGTTATCATGCGCAGATTGCTTGCTATTTCCATTCCAAATACAAGGCCAGCCATTCTAGTACATACAAAAAGAATGGTATGACCTTGAGAGTAGAATTTTTTAACTTTCACCATAGATCATTTGATTTACATGGAAAGTTCTTATCTTTTGTCGTCGAATTTGGTGGTTTACTTATTTGACTTTTCTTTGTTGGTAATTCAGGAAAAACTTGTGACATAAACTATGGATCTGGATCGGTTTCTGGTTTTCTGAGTCAGGATAATGTTGAAGTTGGCAATCTCATTGTAAAAGATCAAGTGGGCTCTCTCTCTCTCTCTCTCTCTCACACACACACACACACACACAAAGAAATCTAGCTCTTGAAGAGGACTATAAATCTCACTTACACATGTTTGACTAGCAGGTTTTCATTGAGACCACACGAGAAGGAAGTCTTTCTTTTGTATTGGCGAAGTTCGATGGAATCCTCGGGCTTGGCTTCCAGGAGATCTCTGTCGGGAATGTCACCCCTGTCTGGTATCGTCCCATAGCTTTAGCCGTTGGTATCACAGTGATCATGGAGTCATCCTCCTTTTGTTGGAGCTTGGGACCTATTTTTCATCGATCTTTTGGTCTATCTCTGTTGGCTATTGCTTCTGATTTTAGAAACTACAGGTACAATATGATGCAGCAAGGTCTGGTGGATGATGAAGTATTCTCCTTCTGGTTGAACCGCAATCCAGATGCAAAAGAGGGAGGTGAGATTGTGTTTGGCGGCGTTGACGAAAGACACTTCAAAGGGAAGCATGTATATGTTCCAGTTACACAGAAGGGTTACTGGCAGGTTAGAAATTGATAATGATTCATTCTCTGTACATTCATTGCTCTCTCTAGAAGAGGCGTTAACTTTAAACTTGCTGTCCTTTCAGTTCAATATGGGCGATATTCTCATTGCCAACCAGTCAACGGGTAATCTTGCAGCTGCCAAACTAAGTTCCTTTTTCTTTCAACCTTGAATAGATCTTAAAGCTTAATCATGTCTCTAATTGAAAATCAATTGTTCTAAGAGAATAATATCATTGGATGTTAGGTTCTAGACACTTTGGATGAGCTGATTATGACATCACTTTCTTTTTCTGTTCTAACTGAAAAATTCTCAAAGTTGATAGAAGCTGTTCACATACCAGTAGTCTATGTTGTCAAGTTTAGTTTCAGTTGCTTCACATTTTCCTATTTAATAATCTTCTTCTCTCATGGTTGCTTTTGAAAAAAAATTCCCAACACTACTTGAATTCTGTACGAGTGCCCTGTACATTTATGCCTGTGAATTGCCCATCAGTCACATGGTTGATGTCAACTTGTTTTCAGGTGTATGCAGGGGTGGCTGTGCAGCTATTGTAGATTCCGGAACTTCCTTGCTTGCTGGTCCAACAGTATGTGTTCACCCTTCAGACTAATCTATGTCGACCAAAGATTTTATGCCTGTTACGTCTGTTCTGTGTTTACTTGCCTGTCGTTATCGTATTCCTAAGTTCACCTATTGAAAATGTTTACCAGTCTGTGGTCACTGAAATCAACCATGCTATTGGGGCTGAAGGAGTTGTGAGCACCGAGTGCAAGGAGGTTGTGTTTCAGTATGGAGATTTGATATGGGATCTCTTGATTGCTGGCGTATGTCACTGACCATTTCTATTTGTTCGCCACTTTTATTCATTCGTTTGCAAGAATTCAGTAGAATTTATTATTATGGTTTACAGGTGAAACCCGACAAAGTTTGTTCCCAGATCGGTTTATGCATTTTCAACGGGACACATCATGTAAGGTGAGGAAGTTCTTGCGGTATAATTGTTAATGACTGGTTAAATATTTCTGGTTTATCATTAAGGAAGGAATGCCTCTTACTCAAGCAATAAGCAATAGTCATATTAAAAACGCGAGTTCTGCTACTTTCCCAGTGAAATATTTGCCATCATACACCATTATTTGGACCTTTGTCCAACTGACGTTGAAGAAGCCTCGACATATGGAAAGCTAGGAAAAAAAATGTATGCAATACACCATGAATGTTACCGACTTTTTTACTTGTTTTGCAGCCCAGGAATCAAAACAGTGGTCGAGAAGGCAAATGAGAAAGCAGGTGATGACTTCTCTTTGAACTGCTTGTGAGTTTATTAGTAGAAGAGAACTCCAGTTCTAAAAGCCACTGAAATGTGGACTGTCAGGCGATGATGTTGTTTGCACTGCCTGCGAGCTGACTGTTATATGGGTCCAGAATCAACTAAAACAGAAGAGAACAAAAGACAGAGTACTCAACTATGTGACACAGGTAATCAATCCAAAGCCCATAAATTGCGATGCAAACATATTGATTCTAGATCTTCGTTCGCCTGACTCTTAGCCTTTTTACAGCTTTGTGAAAGCATACCAAGTCCAATGGGTGAATCAGTGGTTGACTGCGATAACATCGCATACATGCCAGACTTGACTTTCACCATCGGGGAGAAACCTTTCACACTCACCCCTGAGCAGGTTTAAGTTTGCAAAATGGCAAATTCCACTTATTAACAGTTGTCTATTGTCTGGTACTGTGTGATGAACTGTCTCAGCATGATGGAGCACCTGATAAAATTCCTGTTTTTGTCATCTTTTCTCATTTCCAGTATGTTTTGAAAACTGGGGATGGAATTAATACGATCTGCATCAGTGGCTTCATGGCTTTCGACATGCCACCACCTCGAGGTCCTCTTTGGTATGTCCATCTCCTTTTCTTCTTACATATGCGCTGTAATTTGCTTTAAGACGATCTTTATCCACACTTCTCTTCCCTCACCTCGCATTGGATCTTGGTGCAGGATTCTCGGCGACATATTCATGGGGGTCTATCACACAGTGTTTGATTTCGGCAATCTCGAGCTGGGTTTTGCAGAAGCTGCCTAACAAGCCTCTCTTATCTCCAATATCATGTGCTTGAAATCTTGTTCAGCACCTTGTCGGTTTGAGGACTGTAGAGATTATTGTACCATATTATCCCTAATCAAGACAGTCTTGAAATCATGAGATAGTTCGACCGTACTCATGCTTTTGTATTATCTACAGAGTGTAATCGTAGCTGTATGGTTTTAATATGTTATGTGTAGAAATGAAATGAAATGTGTGAGTTCTTTCCTGTTTGTCTGATTACTAAAAATTTATTTATCCTAATGGCTGAGATTGACATCTCTTGAGAACAACTAGTACCAATGAAGGGGAAACTTGAAAACGAGGCTAATTGGCCATCGGAAGAATCCGAACTATAATTCTGGTGCTAGATCACTATTAAGAGCAAGAGTACGCATTCAACATGTAATTGCAACGACCCAATTGTGAAACCAGAGCTTTACCGTGAACTACGTCCCCCGAGCCAAGTGGAGCAGGCATGAAAGAATCATACGCTTCTTCTAGTCTTTTCTTATCTTCGGTGCAACCAGACCATCGTACGCTTGAACTAGAAAGCTCATGTGTGAAGTAAATCATTGCATCTATGGTCTGATGGTCCAATCAAATGAAAGAGAATCGATCAATACATTTAAGGCCTATTTTGCAACTTGCCAAATAGAGCTAATTTCACTGACCAAAAAAAAAAAAATAGAGCTAATTTCCGTTCTTTTGTTCTCGAGAGTAGATTTGGAACATAAATCCATTTGGTAAAATTTGTGTTCTCGAAGTAGATTTGAAATAGAGTCGAGAATTAAAAAATAGTTGATTCTTTGTTCTTGGAAACAATTCTAGAATCAAGCAACCTATCTTCTCTCTTTTATTTTCTTTTTCTTAATCTTCTTTATTCTTTCTTCTTCTTCATTTGTTGCCAGTGTTGTTGTTGCCGTTTGCGGCCATCTGCCGTTTGCTGCCCACCACCGTCGGCAACTCGTCCGGCGAGGCGGGCCTCACTTAGGCCTCCCTCGGCCATCGGTTAGGCTCGCCTAATCGGGTGAGGCTCATCAAGGGCCGACAACGCTCCGATGAGGTTGCCGTCCCTCGTCTGGCCGGTCGCCGGTCATCCCAAGGCCAGCCACCAGCAACTTGAAGAAGAAGAAGAGAAAGAAAGTAAAAAAAGAAAAGAAGAAAAAAGGAAAAAAAAAGGAAAAAAAAAGTAATAAAATTATTTAAAAATTTTTAAAAAATGAATTGGAGTAAAAATTTGAGCATAGTGCTAAACATAATTCTATTCTGGAAATTGAAATTTTAGATAATTACTAAACGGCTTAAATGCTTATAAATTATTCTTAGAAACAAAATAAAAAAGAATAATTTTTTATCAAAATTATTCTTAGAAACGAAGCGTTACAAACACACCCTTATTGTTCCAAATGAAAATTCAAACAAATTATTATAACTTTTTCTTTATTATCTCGATTATTGAATTCTTATAATTTTCTTCGAGTTTGCTGCAAGACTACATAGCATGGCGACAATGAAGTCGTCATGTGAACAATGAGTCCTTATAAAAACAATAATGCTGCCATATCGACGATGAGTTGCGTAAATATGAGTTATATAAGATAGAGCATTCATCAATATAAGAAGACAGCATGTATCCTTTGATGTAGTAAGTACTGCTCTTTGTCCTAGTATTATGAAAGTTCCTTCCCCATTGATTCCCAGCAAAAGCCACATAGCAATTCATCCATCATCCACTCTGTTACCTAAGTTCTTGCACACCCCACACCACAGAGCCCCATCACCGCCCACTCCAACTCAACTCAATGACCTCCTCAACACCGCTTCACAGACCAGGAACATCAGACATGTCACCCAGATACACGGCCAGATCACCACCAACGGCTGCACCTCCATCCCTTCCCTCCTCAACAGGCTCCTCAGCTTGTATGCCAAGTGTGGCCACGTTGACCAGAGCGCGGCATTGTTCTCACAAGCCAGTGATGGGTCCAAGAATGTGGTCACCTGGACTTCCCTCATCACCCAACAATCCCATGCCAACAAGCCCTTCAAGGCACTGGCCCTGTTTAACCAGATGAGGAGAACTGGAATTTACCCAAACCATTTCACCTTCTCTACTGTTTTACCCGCCTGTGCAGAGACCACTGTGTTGTCTCACGGCGAACAGATTCATTGCTTGGTGATTAAACATGGGTTTGGATGTGACATCTTTGTGGGAAGTGCTTTGGTCGACATGTATGCAAAATGTTCCCGTATGGATGCAGCACAGAAGATGTTTGACGAAATGCCCGAGAGAAACCTTGTTACCTGGAATTCTATGGTCGTGGGGCTCTTGCAAAACAAGTTTTTTGATCGGGCGGTTTTAGTATTCAAGGAGGTTCTTAAGCGAGATTCTGTTATGCCAGATGAAGTGACTTTCTCGAGCACATTGAGTGCTTGTGGCAATAATGGCAGCTCAGAATTCGGAAGGCAGGTACATGGTTTGGTTGTTAAGCGGAACTTAATGATTTCATCATATGTGAAGAATTCGCTTTTGGACATGTACTGTAAATGTGGGTCCTTAGATGATGCTCTTAGGCAATTCCAGACTAGTGGAGTTCGAGATGTTGTCACATGGAATGTGATGATGATGGGGTTTGTCCATAATGATAAGTTTGAAGAGGCTTGTCATTATTTGTCGTTCATGAGAAGTAAAGATGTAATTCCTGACGAGGTTTCATTCTCTACCGCACTTCATGCTACTGCTTCT
This sequence comes from Eucalyptus cloeziana, assembly GCA_014182715.1. Classification (NCBI taxonomy): domain Eukaryota; kingdom Viridiplantae; phylum Streptophyta; class Magnoliopsida; order Myrtales; family Myrtaceae; genus Eucalyptus; species Eucalyptus cloeziana. Next base: position 22,184,282 of record CM024635.1, on the reverse strand, counting down.
ATCTCAGCATTGAGCCAGGGCACCTCAATTCATAATCAGATATTAAAAAGTGGATTTGTGAGCAGCACCTGCATTGGAAGTGCTCTAATTATGATGTACGCAAAATGTGGCAGTTTAGCTGACGCTACTCAGGCATTTGAAGAGATTGAGGGCCGAACTGTGGTATGTTGGAGTGCTATGATCACTGCATTCCAGCAACATGGGTGTGCTGATCAAGCAATCAAAATGTTTGAGGATATGCTAGCAGAAGGAACTAAACCTGATTATATTACCCTTGTTAGTCTTCTCTCGGCATGCAGCCACACTGGGCGCATTGACAAAGGTTACTTGTATTTTAATTCGATGAGTAAGATTTATGGTATAAACCCTGGACATGAACACTATGCTTGCATGGTTGACTTACTTGGTCGTGCTGGCCGGCTAGACGAAGCAAAGAAGTTAATAGAATCGATGCCTATCAAAGCCGACTCAACAGTGTGGGGAGCTTTGCTTGGAGCTTGCTCAAATCATAGAAATCTTGAATTCGGCAGAGAAGCCGCAGATAGGCTATTTGAGTTGCAACCTGATAATCCAGGAAACTATGTGCTGCTTTCAAACATGTACTCGCGTGAAGGAAGATTGAAGGAAGCAGATGAAGTTAGAAGACTGATGTCTGTCAATGGGCTAAAGAAGGAACCAGGGTGTAGCTGGGTCGATATAAAAAACACAACCTTTGTGTTCACCTCGCATGATAGGTCGCATGCTATGACGCACGAGATTTATGAGATGCTTGGTCGGTTGGAGGAGTTGGTGAAAAAGAAAGGATACGTTCCTCAAGTCCAGTTCGCAGTCAATAGCATTGGAGAGTACAAAGAGCGTAACTTATGGCATCACAGCGAGAGATTGGCTCTTGCTTTTGCACTGCTTACACTCCCAAATGGAGCTCCTGTTAGGATAAAGAAAAACCTGAGAACTTGTGGCGACTGTCACACGGTGATGAAATTCGCTTCTGATATTTACAAAAGAGAAATTGTTGTTCGAGATGTCAATCGGTTTCATCGATTCACTGAGGGTCAATGTACATGCGGGGATTACTGGTGACTTGACAGCTGATAGCATTCTTTAGGTGCTCTTTAAGTATGATTGTTTGATGTCTTGACATTCTTATCCTCAAAACATCTTACTTCTGAGGTTTGCAGGAATAGAAATTGGCTTGTGAGTTTCTTCTTCCTTTCCTAGACATGTGTTTCCTCTTGAAACTCTTCAAAGCTCATACAGCTATTCTTGCTACCAAACACGTTACATCAAATTGAATTTGAGTTTTCTGCGCATCTCATTTGATTGCATTTTAAACTATCAACTTCCCTCCTACTCAAGTCCATTTTTTGGTGAAACACAGATTTACTGCTGATTTGTGCATAGATGCAAAATCAGCTGTTATGAAGGGCTGCTATCTTCAGTGATTTTAACAATCAATGGTCATTCGAAAATATGCAAATCACATGATTAATCATTCCAAGAAATTTCAACCAACATATTCTGTTGTCGCGTGTAACATTTACCATATCCAATTTGAGCAAATACCTGGTTCAACACTCGCTGGGATAATAGAATACAGTTAGGTTGAATAAGCATTTCTTCCTCAAGTCCAGTTCACTGTAAATAGCAACAGAGAGCACAAAGAGCGTAACTTACGGCATCATAGGATGGGATTAGCTTCTGCTTTCGCACTTCTTGTGACATAAGCTATGGATCTGGATTGGTTTCTGGTTTTGCGAGTCAGGATATTGTTGAAGCTGGTGATTTCACTGTAAAAGACCAAGTGGGCTCTCTCTCTCACTCACTCACACACGCACACGCACACAGACAAAGAAAGAAATCTAGTTCTTGAAGAGGACTGTGAACCTTCCTGGGCACATGTTTGACTTGCAGGTTTTCTTTGAGGCCACACGAGAGGGAAGTCTTGCATTTGTTTTAGCCAAGCCCAAGGAGAAGGACTCCTCAGGCTTCACTTCCAAGAGGTCTCTGTTGCGAATATCACCCATCTGGTATTGTCCCATAGCTTTAGCCATCGGTTTTACAGGGATCATGGAGTCATCCTGCTTTAGTTGGAGTGTGAAACCTATTTTTCGTCATTCTTTTGGTCTATCTATATTGTCTGTGGCTGCCGATTTTAGAAACTACAGGTACAATATAATGCAGCAAGGTAGGGTGGACGACAAATATTCTACTTCCGTTTAAACCGTGAGCCGGATGCAAAAGTGGGAGGCAAGATTGTGTTTGATGGGGTCGACAAAAGACACTTCAAGAGGAAGCATGTAGGTGTTCCAGTTACACAAAAAGTTTACTGGTAGGTCAGAAATAAATAATGATTCATTCTTATTACATTCATCCCTCTATCTAGAAAAGGTGTTGACTTTAAATTTGTTGTCCTTTCAGTTCTATACGAGCGATCTTCTTATTGGCAGCCCATCAAGAGGTAATCTGTCTTTTTTTCTATTTACCTCGGGTAGGTCTTAAAGCTTAATTGTGTCTAATTACAAATAATTTTTTTAAGACAATAATATCATTAGATATTAGCTTCTAGCTACTTCAGTAAGCTGATTATGACATCACTTTCTTTTTTTGTTGTAACTGGAAGAGGCTCATACTTAATATAGAAGCTGTACACGTACCAGTAGTCTATGTTGTCTATTTTAGTTTCAGTTGCTTCACATTTTCCTTTTTGATGATCTTCTCTATCGGTTGCTTTTGTCAAAAAAAATTTCCAATACTTTTTGAACTCTATAGAAATGTCCGGTACATTTGTGCCTTTAAATTTCCCATCAGTCACGTGGTTGTTGAGGATGATGTCAACTTCTTTTCAGGCATATGCCAGGGAGGTTGTGCAGCTATTGTAGGTGCAGGAACTTCTTTGCTTGCTGGTCCAACAGTATGTGTTCACCCTTTGGACTAATTGATGCCGACTAAATTTTTTATGCCTGTTACATCTGTCCTGTGATTACTCACCAGCCACTATTGTATTCCTATTTCCTTTTTCTTTTTTTTATTCTTAAGTTCACCTGTTGAGAATGTTTACCAGTCAGTTGTTGCTGAAATTGACCATGCTATTGGGGCCGAAGGAGTTGTGAGCACTGAGTAAAAGGAATTTATGTCTCGATATGGAGATTTAATATGAGATATCTTGATTGCCGTTGCATTTCACTGACCATTCACCACTTGCATTCATTCATTTAGAATACTTAATAGAATGTATCATCATGGTTCACAGGTGAAACCCAACAAAGTTTGTTCCCAGATTGATTTATGTGTTTTCAATGGGAGCCAGTATGCGAGGTGAGAAGTCCTTGTGTTATAAATTATAATTGTTGAATGACTGATTCACTTCAATGTTTCCGGTTCACCGTTAAGGAGTAGGAATGCCTATTACACAAACAATAAGCAAGCATTAGTCTTATTGGAAACACAAATTCTGCAGATTTAATTGCCATCATACGCTGCTAGATGGACCTTTGTCCAACTGACATTGAATATGCCTCGACATGTGGAGAGCTAGAAAACAATGTATGCAGTATGCCATTTATGTGACTTTTTTTGTACTTATTTTGCAGCGTGGGAGTCAAAACAGTGGTTGAGAAGGAAAACGAAAACTCAGGTGATGACTTCTCTTTGGCCTGCTTGTGAGATTATTAAGAGGAGTACTAAAGATCTAACATGCACTGTAAATTTATAATATGGACTGCCAGGTGAGGATGTTGTTTGCACTGCCTGTGAGCTGACTGTCCTATGGGTCCAGAATCAACTAAAACAGAAGAAAACAATAGAGACAGTATATGTGACATAGGTAATCAATTCAGAGCTCATAAGTATGTGATGCGAGCATATTGATACTAGATTTTCAATCTTCTGACTCTTAGCCTTCTTACAGCTCTGTGAAAGCATACTGTATTTGATGGGTGAATCAGTAGATGACTACAATAATGACACAAACATGCCAAACTGGACATTCACCGTAGGGGAGAAACCTTTCACACTCACTCCGAGCAGGTTATAGTTTGCAAAATGGCGAATTCCACTCATTTTCTGTTGTCTCTTGTCTGGTACTGTGTGATGAACTATCCCAGCGTGATGGAGCATTTGATGAGATTCCCTGTTGTCATCGTTTCTCATTTTCAGTATGTTTTGAAAATTGGGATGGAATTACTGTGATCGGCATCATGGGCTTCATGGCTTTGGAAGCGCTGCCTCCTTGAGGTCCTCTGTGGCATGTCCATCTCTATTTATTCCCATATATGGCCTATAATTTGCTTCAAAAGGTCTTCACCCAAACATTTTCATTCCTCGCCTCACATTGGTTCTCGGTGCAGGATTCTCGGCGACACCACACAGTGTCTGATTCTGGCAATCTGCAGCTGGGTTTTGCTGAAGTGCTGAGCAAGCCTCTCTTGTGTCCAGAATCATGTGCTTGAAATCTTGTTCAGCACCTTGTTTGGTTGAGGATTGTAGAGATTATTCTACCATGTTATCCCTAATTAAGACAAATTTAAAATCATGAGATGGTTTGACTGTACTCATGCTTTTGTAATGTTTCCAGAGTGTAATTATAGGTATGTGGTTTTAATAGTGCACGTGAAGACATGAAATGAAATGTCTGATTACCAATAATTTGTATATCCTAATTGATGAGTTAGATCAACATTACGAGCAAGACAACATATCTCGTCGTCTTCGTTGTCGTTGTCATCGTCGCCATTGTCCTCATTGTCGTCATCAGTCGTCGTCATCGTTGTCTTAATTGCTGATTTTTTTTTTTTTTATTTTCTTTGAGTTTGCTGCAAGGCTGCAATATTATTGCAATAACAAAGTTGGCATGTGATCAATGAGTCCTCATTCAACTATAATAATGCTGGATGAAAATTAAATGACCTAAAAAAGAGACCGATAATCATTAAAAAAAAACTAAATCTATTATATAGTGATCAGTTCATCTTAAACTTTTCAATTTTGTCAACTTAATCCTAAATCTTTAACTATTAGTCAATTTAATCACAAATCTTTCGATGATTTGTCAATGTAGTCTTTTTAGCCAATGTTGATAGTAGTAATTGACTCGATGGTCCAATCAACATTGGCCATCTACATTGTACGGCTAACATCGACATTGGCCATCTACATTGTATGGCTAACATCGACATGGATGTTTTGCGATTTTCTTTTTTTTTTCTTTTCCTTCTCTCTCTTTTTTTCCTTTTTGCTTAGAGGGGGAGAAAGAAATTCGACATTATTTTTAAAAGAATGACCAAAATTGTTTACATAAGCGCTGCTATGTGCCACCTAGCACGATAAATCCGTAATTTTTGGCCAATATAGTCAGAGCAGCTGCAGTGGTGGGCCTGGGCTTTCGAAGAGAGATAGAGGAGAGAGAGATAAAGAGGAGAGGAGAGAGACGTGGCTTTAAACTGAGATGATGTGGACCCATCGGGACAAGTGTCAATTATTGAATGGTTTAAAGTATGAATGATGTGGAAGCTGTTAAGATATCCAATATTTTATCATACATTTCACAATTATTAAAAACTTAAGTTAAAATCAAAAAAATTTGGATAATTTTTTGAAACAAGAGATTATTCCCTTACGTGACTCAATACACAAGAAGACAGCATATTGCCTTTGATGTTTAAGGACTGTTCTCTGTCCTCATGAAAACTCCCTTCCTCATTGATCCCCAGCAGAAGCAACACAGCAATCCATCCATCCATCCTCCTCTGTATTCCCCAAGTTCTTGCACAGACCTAACCCGGCTCAACTCAACGACCTCCTCAACGCCGCCTCACGGACCAAGAACGCCAGCCATGTCTCCCAGATACCCGCCCGGATCATCACCACCGGCGTTTGCCCCAAGCAGTTCACCTTCTCTGCCGTTTTGCCTGCCTGTGCAGAGACTGCGGTGTCGGCTCATGGCGAACGGGTTCATTGCTTGGGATCAGACATGGGTTGGACGCGACGTCTTTGTGGGGAGTGCTTTGGTCGACATGGATGCGAAGCGCTCCCGTGCGGATGCAGTGGAGAAGGTGTTTGACGAAATGTCCGAGAGAAACCCTGTTACCTGGAGTTCTATGGTTTTGGGGCTTCTGCAAAACCGGTTTTTTGATCGGGCGGTTTTAGTGTTCAGGGAGGTTCTTCGGGGAGATTCTGTCGTGCCGGATAAAGTGATTGTGTCGGGCGCATTGAGCGCTTGTGCAAATAATGGCAGCTTGCAATTCGGAAGGCAGGTACATGGTTTGGTTGTCAAGCAGAATTTTATTTTATCGTAGATGAAGAATTCGCTGCTGGAACCCACCGGTGGGCTGCTGCGTTGGTTGGACATTCGCTCCTTTATCACCGAGGTCGAGATTCGAACTCCTGCGTTTCAAATTCTCGAAAAACCTCCAAAAATCTACTCCTTACTCAAGTTAGCAGTGAAGACCAAGCAATATTTGCCATATAGTCTTAAGTGAGGGCCCTGATGGTGGTCCTGGGCTAGCCTCTCCCGAGTTATTGACACCGAAGAGTGGCTTGCAACAACGTTCACTGGTGCCACCAGGTATGGGAGGGCGGTGTGACCCCAAAGGGGTCTCACCGTCTTAGGTGCCATCGGGTATCGGAGGGCTTCGGGGTCTTACCATCTTAGGCAGATCCTTGATCATAAAAAAAGAAGAAGAAAGAATTCGCTGCTGGACATGTACCGTAAATGCGGGTTGTTAGATGATGCTCTTAGGCAATTCCAGACTAGTGGAGTCCGAAATGTAGTTATGTGGACCGCGATGATGACAGGGTTTGTCCCCAATGATAAGTTTGTAGAGGCTTGCCGTTACTTTAGTGAAGGTGTAATTCCCAGCGAGGTCTCATACCCTATTGTGCTTTATGCTACTGCTTCTATGTCAGCATTGAGCCAGGGCACCTCGATTCATAGTCTGATATTAAAAAGTGGATGTGTTAACAACAGCTACATTGGAAGTGCTTTAATCATGATGTACGCGAAATGTGGCAATTTAGCTGACACTACTCGGGCGTTTCAAGAGATTGAGGGTCGAACCGTGGTATGTTGGAGTGCGATGATTACTGCATTCCAGCAGCATGGGTGAGCTGATCAAGCAATCGAAATCTTCGAGGATATGCTAGGGGAAGGAACTAAACCTGATTATATTACCCTCGTTAGTCTTCTCTGGGCATGAAGCCATGCTGAGTGTGTTGACGAAGGCTTCTTATATTTTAATTCCATGAGTGAGGATTTTGGTATAAACCCTCGACACGAACACTATGCTTGTGACACGGTCCGTGATTCCCCGTACCGTGAACCCTTGGGAGTGAAGCTTGGGGTTATCGAGTGAAGAGCGAGGGCACAGAGAGGATGAACACAACTGATCTGTGAGAGTGGCGTGAGGACGGTTGATGCTAGGAATTTTAGGATAGAAGGATTATACTACTTAGGAGCTCTGAAGGCGAGGTTGGCCTCTTGTGCCCAAACGAGTCGGGAGTTGATGCCTCTCTCCTGATAAGACTATGACAGGTTAAAACCAGTTGTTGAGCCTAAAGAGAGTTGCTGTCTCGCTCGATGGACTAAACGCCCGAGCAAAGTTAGGCGTGGTATGATCTTCGTATAGAAGAGTTATTTTCATATTGTTCACTAGAACAACTATAAGAAGAAGGCTGGCCTAGTGAGTTTTGCTCATTAGGCATCGCATGGGTTGATTCGCAGCCAAGGAAACAACCGACCCATGACAAATGGTATCAGAGTGGGGGTCTCTTTAGTAGGTGGGTGATTTGAGGAAAAGCCTATGGTCTTCTTGGTCTTATGAGGGTGGAGAGTGATCGCCGGGGTCAAAGAGGCTCAGACAACGTGCGGCTCTCGTCTAGTTTCTAGGATGGCAATGGGGCATATGAAGGAATCAAATTACTCGCTGAATGAGGATAACGTTCCTGGATCAATAGGTGAATTTTAGGAAGAGGGTTGCGATCACGTTTCCATCAAGGGGATCCTCTATTGGCTTGCTGAGATTAGGAGGAGCTTAGTAGGCAAAAGAGAGTGCTGCCACAAGGGTGCAGTTGCCACACTTGTCAGGAAGCACAAGTGACTGGAGATTCGCGAACAATTTTGATTTGGGGGAAGCAAGCAATGGAGGGGAGTGATCTATTTTGTTGGGCGAGCGTTACCATCTATGTAAGTCCTAGGGAGTGGCCTTGATGGTTAGGGAAACGCAGGGAAGTGACAGAACAGCCTGCGACGAGGGCATTGCGAAATTGAGTGGGGGAGTTTGACACGGTCCGTGATTCTCTTGTACCCGTAAAGCCTTGGGAGTGAAGTTTGGGGTTATCGAGTGAAAGCGAGGGCGCAGAAAGAATGAACACAATTGGTCCGTTAGAATGACGTCAGGACGGTTGGTGCTAGGAATTCTAGAATAGAAAGCGGGATTGGCCTCCCGTGCACAAACTAGTCGGAAGCTAATGCCGCTCTCCTAATAAGGCCATGACAGGCTGAAACCAGTTGTTGAGCCTAAAGAGGGCTGTTGTCTCGTTCAATAAACTAGACGTCCGAGCAACGTTGGGCGTGGTACGATCCCGTACAGAAGAGCTATTCACCATATTGTTCACTGGAACAACTATAGGAAGAAAGCTGGCCTAGCGAGTTTTGCTTGCTAGGCGCCGCACGGTTTGATCCGCAGCCAAGGAAACAACCGATCTGTGACACTTGCATGGTTGATTTACTTGGTCGCACTGGCCAGCTAGATGAATAGAATCGATGCCTTCCAAAGTTGCCGTGACAGCATGGGGAGCTCTGCTCGGTGCTTGCGCAAATCACGGAAATCTCGAAATGGGCAGAGAAGTCGCAGTAGGCTTTTTGAGTTGCAACCTGATAATCCAGCAAACTATGTGCTGCTTTCAAACATGTACTCGCGTGAGGGAAGATTGAAGGAAGCGGATGGAGTTAGAAGACTGATGTCTGTTAATGGGCTAAAGAATGATTTGGGGTGTAGCTGGGTCGACATAAAAAACATGACCTTTGTGTTCACCGCTCGCTATAGGTCGCACCCTATGACAGGCGAGATCTATGAGATGCTTGGTCGGTTGAAGGAGTTGGTGAAAAAGAAGGGATACGTTCCTCAAGTCCGGTTCCAAGCAATAGCATCGGTGTTTACAAAGAACGCAACTTATGGTACCATAGCGAGAGATTAGCTCTTGCTTTCGCACTTGTTAACCTCCCGAATGGAGGCTCCCGTCTGGATAATGAAGAACCTAAGGACTTGCGCTGACCGTTACACCGTGATGAAATTCGCTTCCGATATCTACAAAAGAGAAATTGTCGTCAGGGATTTTAATTGGTTTCATCGGTTCGGTTCGCTGATGGCCATTGTTCATGCGGAGATTACTGGTGACTTGACATTCTACAGCACGTCCAGACATCTACCAATTTGACCATTGGAATTTGCTGCATCGATATGAGTTTGAATGTGCTGCGTACTCCATTTGATTACATTTTAACGGCTAGCATCCTCCAACTCAAGCTTTGATTCTTTGTTTTGGGGACTCGAATTGACTACTGATCTCAGAATAGATGCCATATCGACTATCATATTCAATGGCAATTACCTAAACTCATGATCAATGATCATTATTCAGAATTATGCAGATAACGGTATCGATCATTCTAAAAATTTCAATCAAAATATATTTGCACCCAATCATGTTTAGCAGATCAATGTTGAGCAAATATCTAAATTTGAGACTAGCCCAGAAATAGCAGGGCACTTTGGATAGCCTCTTTCACCACATACTCCAAAATTTGCCAAATTGGAGGCTTTGTTGAAGATATCCAGAAACTTGGTAATGGCATGCATGTTTATAGAGTTAAGATTAAGTTCTGCACAAATTCATTGAACCATTTCAACTGGGAGAAGGCAACCATATCATCTGACCTCAACAAATCTCAAATAGTGCACTTCAATTGAGTGAATATTAGTAACTTCTTCGGATGCAAATATCAGTAAACGGGCATGTTACAATTTGTCCCTAAAGTGCCAACACGATACAAAGTTAAAGACCACAAGAGCACAATAAAATTAGTTATCCTTCCTCAGCAAAAGCCTTTTTGCCTACAATAAAAGGAATTACTCAGCTTTAAGCATCAACTAATGCTATTCCTCATCGCTGTCATTGCCAAAAACTGAAGCAACTACTTTCGGCTTCTTCAGGGCACTTTTGACTGAGGTCTGCACAGCAACAAAAAGGACATGCCAACCAGTTAAAAGCCACAATAGTTTAACCATATCTTAAATCAGGATTTTTTTTTTCCCTAATGAAACATACCTTGGAGGTTCCGCTTTTTGAAGCAAACCCAAATTTTAATGTTTTCCGCTGATCCTGATCAGCAAGTACAGTAGCACTTATTGTTGGAGCTGGAATTGGAGATGACCCAGGTTCCTCCTGCTGTTGTTTCTGTTTACGGGCATCTGCACTGCTTGACATTTAAGGAACAACATCTAATATAGCAATTGGATATCAATGTTTATCAATCCATTGACTCAAAATAATGGCGGAAGCAAAAGAAAATTGTTGGATACATTTTCGCCATCTCCCTCTCCTGACGCTGCTGTTCTCTTTTTTGACGATCATCACGACTGCTAGCACCGTGCATTTCTCTCATTTCTTTAAATCTCTGCAAAATGGCAACGTGTTGGAAAAATTGATGAAGTTCCGTTATTCTAGATGCGAGAAAGCAAAACAGATCGGTAGAAGAAAGTTCATTCACCTTTCTATGGTTGTGGTCATATGAACTTAAATGAGCTTCAAATTCCATCGCCAATTTGTATTGTTTGTTGCAAAGATCACAATAGAAAACCTTGCGTATTTCTTTGACCTCACTCTGGATTTTTTGCTCACGTTCTGCCATGACCTGGATGTTCATAAGGTGCACGAAGGGGGCAGTAGAAGCCACCAGGTAATAAAAACTGCAGGAAATTCTCAACATCTTCCAATGTTGATGCTCCCTTATGATATATCATTCCCTCAAAAGGCATGCACATGTGCTATATGCTGCCTTCTGTTATTGAGTATGGGTTCACAAAAAGTAATGCATCAACTTCTCTAATATAAGTGCTCACTAATATCTAAATGCTACGAGAACATTGATTTCAGTTGCATACCTCCCGCTTCTTCAATTGCTCCTCAGTTTCCTCAATCTCAATCTCAAGTTTTCTCCGCTGAATATTTTCTTCGGAAGTATAATAATCATCCTCTTCTTGCTTTCCAATGCCTAATTTTGGGTCTCTCATTCCTGACTTAATCGGTTCAGTTATTCCTGCATATGACACCAACAACCATGCCATTCACATTAAAAAAGCATTGCCAAAAAGCAGCAGAGAAAGAGCAATATCTTATGATCCCTGTTCCCCACTCTCAGGTTAGAACTCAAGTTTACAATAAAAATTGTTCATGACTTAAAAACGACATAACAATTCCAAGGTCCAATGTTGAGTTCAGAGAATTTGACTTTTTCACTCCTGGGACTATGATTATTGACACAACACAAAAGGAAAATTGGATCTGCAACCCCAGATAAAAATGACTCGGAACAGAAATTACTGCAAAACACCACACCCCAGTGGAACTCCAGATAAGGACGATTCAACAGATTAATAGTCTGAACATTAAGGACAAAGAAAAGCTGAAAAACTACATTTCACACACAGCATACACGTACCTTGCTCATCCTTCCCAAGGCCTTTTCCACTCCACCCCATTTTCTGGAGAAGCCTAAAACCAATATTAGATGACGTGAGATGCGTGTCCAGGGATGCCTGTTCCACATCATCCAGATCGACATTCTCAGTCGGCCGGTGATTGATCGGCAGCCGAAAGTCCTCTCTAAAATCATCATCGACAGCATCCTGGCAAGTAACCCACATCATCAGCACACACCCAAGACATGAACTGCCTATACATCCGGCACGAATCCACTTCAAGAAGCTCAAGAAAGTGGAACCAACTTCTTCCTCAACAGGCACTAAAAACATTCGCAAACCATCTCACTTACTTTCTCTCCCTCATCCGGGCCCGCGTCCTGAGAGCTCGAATTGCGCCATCTATAGTTCATTGTGGCAGTCACCTGAGCCAAGTCGCGAGACGAAAGATTCAGCAAGAATAATATCACTAAACTTTCAAGAAAAAAAACCCAGAAAACCCCGCGAAGAATCCGGGCCACCAAGCATGTCCCCGCGAATCCCATCCAAAAAATGAGCGACCCAACAACAAGCAAGAGCAAGAAAAACAGAGCAGTCTCGCATCTAACCTAGCAAGCGACAGAACAAGAACTCAATTCAAGCTAACCTAACCCGTGGACGAAAACGGAGCAGCCTAAGGTACAGATACAGCGACAGGACAAGAGCAGGGTTACCGTAGTCGGTCGTCGGCCTGCGATCGCCGGCGATCTGGGTGGCCGGAGATGTGAGTTCAGGGGCGGAAGAAACCGATTCGAAACCCTAGAGAAGAGCTGAAGGTAGGAGGACTGGATCACGCGTTTGGGCAATTTCTTGATTTAAGACTGGACTTTAGGATAATGTCATAAAGACTCTCCCTCTCTTTTAAAGCTTTAATTTTATTTCGCGAAAAATAAATAATTTAAAGAATAATTTCACAATATATTAGTTAAAATAATTAATAATAAAAATAATTTTATTACAGAATAATAATTTATATTCAAATATTTTACTTGAATAAATAAAATATTTATTTCTCATTCATTTTTATAAGTGATATTTACAATTTTTTTCTTAATTTTTTTTTTCAAATTATTCATACTCCTCTAAATAGATGAACTCTAAAATTAAAATATCTTGTCTGTTACTATGAATCAAGATTTTCTATGTAATGAGTAGCCAAGAGGAGAAAAATTTTGTATCGAATTCTAAATGCGTTATGGTAGAGTTTTGGCCTATTGACTTTTTTTTTTTTTTTTTTTTTGGGTAAAATTGGGCTAATGACTTTGCATCTAGACAAAGCTCTTTTACTCGAAATATATATATATATATATATATATATTTATAAAAAGTCGACAAGTCGACTAGCGTCAACTAGATGTTGATGAGCACTCAAGACCGCCTCGTGGAGACCACGACAGGGCTTCCAAGTTGTGCGACCCCGGCCAAGGTGGTGCTGAGGTCGCTTGAGCCAAGGTCTAGCTCAGGCGAAGCTTGTCGGAGTCGAGCAACCCTTCGCGAAGCTGCACCAATGTCCCTCGACCTCCTTCGCCAAGCTTCCCAGCCATGATCGTCTCCGTCTCTGTCTCTATCCAAACAACATCAGTAAATATAGTAATAACAATGCTTCGATAACCCCCGAGATTGTGTTACCAAACATCATAATTTTAGTTTAAGGCCCACCCAAAGCTGCTCGAAAATACTTTGCCAAACGTAGATTGAACAAATACCTACACCTGAGGCCGTCGAAATGTCAGCCAATGTTGATGTAGGGTGCCTTTGGTTTAATTTTTCCAGTGGCCTTTCAGCTTCCAAGGGCCCTTGAAAAAATGTTGAGGTGTTTAGCATGCATTTTGAAGCACTTTTAGCCAAATGCTGGCCCTAGGAATGTTAAAAGCCCAATGTTATTCTTATTCAACCTTTCAAAGTAACATTTACAGAACGCTGAAACTATGATTAAATGTTTTTTTCTTTTTCCTTTCGAAACTACCATTACCAATTCTTTCGTTGGATTTTGCCCCTCCTAGTAACTATTCATCTTCTTCACGCGAGGGCGGGCGACAAGGGCCGACGAGGCTAGATTTGGCCAGTGAAGGGTCGGTGATGGTCATGCGACCTAGGTGATTGTTGCCAGAGGTTACCCGACTTTGAGCAATTGCGGCCTAGGTCTTGTGACCTTCGGCAATCGCGCAACCTCAGACAGCTCTCGGCTAGGTCTCGTGTGACCTTCACAATCTAGGTAGTGGTCGCCTAGGTCGCATGACCCTCGCTGGAGCTTGAGGTCGAGTGACCTCAAACGATGTATGCCAACACCAGCTCTAGCTCACCAACGGCTTCGCTAGCTCTGATGTTTGAGTTTTTTTAATAAAGAAATAGAAAATAAAACCAAAGCATGTTGCAAAAGTTTTTTTTTTTGCTAAACACTACTCTCACCCTTGCCTTCCAAAATAGCATTTACAGAATACCGAAACTAGGATTAAATGTTTTTTCCTTTCAAAACTACCATTGCCATTTCTTTCGTTTTTCGACTTTGCCCCTCCTGATAACTATTCATCTTCTTCATGCAAGGGTGGTTGACAAGGGCTGGCAAGGCCATATCTGGCCGGCGAAGGGTCAGTGAGGGTTGCGCGACCTAAGCGATCATCGCCAGAGGTCGTACGACCTTGAGTGACTGTGGCTTGGGTCTCACGACCTTCGGCAATTGCGTGACCTTAGGCAACCCTTGCCTAGGTCTGGTGCTACTCTTGCAACCGACGTGGTGGTTGCTTGGGTCGCATGACCTCATGCAATGGTGGCTTGGGTCGTACAATCCTCACTGAAGGTTGCTCAAGGTTGAGTAACCTCAATTGACGTATGCCAGCGCCAGGTTTGACTCACCGATGGCTTCGTCGACTCTAGCATTTGAGCTTTTTAATAAAAAAAAAAAAAAGTAGAAAATGCAACCAAAGCTAATTGCAAAAGTGTTTTTGCTAAACACTACTTCAATTCAAATTCACTTTGTAAAGAGTTTTTACCAAACGCAATTTGTATTTTTCCAAAAAACTTTCACTTTCAATAATTGCATTACACCTAAAGTCTATTTGCAATGAATAATTCATTCCCATAGCAAAATGTGCATGGGGTCTTCTGCAATGGCCACTTGTGACTACGTATTATTAGTTAAATAATTTTTCATTCATTTCGACTTTCCACCTTTTCAACTTCTTGGCTAGTTATTTTCAGCAAAAAAAAAAAAAAAAAAAAACAAAAAAACAAAATTATTTGCTGGTTAAATTTTTTTACCGCAACTCTCTCAAGTACGTGTCCCACATGTTCTTATTGACTCCCATATGAATATTCGGATTCATATTCATCTCGTTAATAAATAATAAACTTGCAAAACTTTTATGTCTGGTATAAAATGAAAAGGAGAGTCCCGGTATTTTCAAAAATTTTCAAATAAATATGCTGGAAAAACCTAACATGGCTACTTTTTTTTTTTTTTTTAAATCTCCAGACAATAAGATTTTTACTTTAAGGGTCTATTTGTTAATTGGTCAAATAATATCTAATTCTATTTTTGTGCTCTTTGGAACAAAAAAAGAAGAAGAAATTCATTACTAACTTTTTGGTTCCTAGGAACAAATTTGTTATTGAGAATAAATTTTGAACATAATCAAGAAGTAGAAAAAAATTACTTCTTTATTCCTAAAAACAATTTCAGAATCAAGTCCATTTTCCTTTTTTTTTTTTTCTTCTCTTCTCTTTTCTTCTTTTCTTTTTCTTTTTCCCTTCTTCCTCTTTGGCCGGTGACCTCATCGGAGCATTGTTGGCCCTTGACGCGGCCAAGCCTCCCTGACGGCTAGGCGAGCTCGGCCGAGCCCAGATCGTCGCCCTCATGGTGGCCTTGCGAGGATGAGCCTCGTTGATGGCTGGATGAGACTCGCCCTCGTCGGGCCACCGTAAGGGCGGTGTTGCTTGGCCTTGGCAAGGCCGACTTCACGGTGGCTTGGTGAGACCGAGCTTGCTTAGTCAAGGCTTGGTCGAGCCTCGCCTAGTTGTTGAGGAGGCTCAATCGGCGAGGCTTGGCCTCCCTCAAGGTCGACAACACTTCAACGAGGTCGTTGGCCAATGTTTAGTCAGTCGCGAATGACGACCAGGTCGGTAACTGGCGAAAGAGGAAGAAGGAGGAGAATAAAAGCAAAAAAGAAAAGAAATCTAAATCACAAAAGAATCTGAAATTTACCAAACACATTTTTAACTCGGGAATATAAATTTTGGATAGTTACCAAATGTTTTCAAATTCTCAGAAATTCGCCTATGAAATAGAAAAAAAAATCATTTCTAAGTATAAATTATTCTCGTTAATAGAATGGTTATCAAATAGACCATAATAGAGCCTTTACTATATCCCTACAAAATAATTAAGCAGATTAATTGGATGCAATCTAACAAGAGGAGATAAAAGAGAAGAAACTTACAATCTCTTACCACAAGGGGGAATGAACATGAAACTTATTCACTAATGAGAAAAGGACAATTTTCAAATTGATTAGTATTATAATCGTCTAATTCCGAGGCTGTGGAAGCAGCTACTTTTGGTGTGGAAATAGCGGGAGCCAGCCACTTTTTATGTTTTTCATCTTTTTTGGGTCAATATCCACTTAGATTCAATCCATATATCCATCATAGATCGAGTAAATTATAACTATGGATTGGATGACCCACAAGCAAGCCCATTACAAATTATTTTAAAATCAATTTATATGTCTTAATATTCAAAAATACGATATTTATGGTGGGGTATAAGGAGACACCCTTTATAGCCATGAGGAGATGGATACAGACGAGATGATCATGTTATAATATTTTTCTTATTTATTAACTTTTGCCATAAGATAAAAAAAAAAAAAAAAAAAAAAAAAAAAAAAGGTTGCATGGGACACATGTTTCAAGCACGTGTGAATAATTGTACTTTTATGCGTATATAGTAATCAAGATCTGTTGAGTACACGATCTTGCCAACAAATTCCAGAAGCATCTCATACATTCTCCACTCAATCCCTGCCTAACCCTCCTCTAATACGAACTAAATTATCACAAGATTACTTTATTAAAAGTTGAACAACGTGCCACGCTGAACGAAACCCTAACCGTTGATCGATGCGTATACATTATTAAAAGCTATTAGACTTTTTTCGGGTAACACTCCAATAAAGAGCAATAGGAATCGTTCTTCTTCTCTGCTTAAATAAAGAAAAAAAGAAGTATCTAATTAACCGATGTGATTACAGCAAGAAATCATTAACTTAATGATGTGAAAAACACATGTATAAAATGTACCAAAAGATTCCCTTCTTATGATTAGCTTTTCAAAGAACGCTTTGAACTTGCGCATATCTTAACGAACGCTGAAGAAGATAATAAAATATTTCAGCATAAAGAAGTTTTTACCTAAAGAAAGAAAGCACATCACTTTCTCTTGAAAGAAAATAATAGTATATATAGAAATTACTCAATAGATTAGTATACAGAGCGATATGGTAGATTAGAGATAGGTTTTCTTCTAATAGGTAGACGATATCAAATGTTCGATAAAAGTTCTACCAAATACTTAGGATGCATTTATTTAGGGAAAAATAAATTATTTAAAGAATTTTCCTAAAATTAATCACTTGAATTGCTTAAAAAAATGAATGAATGAAATTTTTTTCATTGTTTATAATATTTAGACATAAATTATGGTTAATAATAAAATACTTTCCATTTACTAATTATTTTAAGTGATATAAACGATCATTTTAGGAAAATATTTACTAATTATTTTAAGTAATATAAACGATCATTTTAGGAAAATAATTTCTAAATAATTTATTTATATAAAAAAATGGAGTCTTAATTGAAAAAAATTAGTTAATCAATTTGAGTATATCTAAAATTTAGGAAATAAGAATGTTTTATGTGTGTGTAAATACATATATACATATATATTATGAAAAAGAAACCTTGGCCAACTTCTTTTGATTACTTTCTTTTATCTTTATCTATTTATGTCTTATCATTTATCCCCTTGATCTCCCTGTCTTATCATGATTATTCCATTATTTTGGAATCTTGGAAGCTCAAACTTTTGAAAGACAGTGAAAAGGGAGACTTCATTTACGGCATTTTTTGCTTGTGCTTTAATGAAACGGAAGATATAATTATATCACTCTTACCACAGTACTCATTTTAATTGCTCCTATGTCTAATTTCTAATAATGCTTTTGGCCCCTAATTCTCGATCAGTAGAGGAAAATCTTCCGGCAGAAAGAAAATAGAACAAGCTAGTATTGAACACTCGGGATCAATCGATGAAAAAACCGTGGAAATATAAATGAAAAAATAGATTTGGGAAAGGACAAAATAGGTTTGATAAGAAGCAAGAGCAGTCCATTCCAGATATAATATGTTGCTAAAATAATTAATATAATAGTGTTCTGCACGTGAAATCAATCGTGCCCAAGACGGAATATAAGGGTCAGAGGAGAAAAGTAGCGGAGCAGAAGAAATATGCTTTTGAGCAAATAACTTTTCACCGAGTGAATTAAGCCATGCGGAGCAAATATCAACTTCTAGAAGTCATACATAGTTTTCCGTAGTTTCTTTAAAACCCGAGATATAAATTCTACTTTCAAATTTTGACCAAAATATCATAACTATAAATTAGGGTAAAGAAAATAAATATTTCGATGATCTAAACAAGGCTTAATTTTCACAATTTGTCAATATGCTTCCATCGAGTAACTACGGCTCTCAATATGCACTCTACACACTATCCTTTAGAATAAAGAATGAGTGCAAATATACATAAGTTACACTGCGAAATCTCTAAAGATCGCAGGGTAAAGCACAACCAAACTTTCATAGTACTGATCTAATATAAATGCACTTAAAACTCTACAATTTTTTCTTCTACCGGGGTAGAAGGCCGATAAGTCGGTTGAGAGACACTGTACGAAATACAAGTCGACCTTACAGTAGGTATTTCACTCATCCCTCCATCTTCACCGGCACAAACAGTGACTATATCAACTTACCAATTCCTCAAACACGTCTTACGAGATGTGGTGGAGTCTACCCTCCCATCTAAAGGCCCCCCAATTACCGAGTGTGATTTTTTCTTCCCCATCTAAGAAGGATTATCATTATATTTTATGTCACAGAGTTCAGACGAAACAGTTTTAAAATAGATTTGGTCCAAACTCAGCAACTCTTCTTTATTACTTTATTCCAGTCGGTACATGGACCTAAATATCTTCATCATTGTTTCGAGCTATCTCGAATTCTCCCACTCTCTCCTTAGCCAAAAAGATTCTCCCTTCGCTACTATAAGTACGAGAGCCCCGCTTCCCAGATGAAACCCAAGAGAAACTTCACCAAAGAAAAACACTCCCTAGAATCACCAAATTCCTACTTCCAAAACGAGAGTGCATAGTGATCAAAACCCTCCTTAGTGAACTCTCACTCGCATATGGCGGGCTACAACAAGCAGAGCAAGAGCTACAGCAACAGCAACAGCAACAAAACCTCTTCACCTTCCTTCTCTTTCTCAAACTTCTTCAAGCCCAGAAAATCGCCGACGAGTGTAGCGAACAATGCGCGGGACGAACCTGTGGCTCCGAGAAAGATATGGGCGAGCGACTATGACAAAGGGAGGTACGTGGCTGAGCCTGGGATCGACCGAAAAGCTGCTGCGTTCATCGAGAAATTCCACGAGAGTCGCTTCACGGAGTACGAGCGACCCGCAATCGCCGCTATTTAGATGAAACGATGGCTTGTTCCGCTGATCTGATGCTGAGGCGAAAATGGCTTCTTTCTGCGTTGGTGAACTGTTCGCATGTGTTTATTTTTGTATTCCATTTGTATGGATGGACAGATGAGAAATTGTAGTTCGATGGGGATAGACATGAGTTATAATGTTAACTCACTTGGCACAGTGAGATGTGGAGTTAGTTTACCATACTCTTCTTCGTCGATTCTACAATTTGTTGCAAACTATCCAAGGCCATAACTTGAAATTTAAGTACTCTAGAGAATCACACAGGACATACGGTAATCGGTATCACGAGCAAGGCTTCAACGGGCCGAATAACATGAGAGTCTAAGCTGTGTCATCCCGAGTCCATGAAGCACCCTACTTATTTCATGGACCAGGTAAGACACAAGTAATAAATCTTGGTGGATGCCGCAAAGTGTTCCTTTTCTTTTCTTTTTTCGCTGAATTTCTTTACTGTTTTAGATGCGTGGTAATTTCTCTAGCACATTCAAGTGCAGTTTATATTAACGTTAGAATGCGAAATTGAAAAATCCTGAGGATAACTCCCAATCCCATAAACTCATAGACTAATCCTGAAATGGCCTAGTGGGGTTGGTGCTATTGTTTTCCCCTTCTTTGCGAAGGAATATGATAGAGCTGTTCACAACCCAGACCTTTTGAAGTCACTGTCGCTTCTACTTTATTCTCGGGCCTCTACATAAATTGTAGTGGTGCCATTTGATGATTTTGCCCCATCCAATCTTGCATAGACAACAAGCGATGTTATCTAGAGTTGAATTATTTTAGTTTTAATACAACAAGGAAATTATTCTGCAAGAAACCCTCGGGTTGATTGCATTTAACAGCACATGAGACTCACTTGAAATTGAGGGAATAATCATATATACTCAGCTAGTTTAAGTGGTTAAGTAAACCCATAATTGAGTGAAAGGAGGGTATCGAATCGAACTCGAGATCCTTAACTTTGATATTAGGATTGAAATAGAACGTGGAACTGTTTACTTCAAAAGATAAAGCTATTAGAGAGTGAAGTGCGGGTTATATATTTTAATAGGCTCCACATGATCTTTCCACGGAAAATGAAGTTTATGTAGCAACGCTAGACACACAAGAAATCCCATATTAGATATAGTTAAAACAAGTCATTAGCATACTTCATTTAAGCTTTGGAGGTGCCATTTCCTCTTTGAGCTTATGTGTTATTGAAATGATGTACAATATTAGCTCGGTTTAAATCAAAATAGGTGTTAACCGTTAAAAACAGTAAGGATAATTTGAAGAACTTTGAAAGGGTTCAGAGGTCTAATCGAATGGAAAATATGCGACATTAAACATCGGATTAAATTTTAGGATTATAAACGGATAAACTAAAAAGACACTTGTAATACCCCGTGCTTTAGGACACCTATATCTTCGAGAATCCTCTCTTTTTAACTCCACCAAGCATCTGGTGCTATCTTTGCATTTCCCTCGGTACTTTAAGGTGCTTTGGTTTCAATCATGTGCAGCTTTTTCTCATCTCAATTGAATCCGTGAGGTAGAAGCAACATTACTTAAAGATCCAACTTTGTATTTATCAGCTTGAGATTTATCTCGACAACTTTTAAATTGTTCATTCATTAAATCTAATTCATAGGTCCCACCGATCAAACAAAAATCTTTCTTGGGATGTGGCCAGGCATTGATGAAAAGCAGTTCTTGGTGAGGAACAACTTTCAGATTCGCATGTCCTTAAGTTGATTCTAAAGTGCACAACGATCAACACAAATATCTGGAATTGTTTAAATTTTCTTTTGCATAGTACTTCGATTGCGAAAGCTCTTTGGTGCTAAATGGTTGAAATTATTCTCTTTAGCTTCTTCATTCCACCCGTTTGTCCATTGGTTTTGCTTGGGTTGGTGGAACAAATTGATCATTATCTACAAGTTTGGTTTTTTTTTTTTTTTTTAAACTTAGAAACTAAAGTTAAGGGAAAAGTATTTTAAAAACAGTCTCAAACCTATTATATTTGTGCCAATTCGGTCATAAACTTTTCAATTTGGTCAATTTATGCCAATTTAGTCAACCCAACCAATTTCAGTCGAAAATTGCCGACGTCGACGCCGATCATCCTTATGGTTAGCAGCCCATGGCCAGTGAGGACCAAGATGCCGTCGCTTATTCCTCGGCTAAAAAGAGAAGTACAGAACAAACAAAAAAAGGAAAAAGAAAAAAACCAAAAAAATTATTAAAAAAATAAATGGTCAAAATATTATTAAAAAATGTCAACTTTAGTATCGATTGTGCCACGTAAGATGGTTGGCGTCTATATCAATGATTTTTGGCCAAAATTGGTCGGGCAAATTAAATTGATACAAATGCAAAAAGGTTTAAGACTAAATTGATTCAATTGAAAAATTTACGACTGAATTGTATTAATGCAATAAATTTAAACCTTTTTTGAACTCTTACCTAAAGTTAAGTGGCTACAGTATACGTAAGGGCATCTTGAGTTCAAGTGAGTAGTTACATGATAATGAAGGCCGCACGGCGCACTGAGGACTAAGCTCGAGATGGTAATCACAGACATACCAGGAAATCGTGCTAAAACTCGATCATAAAATAAGCAATGGCAATTTAAATGTTGAATGTTTTAAAAATAATAAGCAATCAATACCAAATCTATTAATCCCCAATTATTAAATCCCTGAAACAAAAATTTCCAAATCGGGAAAATTTTTACATTTTGGATTGAGTTCGAATAGAAAAAGGGATTAATTCCGTCAAAGAGACCGAAAAAAAAAAAAAAATCTTAAGTCTCATCAAATCAACTCCCTTCCACCGTACATTAATTTCCTTCCCAAGTTGTCGAGAACGAGATGTCATAAGATGCTTTATTCTACTATATAACAAGCTAATTACTCATTACGAAACCATATGCTGAGGTCCATCATGAGAATACTCAGTTCCTATCGACTGTCCATCAATGTTGTGAATAGAATGAATCTACATGAATAATTTTCATTGTCGCCCTTAATTGCACAAAGCTTTTCATCTTGGCCCTTTTAACTTGCTTTTATATGGGAATATTATTAGAAAAGTCATAAACTTGTTATATTTTTGTCAATTCAATTGTAAATATTTCATTTGTGCCAATCTAGTTATAAACTTTTTAACTAATTATCAATGTAGTCATTTCAACCAAATTTTGATTGGAAAATATTCGTGGTCTAATCAGCGCCGACCATTTTACATGGTGTGGTCGGCGTTAATGTAGATAATTTTTAAATTTTTTCTCTTTTTTCTCTCTTTTTTTTTTTCCTTTTTATCCTTTTTCTTTCCTTTCTACGGGTGGTTGGTCTCATGCGGTGGTCAGAGAAATCTTTGTTTGCTTCAAAATTTGGTAAGGCCAAATTTGCTAACCAATCCGCGCATGCATTTCCTTTTCTATTAATAATATGAATGAGCATTGCAATTGCTTGTGAATTCACCTCGAGCGATGCCTAAAATATTATGTCGCGTTAGAATATAATTCAAACATCATCATCCTTATGCCGAATAAACACCATGAGTTAGGATATGGTTTTTCTTCTTTTACATTTGTTCGACAAATTATCCGTTTTTTGCACCCTGCTTCCAAAATTTACCTGGTTCTTCCATTTTTCAATAGATTCAAACATGGGTTTCATTCACGCTATATACCAAATTGGAAAATAAGGCGAGATTAAGGATTAAGAACGATAATTGTGTACTAAAATAGGTATGGCTGATTCCTTTTGATCAAAAAATAGATTAGACATTATGGGTGCTTTTGTTTAACAGAAAACTCAACATTCGGAAAATATTTTCTGAAAATGACGTTTTTATCACTTATAAAAATGAACGGGAGTAAAAATTTTTCATCAATCACAAAAATAATTAGGCATAGATTATTGTCGAGAATGAAAATATTTTTTGTTGTTTAGAAAATATTTTCCAAATCTTGAGTTTTTGTGAAACAAACGTATATTAGGAGTCAGATTGATTATGAAATTGATTTATCTTAAAGGATTTACGGACTCAATGGAACGGTCATTTTACCCACCTTTAGTTATGAAAATCTACGTGAAAAGGCTTGTCCTTTTAGATTATGAACCGATAATTGTTTGTTCTGTGAAAAAACGGAAGATCGACCCTCTGAAAATCTCTCTAATACGAAGTTGTCATCCGACGTGCTTCATTTTGCCGCAGTGGTAAGAAACCATGACTGCTCCATAAGGACTGAGAAATTCTTGAAAGCTCGCAACACTTATATCATATAAATAAAACACAAATGACAATTCAGTTGGATCACTCAAGGGGGTACAGAATTAAGCTAAACGATGAACAGAAAAGATAACCATGCGATAATGCTGAAAAGCACATAAAATATCTATGAAATTTAGATGTAAAGATAATCCCTCGAGCAATCCAAAGACAACAAACCCTATCCCCCTCTCCTCTCAAGGAAAGAAGGGATGGTTGTTTGGCCAAACCATGCTTTGGTTGTTTGGCCAGACAACATTTGGGGGATTGCCGCTGCTGTTTGGCCAAACAACATTTTGGGGATAGTTGGTGGTGTTGTTGTTGGGGTTGCCACCAAATGGAAGCAGCATCAGCTCGTTCCCAGAGAATGGTGGCACATTGGGCGCTGGGGGATTGGCCAAGTTGAGGAACCATGGTCGCTTTTGTACGCCAGTGTCCGCTTCCACTTGCCCCATTCCTTCAGTCTCAGGATATTCCTCCGCTGGCACATCAGGCAGCGGTGGCAGGGGTGCCGCAACTTGGCCGCCGCTG
Organism: Eucalyptus cloeziana; assembly: GCA_014182715.1. NCBI lineage: Eukaryota > Viridiplantae > Streptophyta > Magnoliopsida > Myrtales > Myrtaceae > Eucalyptus > Eucalyptus cloeziana. The sequence continues at coordinate 22,159,979 of CM024635.1, read as the reverse complement.
ATCCCCAAGGCCTCTTTGAGGTTTTCGGACCTTTTGACGACGTCCTTAGCATATTGGTCGACCACCCACCCAAGGTCATGGAGATCCATCACCCTCAGGCTTGGCCAAACCGGGGTGGTGCCAGTGAATGTGGTAGTCAAGATATTGAACATCATTTTGGTTACCTCCCTCTCACGGTTTTCCTTGCTAAGCTTCTTGAGCTGGTCATTCGCCCTCGTGATTCGCTGCCTCAGGTAGGTCTCCTGGCTCACCATCTTCTTGCTCTGCTCCATGTCCGGCATCTCCTTAAACCTTGAGATGATGCGCTGGACGGCCACTTGGGAAGGCGGCCAGAGATCTGGCTGACGGTCATAGGGACCGTAGACGATGGCGCACGCGTTGATGCCACACAGGGTGCCCAGCTCGCCCACCTTCTTCAAGAGGCCCTTCTTTCTCTTCTTGAATGCCGCCCTTCTCGAGGAGTCGTTGGCTATGTACTCAAGCTTCACCTTCCTTCTCGTCATGGCTGAAAAAACAAAAGAGCACAAAACACAAGACGATTAGGGAAAGAAATCAAGAGAAGCACGGAAGGGAAGAATGCTTATGAAAAAGGGATACCTATGGTCGAGATTGTGGGTGTTTGCTCAAGAGGGTTTAGGGTAGTTTAAATAGTAGTGGAGAATGTCACAAAACTAGTAGGTCTGGTCTGGCCATTGGTTTGGCATTAATTGCCCGTGGTCTAAAAATGGGTATGGCCAATTGAGTTGCCTGAATTGAGCTTTCATATGATTGGCTCCACTTCTCTGGACATTCTCTGGACTCGCTTGAAATGGCAGGCAAACCGGTGTGAAGGGGCTGGGAATTTCATGCTGATTAGGAGGATTTAGGAGTGATCAAGGTCAGGAAATTAATGGTGAGGATAGACTCAAATCTGGGGTTGGTGGTGTAATTGGGGCTAGGAAGTAAAGAGGCTCGGGGTCGCAAAGTTTCCGAGAAATTATTTTCCGACTTTTCGGTGTTCTAACGGCACAAAATTAATCCTTCTATATAAAACACTTTCCTTGAATTGAAAACGATAACTTTAGATTGAAGGAAAATGATTTCTTCTTTTGACGAGAGAGAAATCATTTTTCCTAAATCACTAAATAAAGAAAAACTAACTATTTTTCTTGATAATGGTTTTCATGAAAAATATTTTCTAAATTTTCAGTGAAACAAATTGTTTTGAATCTAAGTTGAGCAGATCCGGGTCACTGACATTGGCACAGCCTATTCTTGCTTGATAAACGCTGTATGGATGGGTGTGCTGGAATGTAGATGTCACGAGGATTAGCTGTGGCTAATCAGACAATGATGAAATTATTATTTTTTTTTTGTTGCGTCAAAGTATTTTGTTTTTATAATCGAAAGTATAAATATGGAAATCCGGTTATCTAGAAGTCTATAGACAACACTACTAGGTTGAAATATCTTCCTTCTCTGCTGGGGGCAGGAGGATAGATATTTGTCACTTGTACACATGTTCCGAACTTACTATATATATTTGCGCGAAACGAAGTAATCTATGCTAGTGATTTTCGAGGAGACACAAGTTGATGCTGAAGTGCAGCATAGTCGTTGATAATCATGTATATTATTGATGAAAACCTTAGTAGTAGATTGTGCGACATGTATCTAATATTTCATGGCTACATTCATATGACGTTATGATCATGCCAGTTTTGTATATTGTTTGATCACAAATGCTACTAAATATGCAATCATAATATCCACTAGTACGAATTAATTAATTAAAGAGCTGCAGTTACTAGATCTTATTGAATTTATCAATCACGATGCAAATATGTAGGTGCACTTTTAACGGTAGCTTGAATGACATTTAAGTTTTATTCACGCCTCCGTTTGTCGCACACAGTGGTTATAATTATATATATTTCATCTCACAGAGATGGCAATCATCACATGTACGCAAACAAATGATAAGAAGTTACTACCAATTACTAATTCAAGAAATCTAGTAGGGTTACGACAGAAAAAGATAAATGATAGATTGGTTGAATGATCGATTTTATTAATATGTCGGAATAGGGGATGAGAATTGTCACACACCGACTCCTGCAAATATAGGGGCTACCATAAGGATGTAGTTTCAAGCACAAACCAACACAAACTCATTATCAAAATATACATCCATCTATGTATTTGATAAAACAGTAAGTTGGGTACAGGATTAGAGTTTTTATAATCCACAAAAGGAATATGCACACCTCATAATACAGTTAAACCAATAATTATCATCAAACATCTATTCACCTATCAAAGACCCTACCTAAAATTTAACTACAAAAAATTCCTGTTCATATTACGGAATTAAAAGCATCAAATTTGATATAAGCATAATTGGGTAAAATTGAATGTTGATAGAAGTAGGATCTAGTTATATCAATAGTGCAGCGTGCTCATATTAGATAGTATTAAATATACGCAGAGAGATAGAGAAAGATGCACTTAGAGCTTTATAGTGGTTTAGCATAGTGTAAGTCTATATTCATTCTCTGGACTAATATACATGGAAATCTTTTGTACAAAGACCCAAATGGTCTTCACTTTCGTAGCACACTCCAGTCTAGGCCTTACAAATGGTCTTCAGAAGCATTGATGTAGAAGCTCTTGAACTACAAATCGACAAACCTCGCCAATCAACAAGCCATTGCCATTCAATTAGAAGATCCATTGAAGTCTCATCGCCGATGTTCTAGCGATAAGTTGATGGGAAACTCATCTAACAATCCCACGATGACTCATACAATAGAATTATACTTAGTGTTTACTATTGATGATTTTGATACAAGCACATCATGGAAATCACAACCAAAATATATAAGGACTCCAAGTCGTAGAAATAAAGGGTAATCCATCCTACAGATCTGAAAAAATAAAGGGTAAGCCGAAGCCTAGTAAGTGAAGTCTCTAAGTCTAAGGTAAAAGGCCACCTTAATAGTCAACTTGGTGCAATGTAACGTGAGTTTCAAGTCATATAAGATAACCGTGTTTCACATATGCAAAAGCAAGTGCTCTTTCTTTACTAACATAATATGCCAATGAAAAACATTAACATCAATACATAAGTTCATTTACCCAAGAAAAAGAGAATGGCATATTAAATCATGAAGCATCGGTATTAGCTAGCATCTCATCACTATGCACAAATATCCATTTAGATGTAAGTATGCATAATATTTTATGCTACATGGTTACCACCAATGAGACAACATGTGAATGTATACATACTCATGATCATGCATTACATTCATTACTACTTTTCCTCTTAAACACTCTTGAGGCATCCTAAAACACACGACTCTAGACACATCTTAAAACACTCTTTGGGGCATCTAAATCACATAGCAAGGCATCTTGACACACATTGGGGCATCGTCACTCCCACTAGATGGTTGATGGAATTTACAAATCGTAATACTTTACAAATTTAGTCATATGGTGTCATGCATACAACATTAGTATCACATAAGCTCCCATGCATCAATCACACGTTCAACACTCATTCATAACATCAACACTTCATCCACAACATCTTTTCGTCTCCTTTCAGGAGAAGTACAATAGAAGTGTCTTAACTTGTATACAGCATTCACTTTAATGTCATAACTTTTCGCAAGCTCACTTAAGTGCCATTTTTTGATTAAAAATATCACTTAAGTGCCAACTCCGATCTAATTCGCTGGAAATCTGACGTGACAATATTTTATTAATTTCTCAATATGACCTAGCTTGCTAGCATGCCTAATCAGCATAATCTCTAAATGACATCACATAGCGAGTTAAAAAATTGATCACTTTAGTACTAGTCATTGTAAAAAAATTGTCACTTCAGTACCAATCATTATTAAAAAATGACCACTTCAATGCCAATCTTAATAAAAAAGTCATCACTTTAATGCCAAAAAATCCTAAATGACATCGTATGGCACGTTAAGAAGTGATTATTTCAGTGCTTGTCATTGTAAATTGTAAAAAAATGATCACTCAATCTTAATGAAATCGTCTTCCTTCTATTCAGTTCTTCTTCTTCCTTCTTCCCTTCACTCACCTATGCCCCTCTCTCACTTTTTCCTCAAAACTCTCTCTCATTTTCTTATTGTTCTTCAAAGGATCAGCAAGCAAGGGAGCGAGCAGCCTTCAAGACAGCTCGAGAAAGCTGTTTTTGAGTCCTAAAACTAGGTAAGGGAGAAGCTAGATATTAAGCTTTGACATTTTCTCGGCGCTTAAGGGTGGATTAGTTCAATCTAGTGGATTTTTGGGTCATAGGAGCTAGATCCTTGGATAAACTTAGCTTGCATGTGTTTTATGATATGTGAGAGGTCTTGCAAGTGAGTTTTCTTGGAAGTTTTGGATGATAAGCTTGCATGAGGTGTGATTCTAGAAGCTAAGGTAGGTTCTTCTTAAGATATGTTCCACTGGACCTTGTGTGATTGCTGATTTTGTGGTTTGAAATGTGCTGCATATTTGTGGTAGCTTTCTTCATAATTTTTTTTAAACATCTTCATTTATAACATATATTTTAACCTAGATTTTCTGAATTTTAAAGGACCAAGTTATCAGCTTCTTTGCGTGCAAGTCAGTAAGTTGTTTTGTACTGGAATCGAGGACCCTTTTATGTTCTATGAGTTTTTATCAAGTCTTGTGGTTCGATTTTTAAAATGGTTTCTCCATAAAAGTTGTTCAGCATATTTTAAAGTACAACATAGTCAAATTTCGGAGAAAATGAATAAGCATTGGATGTCAAAGCAGGCTAGTCTTTAAAACGCGTATTCTGGGTACTAAAACTATTTTGGTGGCTATTTTGCATGAGTTGCTGCTCTTCTTCTAGAAGGAACTGGGTTAAACTTTGAAAAATGTTTCTTTAAGTGTTGGTTACAACATATTAAAATTTGAGAATTTTTCGGACTTGTTTGATTAAGTTTCTGGATTTGATCCTAGAGCCATGCAAGTGGGCTCATTTTTTTTTTTTTTTTTGCCAATAAGGGCCATCTATGGTCTGATTGCTGTCTTTGTGTTTCTCTTGCTGGAAAATGTATATTTTGTGATTGTGGATGAGTTTATGATGTTGTGGCTCTATGCTTGACGGTGGTGCACCAATCAGGCTCATTGTATGTGTGAATTGATGTGAAATGGGCTAGGATGGTGGTGTAGGACAACATGTCTCATGCATGGTGTGGCATTGTGATTTTGGCACATGAGCATGCTGTGTGGAGACGTATATGTGTGTTGGTGGTGTTATAAATGTGCCTTGATGAAAGATTGAGGCGTGATGAAATGTGTGAATGAATCAAATTAAGAGATATTCTATCGACCAGCGACTTAGTAAGTGAGAATACCCCAAGCTGTGTGGTTTGGGATGCCTTGGTTTAAATCACAAGGTTAGCGAGCCTTAGATACCGAGATGCCTTGGAGGGAGATGCCCAAGGCTAGCGTCCCTTGGAAGTCCAACCAGCAACTCGGAATTGACTCGAAGGAATATGGCTAGCATCCCCGATTAAATTCGTTTCGAGGGTGGAAATGAAATGTTCACGCATTGATATCAATCCACAAGGCGTCTGAGTACATGTGATGGTGAAGTCATGTGCCATGATGCATGGATGGGTTCATGTGTGCCTTGTGATGCATGGATGGGTTCACGTGTGCCTTGTGGTGTAGTCTTCATGCATTTTACTCACTTTAGCATATTTAGTCCACATGATATCGTTGGTACCATATGTCGCCCTATTTGATATTGTTCATGTTTATGAGTATTCATTATTTTGAGCCATGTTCACTAATGAGCGAAGTTAGGATCTTATTATTTAATCCCATGCTTTATCCTTTATTGAGCACTGTTGCTCACCCCTTATTTTTCCCTCTCAGATCATTAGCGATGGATGTGCCACTATTGACGACTTATGGTACAACAATACATGTGGCAGGCACATATAGGAACTTTGAAGATCGAGAGTCCAGCGTTACTTTGACTCGTTATGTTTGCACCGTATGGATAGATGATAGACATCCCAATCTTTTTCCTAGGCGTTATGTGTTCATGTATTTGAACGTGAATGGGAGAGTTTGGCCCCATCCATTGGTGATGTTTTAGGCGTGGATTTTAGAGGCGTGCGTAGTGGGGAGTGATATGATGGATAAGGAAGACAACTGGGTAGACGAGTTAGGCACCTTTTTGGCCTCTCCCAATTGTTCCATTCTAGTTATGTATTTTGGCTATGTTAATGTCTATCAAGATGTTGTTTTCCTAATGTAATCATGAATATGATGAATGAATGGAAGGAAGTTTTTATGAATCTTACTTTGAAGTGCATCACTCTTGTGTTAAGAATCTAAATTGATGTATATTCTTTAGCTTGCGTAAGAAGAATAAAAAATTATGGTCGAGGGTCTAGAGGGTGACGACCTGGGACGTCACACACCTAGGGGTGACAAATGAATTTAGAGCGTAATTTTAATTACTTTGCATCTAGTCAAGTGTCATTAGTGAGTCTTAATTGTGTTGTAAATTTCAAAGAGTCAAAGTTTAAGTCTCTAGATGTTTTAATTCATTTTCTAGTTCCTAGGTCTTTATTATGTTTTTCTAGTTCCAATGTCCTGAATTAATTAGGTAGTTTCTTATCTTCAATGTTTAGTCTATTTCCTATGTAGGCAAATTCTTCAATGTAAAATAGTAAATTTGAGTAAATGATTATTTGAGGTTTTCCTCTATGAGAGCAAATATCTTTAGAGAGTGTATTACTCCTAATCTCTGTATCCTTGGAAGGTGGATTCTTTCTCGGTGGTGAGCCAAAGAAACATTGTATCCTTCGCTAGTGGTTTTCCTATAGGCTTTGGTGTTAAGCTTCTTCTTGATCCTTGATTGGTGGCACATCTTGTATGCCTTGGTTTTGATTGTATTATATCCCTCATTTCACAATTATCTCTCAACATTCATCCGCAATACACTCAACCATCTTCAATAATCACTAAAAACAACTCTCACCCATCCTACAACGGCATCATAAGGCCAAAGGATCTACACCTTTATCATTGTTAAAGTATCTCATAAAAAGAAAGTGAGTACATCTAGGAAGCCAGTTGCATCTACCACATGGATAGAAGCAAAGCACTACATGGAGAGAAGTAGAGTACTACAGAATACAAGCAGCGCATTGAGTGAATATATGCAGTACATGAGCAAGACATCATCACTAACTAGAAGGTTGGATGTAAGCACTAATTGTGAATAGAATGGAGTATCCATATAACCTATGACGACATTTTCATAATGAATTTCAAGATTACTATTTCAAGATTACTATTTCGAGATATTTTATTTTACCCCCTTAATAGCTAGTAATCTAGTATCAATTCCTATTTTAGAAGATTTTGATTTTCCATCAATCTTAAAGATTATCTTTGTAAAAATATTCAATCATGTAAGAAATCTTGAGTAATTGACAATCATCTTGAAGACAAGATTCTTTCTATGGTTGAAGCATCTCATTTTTGGAAACCACGATTTGATTTTATAAGCGACCAAATCAACGAAAATTCTGATTGATTGACCATAATGACTGCGCTAACCTTCTCTACAAATGTCAAATGGCTAGATTGGAGATTGATCCTCTAGAAGATCATCCAAAAAAAAGTTAGGATGCTAAGGAGTATAAAAGAAGCCAAAGAGTCAAAGAGATAGATAGATCAAGAATTAAAGATTTCATTTTTCAATAGAGCTTTACATCTTTCTATTGTCTTCCATGAGCTTTACATCGCCATCTTTTGTGAAGTGTTGACGGAGTTTAAGTATATCTTTAGGTGTGAGATAGAAAGACCTATCTCCATGGATATAAGCAACACCAACTTCATGGAGAAGAGCTTGAGTATAAGCAACACATACTTTTGTAACATTTTAACAATTGACTAGTGGAATCTAAGCTATTAGCTGGAGAGTGAACGTAAGCTTACATCAAGTCGAATCACTGTAAACTCTTGTGCTTTATTTCTTTTATATCTCTATTTTTATTTAATTTCTGTTTGATAAAAGCAATGCACTACATTACTAGATATAATTTATCACGCCCCGAACCTCGAGCACACGCACATTCCTCTGTGGTCGACTAAATTGTGATGTTCCCAAGACGCGTCACTGACCCAAATGATTTATGCACATGCGAAAGCGAAATAAACAATCCCTAGACAACAAACAACATGTGATAGAAAAACAGGACAACAATTTTCACAAACATACTTTTATAACCACGCCGGGTTTATATACAAAGTCGGTCTACCAACAGGGGTCTAACTCAAAAGAAGTGTCATCAAACCATGTAGGCACTGGACTTCTCATCCATAGGTTTCGAGGGCTCCGGGTCTATCACAACACCATCAGGAGTGTCGAGATCCATAGGGCGAGCTGCCTCCCATTACCCGGTCCCAACAGGAGGCCCATCGAAACCCAAAAGAGGACCCTCCCTACCCCCTTGAGGAAAGTCGATGGACTATGCTATGTATCGGTGAGGTACCAACTACGATAAGCCCTCATCGACCCATACCACGGACTCAACGAGATCTCGGGTCAGCGTGGTCTCGGGAATAGGGAAGGAGGTGTGCTCAAAATCCATCGTATGCAGGACCCCGTACCATACCTGACGCTCCTCCATCTAAAGACCTAAAAAGTTAAGTCCACGATAGGGTGAGACAACGTCTCAGCAAGTCTACTCCCTAAATCCCGATTAGGAAGGAAATACGCCTAGAGGCAGTCTAATCACACATCATAGAATACTCACCTTGTCTCAGTTTCTTCCTGCACGTTAGTACAGTTCATATAATAGATGCATATAATAAATGCACACATCAATTGGAACATCTCACTCATATTTCAATCAATCACAGGGGTCCCGATTATAAGGTTAAATCATTATGACACATCCCATATCGTGCCACACAATTTTGTCCCATAATATGGCGCGCCAATTTCAACCATTCATGCGTCCCAATTGATTATGACCCAACGGCCACGGCCGACTCAACAATCAGCGATCTTCAGGCATAGCCAAGCGTTGTCTTGCACCATCGAACATGGCAACGTCTACATTTAGACACCATTCCACATAGGAGCATCGGTCCAGCCTCCACTACGACCGGCATTCATTAACTTAGGGCATTCCCGAAGGAGCATCGTCCAACTCAAAAGCATTGTGACGGGTTCTCATAGCGATTCCATACATATTCAATCTCGGCCAAGGACATTGTGCTTTGCACTCAAATGCCTCAATTAAGATAATGTGCTTGGCCTATTTTCTTTGTATTAAAAACACCTGGTAAAATAATCGTATGTGGGTACACGATCGGATCGAACCAAAAAAAGTGATATCATTCCTTTTAAAAATCCCATTATTTTGTATAGTACTTAAAAACATTTTTGGCGTAAAAAACTGACATCCAGTATTTTCTGATTAAATACCAAAATTTCAAAATTTTGAAATAGTAATTGAAATTCAACAATCATCACTCAATTGCATAAACTGATTACACCATGACAATCAGCATGAAATTCTGGCAACCAACTATCCGGTATAATTTCTAGAAAATATTAAATAGTTAAATAAATTACAAAATTAATTAAATAAATACAAATTAATTAGATAAATGCCTACTTAAGCTAAGAAATGCTAATCTAACCACCTAATGGACTAAATAAATTACTCTAACCATCCTAGCTACAAAACAACATATTAAACTAACTAACTACATTCTCTAACCACCTAACTAACTAATTTAACTAACCAAATTTAACTAAACAAGCTACTAATTACTCTAATCTCACTTAACTTAATCTACTCACACCTTAAGCATCATTAACCTCTTAAGCAAGGTTTAGTGAGTAAACTCACTAGATTAGCGAGCCGGTGATTTCATGGTGACGGCAATGTGGAGGCAAGCGGAACACGGGCCTACGGCGATGCCCAACGAGATCTGGAAGGGGCCTAAAAAAGCCCACAAAGTCTTAGCCCTTGCTGAAACTTCGGCTTCTGCCTAAGGCTGAAAGGGACTGGTCGAGCGGTCAGCTTGGTTGGAAACAGGCCAGGCGGGTTGTTGGCTGCTCAGGCGACGACAACTAGCTTGGACGAGCGGTGTGTGACATTCTAGATTTTCGATCCTATCTTCTACTGAATAAATTGGGCATTTCATTGACGCGCCTATAGAGCTGTTTTCAAAGCTGATCACTCTCGAAATAATTAGACTATCTGGGGAAGCCATTAAGAATTTTAAGGCAAATAGATTTGAGAATTTGACCAAGAATTGGCTTCTCGACCATGCTCATCTTTAGAGGCCATTATGGCACAGTATAAAATCGATTAGAAATCAGAAATAGGTTAGTTCGACTGAAACATATGGCTAATTGTGGGTGACACTACTAAATTAGAAAATTCTCGTCGACCGGCACTAGACTGATTTTCTTATTATTTTGGTACCCTGTGTCCATATTTGAATCATCAAGATTTTCACGACAGTCGAGAGTCGCCAATGAGTCGAGTGGGTTCATAGTGGCTCGAAGAAAATCGACCACGGGTCATTTGTCCTAAAAATTTCTGAAAATTACCTGGTAGCCTAGGTCATGCTAAAAACGCGTCGAATGGAAATTAATCGTGAATTCGAGTCCGATTTTAGAAATTGAAGATTCTAACATGTCACAATAAATACTAAAAGTTTCAACTCAATCTCAGAAGATTTTTTGGAGATTCCGAAATTTTTGCGGAAATCTGTTTCGGACGTTGCGGAAAATTAGCGGAAATTTCATATGGGCCAAATTAAAATAAATTTGGACTTCCAAGGCGAGCCTCTGGGTGCTGGGGATTTATAGAAAATTATATGAGATTTTTCTACATCAAATTTGGGAAATTTGATAAAGAAATTGAAGCCTAAGATGTATGAAATTCGGAGCTTGATGGGGGTGCAACTTTTGGGCATGAAAATTGATTATTTGTGAGATTAAAATGTTGAGAAAGTATTAAGAGACCAGATAGATAGGCTTGAAGACCTTGAGGCCAAAGAAATGATGATTTAGATATTCTTTCTTGACTTTTCTTTTCCTAGCCCCAATCTTCCTTTGCACGTTTGTTGCTGCCCTCCATCCATGACCGACCTCCTTGTTTTTCTTTATTCATTCAGTCACACGTTCTTTTCCCTTGGATGCCTGCAGTTTCTCCATTTTTCTCTCTCTCTTGCTACCCATCCTCTCCACTAATTCTCTCTCTCGCTGCTGCCGCTCTACTTCATTTCCTTGTAGCTTTGCTCAACCGAGTCAATGAAACCAGCAACACCTCCATCTTGTTGACCGCTGCCTCTTCACCCATCTATCCAGCTACTTCTTCGTCTGCTTTTGTCGATGCTAGCAAACAGGTCAACAAACCAGCGAAGCCCTCCCCAAAGTTGACTCCATTCCACCAATTCCCCTCCACTTTCATGCGGCCATGAACCTAGCTACTTTCCTCATTTCGTGCAGGATTTCACCGAGACAATCCTATCTCCATTTTCCCGCGCATGGAGGTGAGTTCATCAGTTTCTTCAGCCGGTCAATTGATCGCCCACTTTCAACACCATCGAAGCAGCTCCTCCACTGAATTCTTCCCCAGTTGGCGTTGATCTAGCTGCTCAACCAAAACTGCTGCACGGTTTCTTCAAACAGCGAAGTCCAGTAGCCCACCAAGGCCCATTAGTTCGACCTTGCAACTCCAATTCAGCTTGTCTTTGGCCCAAGCTTCGGCCCAAAACCCCAACAGCATCCCACTTACTCGTGAGCCATCTTCAGTCTAGTTTTCAAGCCCAAACAAGTTGCAGTTCAGCCCAGCAAATACTTGAAGCTCGCAAAGCCTAGGCCCAAGTTCAGCCCAAGTCCAGACCAAGCCCAGTAGTTGCTGTGGGCTTGCAAGGCCTTTTGGGTCTGGCCTGAGTGTCCGTCGACGCCGTCGAAAGTTCGGGTTTCGGCCACCATTGCGTCGTCGTCGCGGTGTTCCAGTCTTCGCTTTTATCAAGTGAGTTTTGCTCACTAATGCTTTCTTAGTTTGCTAATTATGCTTAGGGGTTGGTTAGATTTAATTAAGTGCACTTAGGTGGTCAGATTAGTTTAGAACAATTAAATTTGTGACTTAATGATGTATGTTAGGTGGTTAGACCTAGTCTTTAGCAAGTAGAAAGGTTAAGCTATTTATTGAATGCATCTCGGGATTTTTCCTGATTCGTTTCGAGCTCCAATTAGGCAATACGGGCCTAAATTGGATTTTTAGAATTTATTTATTAATTTTGGAAATTAATTTAATTATTTATTTATTTTTCGGAAATTAGGCTAGGATAGTCGACGGCCGAAATTTTATGCTGATTGTCGTGGTGCAGTCCATTTATTTAATTAAGCTTTATTTTGTGCGGAAATGATTTATTTGTGAATTTAGGATTTATTCCCTAATTTAAATAATTTTGGAAAATTAATTGGAAATTAACCGGGCATCAGTTAATGATATCAAAAATGTTTTAGTGTACTACAGAAAATTGTGGGATTTATAAAAATGAAATTATTATATTTTAGCTAGGGCCGATTGTGTACCCACACACAACATTTTATCGGAAAGAATAAAGATAGTTATTTGATTGTTTGCTTGGAATGGCATGTATACCGGCTCGATGACTCTACAGAGCATCTTAAGACAGTACGGTATGATAAATTGTGTGTATACCGGCTCGATGACTTTACGGAGCATCTTGAGACGGTACGGTATGATAAATTGTATGTATACTGGCTCGATGATTCTACAGAGCATCTTGAGACAGTACGGTATGATAAATTGTGTGTATACTGGCTCGATGACTCTACGGAGCATCTTGAGACAGGATAGTATGATCTATCGACTCAGTGATTCTACAAATTATCTTGAGATAGTACAGTATGATATACCGGCTCAATAATTCTATAAGTCATCTTGAGACAGTATGGTATGATATTGATACACTGGCTTGATGACTCTCTTCGTCATCTTGAGACAGTACGGTATGGTTTGACAGCTCGATGATTCTATATGTCATCTGGAGATAGGATAACATACTATATATATATATATATCACCTAGGGTTAGAAGTCTTGGATGTTGATCAGACTTATAGATAGTATGGAAGGGGCCGATCAAGAAATAATTTGGATGACATGTAATCGATTAGGTTGATTGATCGATGATTCGATCTGATTGGGTGATGTGATGTGATGTGATGGTGTATATTTGATATATACATATATATATATATATATATGTACATATATATGTACATCTAACTTGCAGGAAGGAACTGATGCCAAGGTAAGTTCTTTGACTCGTGTTGTGCTTAGGCAGCCTAAGGTGTATTGGTTTACTAATCGGGTCTTAAACGGTAGAACTTGCTAAGATGTTGTCTCATTGGTTATTGAATAACCATTTCAGGTCTCTAGATGTAGCAGACTTGGATTTTGAAGATCTCGAAAGTCCAGTGCAGTCTGCTAAAGGCTCCAGTTAAAGTGTGGAGGATGATGAAGAGGAGGACGAGAATCTGTAGTTTGTGGAACCCCACCCCTACTTGTAGACCTTGTTTTTAAATTGGCTTGAGTTGAATTTGAATTAATAGTTCACCTTGTATATACGTGCACTATTTGCAATATATATAAGTGTGGATGATTTTAAAGGTTTGAAATTTAGTTCTACTGTTCTATCCCAATGTTTTAGTGTCTGGGGATTTAAAATATGCTTCCGCTTATGCATTAAAAAAAAAGGGTCGACGATACATAGTCCTGGGATATCACATTTAAAATCGACCAAGGTAAAGGATGTGTGCGTGCTTGAGGATCGAGGTGTGACACGGTGGAGACGGCTCAGGCGGAGCTACGACGGTGGCCGGGGGTGGGCAACGAGCTGGACGACAAGCGGGCTCGGGCGCGGGAGACGGCATGCGAGCGGGAGGCAGGCGAGCTCGGGCGACACTCGGTTGTGCATGGACGGCAAGTAGGGGCGGTCGATGGTTGCAGGGGGCTTAGCTGGCTGGTTCTTTGGTTCTTTGGCTCACAAAACAGCAACAAAGGAGGAACTAAGGCAAGGAAGAAGAAGAAGAAGAAGAAGAAGAGAGGAGCTGCAGCTGGAGGGGGACCACAGAGCCTCAAAGTCTTCACAAATATCTCCAAAACACTCATTTCTTGGCCCCCAAAGTCCATGGCTGAGCTCAGCTACCCTATCCTCTCCAAAACTTCCTCAAGAAGCAACTCTAGGTGGTCTAAAATGTTACAGCTCCATGGCATACGAATTTGCAACAGTTCCCCTTCAAATTCAACTTAAATCCTCTTCAATTAAATCCAATTGGTGCCCAAAAATTCTAGTTAAGGTGTCCAAATTAAAACCTTGCAATTCCCTCGCCAATTGATCCATCTTGAACGCCAAAAATCCACCCAAAAATGGCCCTTTTAATTTCCCACTCCAAAATTGCCCAAATTTGATTTTTCACCGAAAATTCGAGCTTGCCGAAAATTCTTCAAATGATAAGTCGACATTCCTAAAATAAATTGTGACATGACAAAACTTTCAATTTCTGAAATCGGGTTCAATTTTATGGTTAATTTCAACCGAGCGCGATTTTAGCGTGACCTAACCTATCGAGTAGCTTTTAGGAATTTTTAACACATTTAACCCGTAGTCAATTATTTTCGAGCCACATTGTGCATCCTGGACTCATTGGCGACTTTTGGTTGTCGTGAAAATCTCAAGGTTTTAAATACGGGCACATGGTATGGAAATGACAGAAAAATTGGTTTAGTGCCGTTCGACAAGAATTTTGCAATGAGGTGGAATCACCCACACTTTAATTAGATGCCTCCATTGAATTGACCTATCTCTGTTCTCTAATCGATATTGACTGTGCCATAATGACCCTTGCAGATTAGCACGGTCGAGCAGTCGAAATCTGATCGAATTCTCAAGTCGGTCGCGTTTAGATTCTTTAACGGTTTCACCTGATAGACTAGTTATCTCATGAGTGATCAGCTCAGAGAAAAGAACTATAGGCACTTCGATGAAAAGCCCATTTCATTTCATTGAAAACATGGTTGAAAATCAGGATATCACATAATCAATGCTCGATGTGGCAATTATTATCATCTAGTGGGAAGTGAATAAGTAATTATACACAATTAAAGCAGAATTTAGAATGACCACGTTCAATATCACAAAAGAACAAAGTCTAAAGAAAAACTTCGCAATGATCATATCTTCTTGTGTGCAATAAACTATCAAATAAAATAATACAAAAGTTAAGGGATAGAGAAGATTGTACACAATAATTATAGTGGTTTGGCTTATAGTAAGCCTACATCCACTCTCCGACATCGATAGTTTATTGGCTAGATTTCACTAGAGAATCAATAAGAGATTATAGAGTCTAAGTATTCTTTACTCAAGTATGTGTGATTGTATCTTCTAATCTTACATAGTCGCTCTAAACAAATACCTCTCAACAATTACAATTGTAGCTCACAAAGATAAATATGTAAAATTGAAGCTCTCTTTGACCTTTGGAATTTTAGATTCCATATCTTGTACTCTCATTAGTACCACCATCTTATTTTATACACCTCGATTTCCAAGCTAACCATTGGACAATACTCTAAGGATCATTCATCCAATCAACCTGTTGGACTTAAATAATATGAGAAGATCTAATTACTGTTTGAATTACTAGATTAGAATTTCCCTTTGATTTTGTTGCCCATACAATAGAAATTGGGTTTCCAAAAGTAGAGCACCTCAATAGGAAAGAGCATCTTGTCTTCAAATGATTGTCAATCAAATCACAAATCTTTAGGAAAGGAGGTTCACATTGATGTTTATTTTTTCTGGATATATAGACAATCAATTTATTTAAAAATAGAAATTCGAGTCAAATTACTAGCCATCGTGCTTCATATAAACTAGACTAATTCTAAAGATCTCAATCATCTAAATATACTTCACATAAAGTCTCAAGATGTATATCATCTTGGCAACACCCATGCAAAGCTTTGCTAATGTCTTCATATAGTTCAAATGTCATGAATTGACGATGTTTTTGATGTAGACAATTCAAACGTCTTGATTAGACAAACAAGTTTTTGAGCCTGATGGTATTCACAACAGAGTCTGAACAGAGTTATCGTAAGAATGTCACATAGAAATTCTATCATTCATGGAAGGTTTCAAAACATATTGGGAAGTTTTCTCAACAGTACCTGCTTATATCAACATTTTGTTACACTCGATTACACTTAAAATTCACTTGACACTTTTTATTCTACATTAATTGGCTAGTTTGATAGTATCGCCTATTCATCCCTCTCTAAGTGATACTGCTAACCAATATCAATAAAACTCTAATTGCACATTGACACTTATAGTTGATTGATTGAATTATCAATGATATAATCATATTCATGAACTCTTGATGCTCTACAAGAGGAATCGTATGTCTACTCCTCTCTCTAGTACTATCTCTCTTACTCAGTTATTAAACAATATGACATATGCCATGTATTTATTAATCATCGAGAACCTGATAGTTTCTATCACTCTCTTCCGTCCCTGTTGTGCCTCTATCACATTTTTGTCATTGCCTTAGTGCCTTTGCAACTACATTTTCATCTTTGCCATCCTCCACCCTCCCTAGTGTGGTTTCACCTCCCTCCCTCCCTCCCTCCCTCTCTCCTTTGTGCTTGACGCTCCTTTATGGGTTGAAAGGTCGATCAGATGAAAACCGAGCCATAGGTTGAAGCTAATTGCTATAGGTTGTTATGACTATAACAATCACCTAGAGGGGTGAATAGGTAATTGTAGGTGATTATGCTGAAATGAAGGAATTTAAATAAATATTGCAGCAAGACAATTTCTGATGAAGTGGTTAGATCTTATTGTTACTAGCAAGAAGGAACTGCTTTTTTTTTTTGCTAGTAGTTAGATGTGTTGCACCTTAATTGCATTCAGAAAATGACCACTAATCAACAGATCAAATTGCGATCATTGACGTTCCGCACACAATCAAGATGTGCAATTTCGAAATCAATCAAATAATGATGAATTTATTGATGAAAGTCCGCACGACCAAGTACATTTGAGCCTTAAAAAAAATACAATAGCAAGAGATTGGCATTTCTTGAATATTTTTAATCTCATTAGTGACACAAGAGTAATCAAAATCATAAAATCAATGTGATTATTGCTTCTCTTGAAGATGATATCTTTCCAAACTACCTCTTGAGAAATCAGTCAACCCCATTTTGTCCAAATTTGGGTCCGTTTGTCTAAAATAAGAAAAATATAATTCTTTTCCTACTCATTTCGTTCAAAACTCTTAAATATGGAAATCATATTAAAGAAAAAGTTACAAAAAACATACGTGTCTTTATACATATTTATCTTGGGAAAGTTATCCAATTAATATGCATATTAATTCAATTCTAAACTTTTCAATATTGCTATCCTAAATTTTTGTACGAAATTCCCTTGTAATCCTTTTAATCATTTTTACCGAAAATCACTTACATTGCAACCGGCATCGTTACAGTAGGTTGTGAACTGATTAGTCAATTTCATCTATTTATATTTGTGTCATAAAATTTGACAAGCTTCCGGCGTTTCAGATTAAAATGAATTCTAAGGGCTTCCTTTTTAAAATAATTTGGCAATTTGAGAGCAAAGTGATTTCTGATTGAAAGCATACGGCCCATTCTAAGTGGAAGCATTGACCCATTGATCGAAAGTAGCAAAGTACAATGATTTGGCCCAACATGAAAGGACCGTCACACCATACTTACAGGAGTTATTAATGCATACAACTACCTCATGTGAGCTCACTTTTAAGTGTGCTAACGAATCCTGTGGACCCATCAAATCTAGCCGCGCACATGAACCGAATGCTTGCAAAGGTAACGCTACTTAGAGGAAAAAGCACAAACGAATGCATTGACCCAATTTACAAATTACATTTGGAAAATAATAGAGCTAAAGAAATGTATGTGATTCAAATTAAGTAAAAAGATCATATTATCATAGTTTAGACTTCATTTCGAGCGCAACATTGACATCTAAATAGGAAAGAGTTCTATTTCTCCGTGAAGCATTGACTTTTATCATGTTTTGTATAATTGATATTTCAAAATGGATCTTATTAACAAGTGCCTCAAGAGCACTAGCCAAAGCTACTAAAATATAGTAAAAACATGGATCTATACACTATGGAAATTGAGCAATCACACAATTCCAAAAACTCACTTACCTCAAAAAGAGATATGTATGTTTTTAAAGTGCAATTTATGGCCCTTATGACACTATTTAACACGTTCTTTTGACATGAATTATTCTGAACTAAATATACTTAATAAGTACCCAAAAAATACTCATAAAAATATGGTAATTTGAATAGTTAAGAATAATGCCAGGAAGTTGGAGAAATAGATGCTCCACATTTAAAAATCAGTTATGTCAGCCACCACACTCTAATTAAACACGTTATGTTGGCTTTCAACTTTAAAAGTCACAAGGCCCTTATATACTAATGGATGAGCACGAATGCAGCCAGCTTTCCATCACCTTCGTCGTCGTCACCGCCAACGACATCTGAGTATGGGAGTAGAAAATGACATTTCAAGCTATTGCTATTGGACGCAAATTGCGCAATCCCAAGATCTCCATAACCAGAATAAGAATATGCATAATTGAGTAGAAAGATTAACGCACCTGTTTAGGGATCCATTGTTCTTGAAGCAGAAGCGGAAACACAATGTTCCACGCGCAAGTCCTTCTCCTCTATTGCCCTCCATATCACTGGCTCAATGAGGCGGCCCCCCTCACGTTTAGCGTTAGGTAAACGCCCCTTAGGTGAGGATACATGTGAGAATTAGGGTTAGAGGAGAGACTTAGCGCTATTTATAGAGTTTCCAGCAAGGCCCCCTCATTACGGGCCAGGCTCAACTCGGCCCACACTAGCCAGCCCATATTAGACTAATTAAGAAACCTTCTATCTCACCTTAGACCAATCCCCGTAAAACGGTAAACGTTAAACGGTAAATTACAATATCAATTAATGTAGTCCACATTAGGAAAACTCTTACATTCTCCCACTTGGACTATATTAATTGAAATCGCATCTTGTATGTACGCACATTGGTCTAGAGATAATTCTTAATAGTCAATCCTATCCCATAAAGTCTCAAACACCGAATCATGGCGGTAACTGCATGTATACACACAGAGCCTTCCATGGTCACGAGTGTTCTCAACTCTATTGATATGGATCCAATATGGTAGTGTGTCAAATGGATAACATCTCTCATAGAGAGATCTCATTTGTCAGTCACCATTCTCTTACCTTAAGCGTCACAAAAACTTGTGCCACTAGAGAATGTCCATTTTCTTACCTTAAGCGTCACAAAAAAACTTGTGCCACTAGAGAATGCATTTGTGGTTCCATGAACCCACATATGTCTTGTCCTTACGGTTAACCATTCTTTATATATAATAAGACATATGGACAAGGCTAATAACCGGATGCCCCTAGCCTTCACTCAAGATTTATATAGTACCTTGAGATTTTATCAATATGTATTCAACATAATAACAATACATTCAAAAATACTTTATTGAATGCAAAAGTTGATACATATATATATATCAAAATGTTACTAAATTGTAACAAAAACAGATGTAAACATTATTCAAAGAAAAATAAAACAGCTCCCACTAAATAACAGCATCTCATGATGCTCCTAGGCCCATGCTAATGACATATCGCTTAAAAAACACATGGGCGTAGACCTTTATTTAGTGGATCTACAACCATATCATCTGTGGAAATATGTTATATTAAAACGTCACCTTTCTATACCGTTTCCTTTTGGTCAAAAGTTTTGACCACCATATATTTAGACCCCTTGAGACCTTTGTAGTAAATAAATAATACTACAAATTTGTTATCTCAATACAACCGTATAGGTCTATCCATAAATTTTAAAACGGTCAACTCCTTCATGAAGTTCCAAAGCCTAATACCCCAGGTAACAGTCTAAAAGAATGTTACAAACTCTACTTACATAGTAGAAGATAATATAGAACTTTATTTACTGCACTTCCTACTAACATAAATATGTATTTTGTTATTGATCTTGTGTCATCATAACAACTAGCAAAGTTTATATCTAAATACCCTACTAACTGCAAGAATTGAACATATCCACATATTAACATATAATCTCTTATCCTCTTTAAGTACTTTAAAACCTTCTTGGCAGCAACGCAATAATCGCGTCCTGAATTTGATTGATGTACGCCTAGAAGTCTCGTCACAAAGACGATATTTAGTCTAGTGCAAATTCGAGCATACATTATACTTTTAAGTGCACTGACACAAGATACACCTTTTAATTAGATTTTCTCAATATCTAAATAAGGACAGTGTGATAGATACAATCCATCACCCTTAACAACAAGAGCAATTCCTGACTTACACTAATGTATATTGAATATTTCCAATATACAATCAGCAAATGTCCTCCGAGAAAATCTAATATAATATGGCAAAAAACAATCCTTACAGACCTTAGTACAAAGGATAAAAGATGCCTCAAGGTCACAACTTGTAAGTAAAAAATATCATGTACATAGAGTCTAAAAGAATGTTACAAACTCTACTTACATAGTAGAAGATAATATAGAACTTTATTTACTGCACTTCCTACTAACATAAATATGTATTTTGTTATTGATCTCATGTCATCATAACAGCTAGCAAAGTTTATATCTAAATACCCTACTAACTGCAAGAATTGAACATATCCACATATTAACATATAATCTCTTATCCTCTTTAAGTACTTTAAAACCTTCTTGGCAGCAACGCAATAATCGCGTCCTGAATTTGATTGATGTCTGCCTAGAAGTCTCGTCACAAAGACGATATTTAGTCTAGTGCAAATTCGAGCATACATTATACTTTTAAGTGCACTGACACAAGATACACCTTTTAATTAGATTTTCTCAATATCTAAATAAGGACAGTGTGATAGATACAATCCATCACCCTTAACAACAGGAGCAATTCTGACTTACACTAATGTATATTGAATATTTCCAATATACAATCAGCAAATGTCCTCCGAGAAAATCTAATATAATATGGCAAAAAACAATCCTTACAGACCTTAGTACAAAGGATAAAAGATGCCTCAAGGTCACAACTTGTAAGTAAAAAATATCATGTACATAGAGTATGAGAAAAATAAATTTCCTCCCACTGACCTTGCAGTATATTGAATTACTTTGTTCCCTATTGAATAAAATAACAACACTATGAAACTTTAAAAATATTGCCTGGAAACTTGCTTAAGACCATGAATTAAGACTTTTCAGTCTATACACAAGTTTGCTTAAATCTGCTGCAAAATTCTCCAGTTGTACTTATATAGATTTTGTATCTCTTTGACGTAACTCCATATAAAAAATAAACTATCAATGCCACGTTCACTCTGAAAGAATTAGTAGT
Organism: Eucalyptus cloeziana; assembly: GCA_014182715.1. Classification (NCBI taxonomy): domain Eukaryota; kingdom Viridiplantae; phylum Streptophyta; class Magnoliopsida; order Myrtales; family Myrtaceae; genus Eucalyptus; species Eucalyptus cloeziana. Next base: position 22,138,388 of record CM024635.1, on the reverse strand, counting down.
AAATAAATAATTATTTATTTCTTCACTAACTATCCACCCCTCTTTCAGAGTAAAAATATTATTATCCTTTTTTATGGCGTTTAATCACATACTTAATTAAGAACAAGAAACGACATTTATATAAGTTGCTAAAACAACCATGTAATGGATATTGTAATCATGCTCTCACAAATAGACTATATAGTCTGATGTCATCAGTAATTGTCTTTTCCTAACAAATCTCCTTAATAAAGCTGCAACCACTTCATTCTACACTTGAGAGGTTTAAGAAATTTCATTATAAACTATATCAAGAATAATACCTTAAACCTCAACAAGTTTAGTCTATGGTACAAGAGATTCCATAATTATCTGTATAGGTAAAGACAAAAACACAGTAACCCCCATCATACTATTATCTTTAATAGTTTGAGAGCGGCTATCCTCTACAATTACGTCGATCTTAAGAAATTTTAGAGTATGTGATTCCATAATTCTTGTACCTTCTTTAGGGTCATAAGATCAATACCCCTTTAACAAATCTGGATAAGATACAAAATAATATCGAGTGGATCTAAATTCCAACGTACTTAATATTGGATTAGATAACATCACTCCTACATGATACCTCTAAATTTAATATGATTCAAGTAATCTATGCCCAATCTATAACTCAAAAGAAGTTTATAAAACAACTATGATAATGACACTTTTTGTATGTGAAAAAGTTGCTTTCATAATATCAACCCACAGAAGACTGGATAAATTAGTTTTACTCATCATACTCATCACTATGTTCATTATGATGATTCATACCTCTTAGCCAAATCTTCTTGTCAGGATTTTCAAGCATAGTAATTAAATTACCACCTCAGAATTTACCAAGTATTTGACAAATGACCCTTTAAGCTATTCCGCATTGTCATACTTGCCAAAATACTCACTGTCACTATTAAATCTGACAACCTTTAAGACTAATTCTAACCAATTTATTCTTTATCTCTATCAATTTTACTTCCACAATAATCTATAGAAGTCTTTAGATAACCGTTAAGAGTAAATAGAAAAATTTTGGAAACAACTTTTTCATCCTTATATGAGATGTATATATCATTAGGACTTAAACACAATCTTTGCAGATATGTCATAATTTCAATATCAAACAAGACATAATTTCAAGCAACTAAGGCTTCCATTATCTTATAGCAGTGCAGTTCGCAGACAAACCTCTTTTCTAGTGTTCCGAATGGAACGCTTCATGGACAGATAAACAAATTTTATTGAATTCTCAAGCAACAAATCATATGTCCACAACTTAAAATTTGAAGCAGTAAAAACCTCAATAACAGTGGAGTTATTAATTACGAAAAGGTGACTGAAAAACAAGCAATGTATATAATTAGCATCATGTGAGCACCGTGTAACTTGACATACAAGTACACATCCAGAGAGTTACATGCATAATCATATAATCACCTTTGGGCAGAATACATGACATGTAGTTGTACACTCCCCACATGATAGCGGTTATGAGAATATATTCCAATTCTTCGTGAATTCATCACCTTTGGGCATATGAATCACTAGAATCAGTCACTCCTCCACCATACCATCATGTATCCCTCCATGAACTAATACACAATCACCTCCTTTGGGAGTATGACTACGCATTAGACCAGGAGACATCCCAATCATCATACGAGACCGAAATTTCTTAAACCCAATCAAGCGTGCCACTTTGGCAGTCACTACTCAATTGAATCCTTGAAATTCTCTCATATCAGGGATATAAAATTTACTCCTCACATACACCATATACATGTGATTTTAACTTTAGTGATAGGGGCAGCATATCACCAAAATCACATATCATGCTAATTACACTGCTTTATTCATTAATAAAAAATAATCATACATATATATATATATATATATATATATATATATAAATGATCTGAAAGATAGACTCCAATGAGATCACAGAACACAGTAACACAAAAAACTTCTCATAACATAAAAGCAATTATCTCTTGTGTACCCCAATTACTGATTACTAGAACAACATTAAAAGAATGCTGATCTAGAATTTCTCTCATAAATTAACATCAATAGTAATACAGGATACCCTAGATCGACAAGCCTGATAGCTAATTCACTATTGCTCATGAATTTCATAAGGTAAAGCATGACTCCAGGCCAACAGCTAATATATTAGCCATTTTTTTTTTTAAGTAACAAAATTATTATTGTTATCAACCAGTGGCCTAATAAATGAGTCAAAACAGATAACCAAATATCTAAAATTTAACAGTAGATACTACTGCTCTGCGTAAATGTTGTCATACTCCTTATCCATAAAAAAAAAAAAAAAATATATTCAACTTGATAGACATTAACAAGTGACCAGATGAGTTCATGTATAATATGTAGTAACTTAATTGATATGCATTACCCACATTCAGCAGATGTGTTAATCAATACAATCAATTTGGTCACGAGTTCTTAAGACGTCTATCATTCAAAAATTACCAATGTGTAAAGGAGTATGCTTAAACAACAAAAAAATTTATAATCAATACATAGCTCAATTACTATCCCATAATGGTTATATCTCATTAAGCCAACTTCAATTCACAATAAAGTTTAATTTTTATTAATGAATCACACAATTATAATGTTTATGTGATAGTATATCAATAACCCAACACTTGTATTTCGAAAATCACAGAAAAATACAAGAAAAATACGCAAAAATACACTAAAAATACACGTATTTAGGGTTCCGTATGTATTTTCACATCCATAAAATTACCAAAAGATAGAGGATGAAGATACGAGTCCAAGCTCATTATCCTCGTCTCAAACGAATACAAATCTTCACAAACCCCATTATCCTCGTCGCTAACGAATTCGACATTGACTAGCAAGCTGGGCAAACTTACCACGGTAATAGAACAAAACCGCCAAGAGGAGAAAGTCAATTCCGAAATCAGAGACGGACGAGCAAAAGAGTGCGCGCGATGATCGACAGTTCATAATTCAAACGACACGACGTGATGCAAAGAGTGGAGAAAGAAAAACGAAGGTAACGCTAGAATGTAACTTAAAATTCTAGAACTTTTTCTATGTATAAACCCTAGAATTTCAAATTTAAAATTCTCACTCAATTCTCAACAAAATTATACAAATTATATATGGTTGGAAAGATCTCGACATGTAGAACAAAAACCCCATGGTTTCAGGATCATCCGAATTTGTGATTTTATTTTATTTTTATTGAACAAAAAATCTCGAAAATCACAAATTAGGGCAAAAAACTTATGCGTTCGAGTTCTAGGGTTATGGTTGCTCTGATACCACATATTGGACGCAAATTGCGCAATCCCAAGATCTCCATAACCAGAACAAGAATATGCATAATTGAGTAGAAAGATTAACGCTTTTTGTTTAGGGATCCATTGTTCTTGAAGCAGAAGCGGAAACACAATGTTCCACGCGCAAGTCCTTCTCCTCTATTGCCCTCCATATCATTGGCTCAATGAGGCGGCCCCCCTCACGTTTAGCGTTAGGTAAACGCCCCTTAGGTGAGGATACATGTGAGAATTAGGGTTAGAGGAGAGACTTAGCGCTATTTATAGAGTTTCAGCAAGCGCCCTCATTACGGGCCCAACTCGACTCGGCCCACACTACCAAATGGCCCCATATTAGACTAATTAAAAACCTTCTATCTCACCTTAGACCAATCCCCGTAAAACGGTAAACGTTAAACGGTAAATTACAATATCAATTAATGTAGTCCACATTAGGAAAACTCTTACAATTGCAGCATACCCTAATCAACTTAGTAGAGAACCAAATTATCAAAATGTAGTCCTCTTTGTCTGTACACTGGACTTAAGCATCGTAGGGTCATCGAAGAAGGATTCTTAGATGCCTTCTCCATTAAACTTGTCAATGTTTGTGATGCTGCTTGCTCATTGTAAAGGAGAAACAAGAAAAAGTGGATGAATAAATAAACCAGACACGCCCTAAATATTGGCAAATTGGCACACGAAAAACGGAAAACAGATAAGAGGTTAATCAAATGTGGGGAGGGCAACCGGACATGCCAAAATATAGGATGTGTTTTTTAACAATATCTGGTGGTGTCTGGAGTGTCAGACACATGTGCAGGTTGCAGGGAAGCAGAAAGCATGGTCTGTAGGTACTGGGAAATTGAACAGACGAAAGCAAATGGATTCGTACTTGGTCCCATGAATCCCCAATTTCATTGTATTTTCCTAAAAGAAAACTTTTATATCGCCTTTACATACACGGTGAGCGTCTTCATACCACTATGCGTATGGATCGTCCATTTAATTGACTTCTAGCGAGATTTAACGGATCTATTTCTATATTTTCATAATGCCGAGTGTTAAAGAAGCACGTTCGGTGCTCTTACAAGTACCCTATTTCCCATTAACTTAAGCCAAATTGAGAACAACCGCACATATATAATATCGAATTGTGACTTACATGTGAACGAGAGTTTAAGAAGCATGCTTAATATAGGTTAAGAATGCATTAGCTCATCTACATGCTTTGTTTGTTTCATGAAGAATTGATGATTTGAAAAATATTTTCCTAAAAATAATCATTTATAAAAATAAACAAAAGAAAAATTTAATCGTTTACAAAAATATTCATTATTAATAATGAAATATTTTTCATTGATTAATTATTTCAAACGATATAAATAATTAATTTTAGGAAATTATATTTTAAATTATCCATTTTTTGTGAAATAAATGCACCTTGTCTTTGAAAGAGGGTGGATGTATCGTGTATGTGCAAATATACGAATGCGCACAATGATGTGTTTTGAATTTACTAAATAATTAATTAATTAGATTTTGCACTAAACTACGTGAATAAATACTCACGTCCTATCTACCACCTCTCTGTCGCATTTATTTAAGTTATCCTCTTTTCTATCTGTTTTTTCCTCCTTTATAGCTTTCGATATAGTATTCTCAGAAACGTTGCCTTGTACTTGCATGGATACCTTATCCTTCTGGCTGTCGTTGTGCGCATAAGTGACTTGCAACCCCACACCCGAATGTGTTGAATCGTTCCAGCTAGTGACTAGTAAAGATTGTAATTAAAAATATAATAATGCGAGAGATAGATTTGAGGCATTTCAGTGTATTTTGATGTCTAATAATAAAGACTATGAGCCTATTTATAAGTTTTACAGGATGACTATCTAAAATAACATAATATTACGATATCAATTACAATCAATCAAAAAAATATCTATCATCTCCCCAACACATGAAATGACATAGAAGAAATCAACTGGAATTTAAAAAAAAAAAAAAGATAATGAAAGTGCTCAGATGGATGTACATTTGTAAAGATATCAATCCAATCAACAGGTGAAGTGAAAACAATGCCATGAAGCTTGTGATATTATATGAAATGACAGTCTATTTCAATATTCTTTTTGTGCTCATGGAAAACGTCACTATGGACTATTTGAATGGCACTCTAATTGTCATAGTAAAGGACTATTCCACCATTATGATGGCGTCTCATGTTTTCTAATAACCACTGCAACCATATCAATTATGATGTTGTATCAACAAGAACACGATATTCTGCTTCGGTGCTAGGTTGAGAAACAATGGTCTAATTCTTGATGCGCCATGATATGAGTGAAGTACCGAGAAAGAAGTAGTAGCATATAGTGGAGCAAAGATCAAGAGGGTTACCAACCTAGTCAGTATAAGAATAAGCCTTTAACTCTAGAGTAGAGTGAGCATAAATATTAAAACCATGAAATAAGGTACCACTGACATGGTTAAGAATACGAAGAACATTAGCAAAGTGAGTTGTACGCCGGTGGTCATGAATAACATAGGCAATATCATGATGAGTAATAGTGAGATATATAGGATTGACAACCAATTGTCGATATAGTGTATGATTTGAAAGAGCAGTCTCATTGTTGTCATCAAATTTGCCATTTGCCTTAGTGAGAGTTGTAGCAATCTTGGCATTAGTGAGAACTACTCGAGAAAGAAGATCAGTGGCATATTTTTCTTGAAAAAGATAATAGCTAGATGAATTTGAGGCAACCTCCAAGCCTAGAAAGTAATCAAGTCATTGAAGATCTTCCATTTCAAAATACTGATTGAGATACTATTGGAGTTTTGTAATACCGATATGATTATCGCCAGTAATAACCATGTCTTCCACAAATAGTAGTAGCAAAATATACCCATGGGATGTTCGTTGAATGAAGAGAACATTGTCATAGGGATTGGACTTGAATGCAAGATGTTCCATGGCAAAACTAAATTTAGAGTACCGTGCACAAGGAGAGTATTGTGATGTTCCAAGCTTTACTTCTATGCATGAGGAGCCTATTTCAGTCTACATTATACTCTATGTAAACAAGGTAAAGTTCCACGGTGGAACTGAACTAGAGTACTATGCACGAGGAGCTCTTTTAGTCTATATAAAACAGGTTCAGTAAAATTGCCATTAAGAAAGACATTTTAAAATTCATCTGGAATAGAGGCAATTGCTTAATAGTGAGAATCACAAGAAGACTTCAAACATAAGTAAGGTGTGCAATTGAAGAAAATGTCTTGTCATAGTCACTATAATACTTCTAAGTAAAGCCTTTTGGTACTAGGCGATTAGTTAATATAGCCTAATGGGCTCATAACTTTATGGGCTAACTACGATATATTAATTGCACCATACCATTTTCCAATGTAGAACTTTTGAATACAATCCAAACGTCTTAGTATTAGGTTTACTCCCCCTCAATTCAGGTAACCTTCTACATCAAAATATCTTAACTTGAATCCCATTAACACCCAACTTCATCCCCAATCTCTTTTCTCTAAAATGAACCATGACGTCTGCCATTAGGGTTGTGTTGCTATACCACAATGCCCACACTTAGAAATCGCGTTGGTCACCAAATTCCTTCATTAAGAAATTCACCAAACATTGAAACAAATTGTGGACTCGCCAATCTACTATCAGCTTTAATGTCATATGAGATTTTATGAGATAACTACTAAAGGCTCTAAAAGTTTAAGATGTTAAATGCATGTGTTGTTTAACATCTAATAATTATTTCGATTGTAAATGTTATGGACATGGTTTAAATAGATTGGTGAGAGACTAGTCATTAGACAAACCTTTTGATTGATTGAAGATTAGTAGAGCCAAGCCACCGACTTTACATAAGTGTGATGTCGGTTAACTCATGGAGTAGAAGGCCCATGCCAAAGGTCGACTCGACCTTTGCTAGTTGGCGACATTAGGTTTATTACTAGAACCGACTATATCATTATGTGATTTCCTTTCTTATAGAGAGAGATATATGTCGTATTTTGTTGCTGCAAGGTGTCGACAATACATTATGCTTTTGCCAACTACGCAGGTTGTACTTTGGGCTAAAAGTTAAGTGTGAAAATATGCAATAAGGGAGTGATAGTGGCTTGAAAAGATTTAAACTTAGGATTCCTGCCATGACATCATGCAAAATTTAGTAAAATCACAGCCAACTATTTTAGAAATTTGAGTAATTAAATGAAGATGTGGTTCAATTTATAAATATTTTAATATATACAAGATCTTCCGGTAATGAAAATCTCATCCTTGCCAATATCTTGACCATTACTTCACTCGATTGACAAGAATCCTTTTGTCTCATTGATTTCTCACATTCACAACTATTGTTCAAGTTTAAATGCATGATAGGCTTAATATATTTTTTCATCTCAATCTTTAATATATAAGATGAGTTAATCTTATTAATTCTTTCAAATTTCATTTAGGGTTAATATCATGAAAAATCCAAAATTGATACACTTACAATAAATTTATCTTAAATTAATTTTTTTATCATAAAAAACTATAAATTTGTACAATTGTGATAAATTTATGTTTGTTGGTTTTTATTAAATATTATTGTTAAATTATTGAGTTAAATGACACATGACAGTTCACGGATATATCAGTTTTGAGTTTTACATTCCGTTCGTCATAATTATATTAGTTTGTATTAATTCAATTTAAGAGAAATTAACGAATGATAAATTTGTTACAGGTTTTTTGTAGTCAGAAAATTAGTTTTGAATAAATTTATTATGAGTATACTAATTTGAGATTTTTCATAATATTAATTTATTTATTTATTAGATTAATCATGAAAGAGTGTATTTTCGCTATGAATTGTGTGAGATAGTGCTATTTTTTTTTTTTTTTTAAATGGACAAGAGCAAGTTGGAGGGTCTCGTTTGATGCGACAATCGTGGAGCAGTTTGACTCCACCTCGTCGTACCTCTCTCATCTGTCTTGATCTGATCTATCTCTGTGTCTCTCCTCTCAATATTATCTTCTTTTCTGTCACGTGGGATGCTGAGATTGAGGCCACATAAAAGATTGCTTCAAATCCTTTCCTGTAATGGCAACATCCCATGTTGAGAGAGAGAAAGAGAGAGTTCAAGGGGCTGCAATGCTTACCTGGGCAATAGCTTTAACTAATCAACTTGGCACATATTATTGTCTACGAAATCGAAATTGAGTGTGTTTTCTAAAATTTATGTCCAGAGCACTTGTCCCCACTCTTGTCTCCCACTCCACATCTGAATTAGATATAAGATGGCCTCATCTTGAAATGCTACATTCAATTAACGATGAATCTATGAAAGATTAAATCAACCCTACTTTCACTATGCTATTATTGAGTGGAATTACTCTACAATTGGGAGAGACTAATTGACTTACTGATTTAGATAGGGCACAGACCAAGGGTGAGGCTTTTTTTCATAAGGTAGACGGGGTCTTCCTTTCTCTTCCAACTTCCATAAACAAAGGGAGAGGGTTAGTATTCTTATTAAGGTTTATCCAATAACTAAGCTATTCTTTGATCCTAGCATACTATTAAATGTATTGTCTGATATGCTCTCTATATGGGCATATTCGTCCAACACACCCTGGATAGATGGATCATTAACATGAACATTATCAATATTCACTTTTACTTACTTACATTTATTTGTCTATTGTCATATCCAACCAATTTGAGACGTGGTTGGTGGATAGCTTCTTTAATGAGGAAGGGAGAAAAACACACTCCAGACATAAAATTTGAAGATAATCGTGTTACATTGGTTAACAAAGGTAAGAAAATTAACTAGAAAATAGGTAGCAAATTATAGTCAGAACGACAATGATAATAAAATCAGTACTTCTTCGTGGAGCGTGTAGCCATAAGACAAGTTATATGCCAAGCCAAATATTTAAAAAGACATGCCTTGCTAATATAGTTTCCATAATAACTTGGATGTTCAGATAAACATGCCAGGTAGGTAAGCGATAATTACATAGACATGCAAGAGTTGGATAAACAATTTTTTAAAGTGGATTGACATGGAAAGTATTGCTACCATCATAGTCGACAGAAAATAAAAAATTCGACTAAAGAAAATCCTTCCTCTAAACCTTCCCCCCTATGTAGAGTGGTGGAGCAAGAGAGACAAACATTCTCTTCCTCTTAATTAAGTTTAATGACTTAATCATCATCTCTAAACTTCTTCTGTTCTCTTTAATTATTGCTCCTATCAGTCGCCGTCATGCTTTACCTGACACCATCTTTCCGTGGCCCGCCTTCTATGAAAATGGGGGATTTAGGTGTCTGCTAGTTATCCATGAAAAGTCAAGAATGGCCTTGAGTTCGGTGCCTGGGACGGAGGGGGCAATAATGAGAATTCAGCAGCCTTAATCAAGGGGGAGAGGAAAATCTATAGAAGATTATGAGATTAAATATGATTTTATATAGATTGTGATTCATTGAAGGTGATCATGAACTCTTGGAAGCGCCGGGGGGGTTGACCCATGATTGGTCCTACAAGCCATTTTATGATTTGTTGACCAATGTCCAATCCCCTCTCTCTCTTTTATATTATATTATATTTTTAATTTTCCATTTACACTTTTCCTTTAACAAATCAAAGATCATAAGAACTGACCATTTTTTTTAAAAGAAAGAAGAAAAATTAAGTCTTGCAAGAATGGAGGCAAAAGTATACTAAATCCTTGAGAGACAGATTAACGGTGAATATTTACGATAAGATTGTATCTTCTAGGCATTGAACAAGATAATCAAAATCATGATAAATTTCATGTGCTACGAATATATATAGATACTAGAAAGGTTACCTTTTCACATTTCCAAAGCATGTGTATTATATTTAGAAATATATTTTTGAGCACGAAAATATTAACAAAATATCATGAGGACTACTTTTGACAAAATTGCAAATCTTCTCTAAAATCCTGTCATGCCGAGCAAGTCAAGGACTCCATGATAATGATCCAAAAGTCAAGCATATGAAGTAAGCTAGAAAGAAAAGGGGCTACCCCACACGTCATTAGTAAAGTGAAGCGGATGGAAGGAAGATATGATTCCCCTTATCGAAGCAATGAAATCTACAGCCCCAAGATAACATTATCATGTACAATGATTATATCATATGACATATTGATTAAGCATCGATTATGATCTTCAACCTTGTGTTAGACTAGTCACAAACAAACATGCATCTGAAACGATTGCACTCAATTACTTAGTGACACCACGTCAACATGATAGGGGTTGTAAATTTGATCTTTTGAGTGCGTATGATAATTAGGTCAAACGCTCAAGAAAAAAGGGGCGGCTTTCAATGAATCTCACATGAAAATAATGAAAAAGAGATGAAAAATATAAAACATTTTTAACCCTATTCTAGCAAATAAATTATTACGGGATATGAATTTTTTGTTTGACTAACGTGTCAAAAGTCGATATTACATCAATCCAAATATACTAATAACTAAACTGGATGTAGCTCTTGTGTTATATCATGAAGTGTCATGCTATGAAAGTAAAAGTTTCATTTAAAAAAAAATAAAAATTGATCCAACACTTCATAAGAATAAAAATTATATCAATTTCCTTAATTTACTAATGAACGAGTATCGTAAGGACGCTGCCCAACAAGTATCAATCTCCTTTTGGCAAAATAGATTTTGTGATTCTATAATTATTTATTCTCTGTTTTCCCCTTGAAATTTAGACAAAAATTCCTCGTGCAGCAGCAAGTCACTGTTGACCCAAGTTAAACGCCAAAAAAGCACGAACTTCTGTGTACCTTCTCGGCAATCTCTTCTCTCTCTCTTGCAATTCTGCAGAAATTTCGCCGTCTTCCACGTCCCACTTGGGCCGTTCGTGATCTCCAAATGTCTCTGATTCTCCTTCTTCAACTTCGACAGGCTTTTTAGTGCATGTGGATCAGTGTTACTCGTACTTCGACTGATTCGAGAGGGCTTCGAAGTTCGTCCCTTCGCGGTCATATACATTCGGTTCTTGGTGTTTTCACTTGCTTATTTGTGGAAGAACGGGCCTTTTTTCTATTCTTTTTTTCGGCGGTTTTCCATGAGCTGCGTGATCCTTCCTTAATCTGTGGGGATTTATCTTTTCTGGGTAATCCAAGTTTTAGTACTATAAAGTGCAAAGGATCTCACTTTCCTTCGAGAAAGTACTCTGTTTACAGAGGTTTTCTTTTTTTCCTTTGAAGGCGTCCTTTAATAGCATTAAAGAATTGTTTTGACCCAAATCTTTATATTATTTGATTATGCATATTAAACTACATTTAACCATTTTAGACTTACTGATAACGACTTCACTGCAATTTTGTGACTATAAAAGGAGCGCTCTTTGTTTATTTACGAATTTCTCTTATCCTGGAGTTGCCTTGAAGAGGGGTTTTGCCCAAGCAGAGGAAAGTTCTGAGCACCTGTGGACTCTGTGTTTCCGGGTTCTTGAGGATTTGCCTCTTTAGGTTTGTGGAAGGTCCAATTTGTGGCTTGATGCCTATTTGAGGACATAGCCAGTGGTTCCAACTCTTGAAAATGCCATTGTTTGAGCTATTTAGGAGGGCTCAAGAGAAGCTTAATTCAAGACAAGACAAGGGCCAATCATGTTCAGCAGATCTGTCATTCATGTGAGTTATTTTTATCCCCTACTTTTTTGGAAATTCATGCTTGTGTGAATTATTGTACCAAGTTCATCTATAAAGATGAATCCCAATATGCGCTATTTGTGTGTTATATGCAGACCAGAGGATGGGTTTGTTGAGCTTATATGGGAGAATGGTCAGGTCGTGATGCAAGGACAGTCTAGTAGGCCCAAAAAGAGCCAACCTGGTTTTGGTTTACTGTCTGAATTCACTTCCCAGAGCCCTTGGATTAGCGATAAAGATGCGGGCAATGGCGCTGCTTCGAATTCTAAGAAGTCTGAGGCAGAGCCGGACACTGGGTTGAGTGAATTCCCAATGTCCTCACCGCCCAGAGAAATGTGTTTGACGCATGATGAGGACATTGTTCCTTGGTTTAGTTGTCCCATCAATGAACCTCTGCGAAATGATTACTGCTCTGATTTCCTGCCTGAATTATCAGGTGTCCCGGTAAATGAGCTTTCCAATCTGTATAGTTTTGATTCGACCCAAAAGAGTGACAATAAAGAGGTTGGTCCAGCGGGTGTAAACGTTGCCAAGGTTCCTTCTGCAGCAGACGTTGAGATAACTGGAATGGGAATGAATACAGCACTGCCATCTCTTCAGCAAGAAGTCATGGATACTATGGGCTCTAGTAAATGTGGTATCACCTATGATTCTACTTGTGGAGACTTTAGTCGGTTACCGAGATTAACAGTTGGATCTACAAGTGAAAAAGGTCAAGCTAAGGATGCAACACCATCTGCCAAAAATTCTAGTTTTATCAACTTCTCTCATTTTGCAAGGGTAGCCACTCCTTCCCATGCCAATATAGAGAACAATGCCAGAGCCAGTGGCTCGGGTTCATTGATCTTGGACAGAGCTGCGTGCAAAGAGAAGTGTTCTTCAACTAATGATAGCATTATGGCTGATAATCTGGCGAGTAACTTGAGTGTTTGTCCAAGGACGGAAGCGAGTTCAAATTGCCAAGTTCAAAGGGAGCAACTGATGGTTGCCTCAAAGCCTTTGATTTGCCAAGGAGATGCTTTGAAGAATGATAAAAGTGCTGATCAAAGTTGTTGTGCCAGTTCGAGTAAAGGATCACCAGATAATGAGAAGATGACAGAGCTTGCTACTTCGACTTCCTCTGTTTGCTCAGGAAACAGTGCAGAGAGAGCTTCAGATGCTCCATCGTGCAGTTTAAAGAGGAAATGTCCTAGCACCAACAATTCTGAAGCCCTTGCTGAAGTTAGTCTAATGTTTCCTCCTATGTTCTTTTTGAGGTGTCCTCATGAATCTAATCTTTCATTTTCTAAAAAGAATTGTAATTATGTGCAGGATGTTGATGAAGATTCAGTTGGCGTGAAAAAAGCAGCAGCAGCAGCTGCTCGCAGTACTAGTTCCAAGAGAAGCCGAGCAGCCGAAGTACATAATTTATCTGAAAGGGTATGGATGTACCTTGCATTCGACAATTGTATCGCATATAGATGGTTTCTCTTCTTTTTTGTTGGTATATTAGCAGTTCTTGTCATAAAAGTTGCTCTTCACCCTATCATAGTCTGATGGAAATTCATTTGCCCCATCATAAACAGAGAAGGAGGGACAGGATCAATGAGAAGATGCGTGCATTGCAAGAACTTATACCAAACTGCAATAAGGTTGATAATTTTGTGCTTGATTGTTTTGCTTCATGACTTATTCCTCTCCCCACCCCCTCTATCTCTCTCTTCCCCCGCCGCCCCCGCCCCAACAAAAAAAGAAAAAAAAGAAAAAAAAAAGCTTTGCACTTTGTTCCATGACCTTTCAAGATAAATTTCGCTATTTGAGGTTAAACTTTAATTGAACCTGTTTGGTATTTTATAACTAGAATTTGTAACTAAATGTGGGTTTTGATGTCAAGTTGAACATCAAGCATAAACTGTCAACCAAAAACTGCCACTCCTTGCTTGGAGTGTCGATATTCATCATGCAACACTCAATCCTCCATGCATGAGCTAGGTGCAGTTCAAACATTAAGACTTCTGTTAAGGGAATCATTTACTACTTGACAGTCTTAACACATCTATTTTGCTGATTTTGTTGATTTGCTATTGAAGGTGGACAAAGCATCTATGCTTGATGAGGCCATTGAGTATCTGAAGACACTTCAACTCCAAGTGCAGGTACTCCAGCCTCCTCTCTATTTCTCTGTAAAATAAGTAACAATATGATTGTCTGACCTTTTCGTAGACAAACTAGACCTCTCCTAAGGTGCATTTGCTGTACATTTCCCCTTTCACCAGATGATGTCAATGGCAAATGGCTTGTACATGCCGCCAATGATGTTTCCGACAGCAATTCAGCCCATACATCCATCACAGATGGCTCAATTTGCGCCGATGGGTATCGGGATGGGTTTGGGTATGGGCATGGTTGGCGTAAATTGTGGAACACATGTCCCTGTGCCTCATGTGTCTGCCTCGACCGCTTTGCACAGTACAGCTGCACCAAACTTTCCATTGATGGGTCTTCCTTGTCAAGGACTTCCTATGTCGATGCCATGTCTGTCGTCCTTAGTTCCATTTCCAGGAGTGCCTCTTCTAAAGCCAGGAACAGGGTCAAATACCTCTGCCTTTGTAGGGCCGGGTACTGTGGAAAATACAGATGCAGCCATCCCTTCCAGTGTAAAGGAATCGATGCAGAATGTCAATAGTGCCAGCTGCATAACAAATCATACATCCACTCAGGTTAGTTGGTGTCTGCTTAGTTGGGGTGTTCAATGGGATGCAGAGTTTACTTGTTATAGGGATACGGGTTTACCATTAATGAGGTTCACTTACTACCATTTTCAGTTATGGGGTTACACCATTGACAAGAATATTTTGTAAGGAGACAGAAGTAGAATGGTCATGAAATTAGGAAAATGCAATAAGCTTGCCTCTTATGGGTTCCCATCTTGAGTGAAGTAGTATGATACACAATTATTAGCCTCTAATGGTTTCTTTCCTTACTCTAGTTCCAAGCAAGAATTGGCGATTTTCAAAAACCTACATCAGTGCAAGCTGCTTGTCCAGACTCTGATATCAATGTAGGCGGGGTTGCTGATTCTGTTGACTGAAACAGTACTAGATTTGTTAGAGAAGATTGCACGTAAGTGGCAGCTGAGATATTTATCTTCGTAGAAATCATCTTTGTTTATGGGCTGAAGCGAGAGATAATTGAACTTGATGTTTTGTATGCAGTTCACGATTGGCCTTGATGGAGAGGTATTTGTTTGGTCGAGTAACACCATTGAAGATTTCCCTCTTTTGCCTTCTCTGCAACTTCTGTTACACAACTAGAAACCCTCGTTTGGGTCAATGAGGTTAAAAATTTATGATGACCAGTTGAATTAGGTATCGTTCAACTAGCCATAGCACAGATTTCGGTTGGCAGCGGAAGCTTATTTTACTGTTGACTCTTAGATTTGTCTTACATAACAAATTAAGCATCATCTGTTAATCTGATGTAAAAATAGAATAAAGAAATGTTTCCTCAATCACATTAAATGAAATGTGTTTTTCCAAGTGCAAGTCTGCTCTCTTACACTATACTTGATAGCAAACAAAGCTTGACGACTTGATCTTTTATGTAAAGTTCTAAGATACTTGGCTGCTTCTGCAATGACTGATTATGACTTGCACTTGGAACACTAAATTCAAAAGAACACCATCTGGCATTTTAGCATCTCGATTAGAGGTACTGAGCTAATTCAGTGTTACCTGAGTCTTAAGTTCTTGTTCATGCATGGTGCTCTTTTGGCCTGAATAAGTTTGAATCAATAGTATCTGTATTGGCTTCCTAGTGTTTCCAAAGAGTTATTTTTCAATTTTGCCTATACAAAGACTAGATCTTTTCTCGTGCTGATGATGATATCCTCAGCAGTTGGCACTTGGCAATTTCAACAATGTGGAAGTATATTTCAGAAATCTTAGCTCCTACTAATGTACATAATTGTCTAGTGAAGCAAGCAAAGCTCATCTAACAGGTGTTGCGTCTGATCATTTTGCTCATGCGTCGGTGTCATGGTGTGTCGAGCCAAAGAATCTTGAGGCATATTGGTTTCCATTGTCCTGATTTTAGAAATCTATAGCAGGGCAACATTTCAAGTTGCAGAAATCTTGCTGGACTGGCAAAATGCCCGGAAAGTTCTTTACGGGGTTTTGACTCTGTGTACGGTCTAGGCGAGCAAGAATACCTCGTGTACTAGTCCCAACCATTTTATAGCAAGTGAAAATATTTAGCTGCTGCATGATGGAGCTAATATGATTATGATGGCCTGTGATGCTCTCCTTTTCTCTGTGACTGCTGCCACTGTGAAATAAAAGTCATAAGAAGCCATCAAATGGAGCAAATGGCTTTCATTCACATTAAATTTGTCAGGACTGAACAAAATATTGTCATATCTAGAATCGAAAAGGAACTAGAATAGTGCTCTATTCATCATCTTGAAATTCAGCTGTGTTGCCTACAGAGAGGTTTAAGCGCAGCAATTCATACTGCGGTTTTAGAAGGCCATAAATAAGCAACTGCAACAAGGTCCTAGATACGGTCAAAAACATCACGGTGAAGCAAAGAAAAAGTGTGAATGATAAATTTAATATATACACTGAGCGAGAACTAGAGGTTTCTGTGGTGGTTAAAGATATGTATTGAGATGAAGGGTTGGCATTATTTACTTGTCCCCAAGAACAGAAGTTTCTCATAGAAATTTGCTCAATGTCTTTCAACTTTAGCTGTTAATCAAACCATTCTCCGATAAGAGCAGGACACGAGGTTCATAAGAAAAGTGACTTTGCTTTTTCCAAGAACCATTCTAGAACTTCATTTGAGAATCTCTAACAGTGAAATTAAGGGCAAACACTTCCTCCCAAAACCTAAGAAAAAGCAATTACTTAAGTGTTGCAAGAAAAGTTGATCATCACTTCCCACTACAAAGCAAAAGTGAGGTGATAATTATGTGAAGAAAGGGGGACAAGGAAGCACTTCAACCAGGCAAAGCTTGTTGATAATTGATGTGATTTGAAAAAGGATGGAAAGACTTCTTATCATGTTGCCTTCTTAATAAAGTCAATTCGTACTGTGGTTTGGGGCCATCCTCGTCCTTTACCGTTTGACAAGAACCAAAGCTACCCCTTGAAACCCTCGTTCTTTGCATATGGTTACTGCTGCTAAAACTCATTAGAATGCTTAATACAGGAATTAAGTGGAGATTGAACAGCAGTTTTTATCTAAACATCATTGATCTGGAGATCTTAAGCTTCCATAAATGGTAAGAATAGTCACGATAACGATTGCCATGCTATTGTCATTATTGCTCTTGGGTCTTGACAAGACAAAACGATTAACAATTTTCTTGTGATTTTGATTAGTAAAGCATCCATGTGCTTGTGTTTCCATCTACTGTTAAATGGGCCAATTAAGAAGGATGAATCAGCATTCAGGACCATCATCTCGAAGGTGACCCTGATTATTCAGCCTCCATGTACACCAATGTTGTCGATCTTAGCCAAATAATGATTGTCCAGAGAGAGAAAAAAAGGACCCCAGGCCTATATTTAGCAGTTAACTCCTTATCTGTACTGTGTATAGGGTGAGGTATCTGATCCATGTGTAAATACTATTAGATACCGGATGTGATTCTACTAGGGATAGTGACATTTGCTCTATGTAAGAACGTGGTGTGCCACCTACAGTGCCACTGGCGTAAGCTTCCTTGTCGATTAGTTGTCTCGCTCTGCACTCGAAAAGTGTTTGGAAATTGGTGACTCTTAGGGGTAGGAAATTTTTGTTCAAAGACATGTAGATTATTCCCCTCTTATTCAAATGACAATTTGATTGTGAACCAGATTGAAGTCTTTCCTTTCATTGATATCAAAAGCACGGGTTTATTTCCCATCATAACTAACCATCACAACTGGCCTCTAATTTGCTTCACCAAGGTCGTATCCATTACACTTTCGAGAAAAAGTATGATGGATGGCCTGAAAAAAGGGCACGTAAAAGATATCAGAATCTACATCTCACTGTGGTTCTTTGAGCATGAGAGCGTATTGCAAAGTAACACCGGAATAATGCTCCTGAAGTTCATCTTTATATCTGAATATAGCAGTCAGCAGCAGTGACAGCGAGATCCTCAAGTCGTAAAAATAGTTTGCATAAGTGACTAAACCCTGATGATCCTGAAGGGTGATCTCCGGCAGTTCCTCGGACAAAAAAAAAAAAAAAAAAAAAAACCTGACTTGAAAATGGAAGTAACAAGACCAACATGTACAGGGGCGTGCAGGTGAGATCAGAAGATGGTTCCCCGGTTCTGACAATGAATATCTCCGCTTATTCCAAGCATTAATACTGTAAACACCACCTTTTAGAGAATTCCACACCGACTTTACTAAATGAACTGACAGATTAACCATCAATAAAGTTGGCCAATTATTCGAATTTTTAATCTAGATTGGAAGGGGAGAGAAAGGGTCACGGCAGTTAACTACCCGTAACAGCGACTACTCTTCTCATAAGCACGATGGATATCTGGACTTACTTTCATTTTCATATGTGAGTCAAATTGTTGAAGCGTTTGTCTCAATCGGGAAATTAGCAAAGGTCAAGGAAGTTTCATGTCTGGAAGTACAATGAACAAACTGACAGCCCAGTGATTAATGTGAATGGTACTAGCATTTCAATGTATATAATAATGGAGGCGTGAAATTTCTCACCAAACTCCAACCCGTTTTAACGATTTCTTGGCTTCTTCTTCCCTCTGCCTGTGAGTGTATTCTCATCCACGATCGTAATGTCGGTAATGATTCTGTACAGCTTCAATCCCAGATAGTACAGTTAAACGTAACATAGCAGCTGTTGCTTCTCATTTATTTCCTAAAACTGCCACTCATTTAAATACGTTGTGTGCAATATTTAAGACAAGCTCTGTAGGGAAGGTAGAAATTGGTATTAAATCTCATGACCAGTTCTTACTGTGATCCTGATGTCCAGACAAAAGAAGAGAAAAATAATAGTTAGTGTAAAGTTACATTACGGAATTTGATTTATATCTCCTTGCTTTTGAGAGCATGCAAAACGGTTTCATAGTTATGACTTCAGGTGGATGACTTCAGTTCTGAAACTACACTTACAGTTAACTTCATATTATAGTTGCACTTGTCATGTACAGTACAACATGTTCTGGATCTACTGAACAAGTTTCTTCTCCAATAGCAGCTAAATGAGCCGTTTTAACCTATTCTTGCTTAATCACCCTACCTCTCAGGCATAAGCAGAATGAAAAATCAGAGTCCTCTGAAAATACAATGAACCGAGAGGAAATTTGCCAGAGATAAAGCAACAGAGGCTATTTCTGGTTTTTGTGTTTTTCCAGCTCTCAAAGTTTAGATTTATTTTGAGTCTTTAGTTATTTTTGGAACGAAAATCAATCTGTAACTTCACTGGTTCATCCCTTGTTATAATTATTATCGAAACAGTTACCATTGACCCTTGCATTTCTTAAGACAATTATATCAGGCTATCACTGAGCATTCTTTAAACTCTTGCAACTTTATGAGAGAGTGAGATATGTCCCATTTCTCCTATTCTATCATGTCTCTAACATGTTGAGAATACTTCTGCTTTTGGACATATTATGGAACTCCAGGAAGCGTTCATGATATTCGGAAATTGTCTGAAAGAGCCACAAGGAATGAGGCTTAGTCGTATTTGACCAGTATCTGGTTCAGAAATAGGCCCTAAAAGAGGGGGTATATTGATTGAATCCGTTTTTTCCTTCAAAAGAGACGAGAATGCTTCAAGCATCTGCTGATATAATTAGGTAACTTGCTTGTTAATAGACCGTAAATGTTTCCTAAATTAGAATTCATGGAGAGAATGAAATTCACAATTACCGGTTACCATCGCATTCCGATTTGCAGCATTTGTTTTACAAGGCTACAAGCGATCCTTGTGATTACACAGATCCTTAGTCAAATGATGATATCTATCCAGTAGGGCCACTATGTTGACACATTCATTGAGACTAAAACCTCTGATGGGACTCATGCAGGTCATATTGTACCTGCATCAGGACCGTCCATCGATGATGCCGTCTGCCCCATGATGCTGATGAGGAGTTCATACACATCTTCATCAGGCAACAAATGCCCGCAAAGCAGATTTGCAATTTGTTGAAATCCTATCCCCTCAAGAAAGATGAAAGAAATAAAAAAAAAAAACTCTTATTTCCGGTAGGCTATTTATAAATTCGACTAGTTTACGACACTCACACTTCATTTCTGGGACATCTATCGCTGTCTCTACCTACAATATTCCTTTCACACATTCTCCATTTCATTTGCCTCACAGATTAGAGCGATTCTTCCGGAAATCTAGGCACTTTTGCATGGGAAGACACTCTTGCTGTTACAAACAGAAGCTGAGGAAAGGTCTGTGGTCTCCCGAGGAAGATGAGAAACTTTTGAACTACATCACCAAATTTGGACACGGGTGTTGGAGCTCAGTCCCAAAGCTTGCAGGTAAATCAAACAAGTCAGTCCTTTCACCTTCGTAATAATGCCAAAGTGGAGAATGATTTTCTTTATTCTTTGCCTAGCTTCATATGTCATAATTAATTTATGTAGGCTTGCAAAGATGTGGGAAGAGTTGCCGGTTAAGGTGGATAAACTATCTAAGGCCCGACTTGAAGAGAGGTGCATTCTCCCAGCAGGAAGAGAGTTTGATAATTGAACTCCATGCAATTCTAGGCAACAGGTAGCATTTGCACTTCAGGACTTTGATTCTCAAAACAGTTATCGTCCATTTTCATGGGGACAAAACTGAAAACCAAGAACAGTTTACTTAAACATACATATAATCTGTTTTTTTAATCACCAAAAAATATCTCCAAAACGAAGGAGTTTAATGGGTGTTTGTTTCAGATGGTCACAGATTGCAACGCATTTGCCTGGAAGGACTGACAACGAGATAAAGAACTTGTGGAACTCCAGAATAAAGAAGAAGCTCAGGAAAAATGGGATTGACCCCAATACCCACAAGCCCCTTTCCAAGGTTGAAAAAGTGACCAACAAAAGTTTCATGCAATTGTTGAAGCCTCTGTTGCATCCACTAAACCGAACCCTTCCCAGGCCAGTTCCACAAGTAGCAGCCAGAATCTGAGAGTGGCTCCATCTCCAGAGCTCTCATTCAAGAGGCCCGGTATAGTCGATGATGGAAGCTTCATCGCCTGTTTTCAACCTGCTGGTATGGTGAGCGAGCTATGCTTTCAGCAGTTAAAAGGTTCAGCTACCATGGGCCTATCAAGTTCAGATACTGCTCTACATCACAATTGGAATTGGAGCTCCTCAGATATCAGTCCAACAGAGGTCCATTCAGCTCCGAAGCCAAATAGACCCTCTGACAGCTATTATTGCAATATTGATGGCGGTAATAGTAGCCACTGGAGCGGCATTGCTCAATTGCAGGATGTTCATACCTTTGAAAACTCCCCAAATTCATGGTTATCGGCTGACTGCGGTAGAGTCGACAAAGAAACTGAGACTCACCCATCGGTGTTTGATGCAGAAGTTGCGAAATGGTTCGAATATCTCCACCACACTCCATTTGTGTTTAACCTCTCACCAAGTGGAGCTTCTCAACTGGAGCACAGTGACGTGATGCCATCAGCAGGCACATGCTCAGTGACTGGTGGTGGCTTGGTCAGCAATTGCCCACATGATCAGATTCTGCAAGCTTCACCAGGCTCTGACATGTATGGCAAGACTCTTCAAGTTACTGCCCTTTCTTCGGGGCAAAATTCTCCGTCTTCTTTGGAGCCTGTGAAGAACAAGTTTCAAGACAAGAAAGTATGAACAAGAGATCTCTAAACAACCTCCTCCTCTTCCTTTTTTCTCTTTTTTGCAGGTGTGTATTGTAAATGGTAATGATTCAGTTCTTACCCTCTGCATCTTTTTTTTCCCTTCTGTTTTACCAAACGTATGAGATTGATCCCTAGAGCTTATATGTGTTCACCCATATATGCCTCAGATATGTGTAAAGTTGCATCATGATTATAAATACCATTCTTCTGCAACTTTGTCGACTCATTTTTTATTTTTATGTATTTTTTTTTTTTTTTTTTTAATTCTCGGATGTTGAAGACACATGACACAACAGTTTAAGAGGGTATTGATATTTATAAGGTTTAGTCAGTACTATGATCTGCATGTGCTGAGATAGTGACTTTATCTGTAGAAATTCCCTTTCTCGTTTTGGTTTTCCTGGGACAACTTTTTCCCCGTACGATTTGGAATAGACCTCTAATTTTACTTTTAGTTCCATCCATCTCTGTGTGCGCAAGATTCGATGGCTAACACACATCACATGCTTGTTTTCATCAGCATCTTCCAGAAGATTTCTGTTTCTTTCCACTGATTTTCGTTGATTGATTTGGTTCATTTCAGTTCAATGGATATATTTAAGCAGAAAGATTGGAAGTAAATTTTCCATTGTCAAGTCGATAAAATGGAAGCTGAGAAACTTTAGAATAAACACCTCCTAGGAAAATCGTTGCAAATTTCTCTAGCTCTCTTCACGCTAACATTGAAAATTTCCTCTATTTATCTGCTAGTCAATTTTTACAATTCGGAATATTTTTCTGCCATATGTAACACCAGCCATGTATTTCGCTAAAAATAATGCTCGCGGCATTCTGATGAGCCTTTTCATTTCGGACAGATCTAAGTTTCTAGGCTTACATCTCAATGAAAAAGCTACTAAGTTAATAAGTAACGCATTCCTTTTAGCTACTCATCAATTAGATGGATAGAAATATCATCGTGAATATGGCTAGACGACACATCTCACTCCACTTACGAACGATCCTTGCTTCCACTCGTCTTGATAGAGTGCTGTGACAGGAAACTGGCAATTCGCTGTAAAAAGGGACAGTGAAGACTTGAAAGGGAAGATTAGCATGCCATTTACTAACACCAAGTCACCGAAACATGTCGAGAGAATTGCTATACAAATAGAGGAAATCACAATCACTGGATACGATCCCATAAGAATGGTGCTCTAGATGTACTGGATGAAGAATATTGGACTGGCTAATGCAGATGCAAGTGAGATACATTGGAGAACAACATTTTAACAAGTTAGCAAAATTGTAACTTCATCTGTACTACTAAAACAAGCAACCCCCACAGGAATGAAGAACAGTAGATGACTAGCAGACTTCAATTTTTGCACTTCTCAGTAGCCTTCAGTCCTTATTGTCTGTTATCAACTATCTGTGAATTGCAAATTCCTATGCCGACCAAGTACACGAATATCACTTCCCTAGAGCTATCCTGTGAATGGGTTAACTCCGATGAATCGTCCCATCATTTGAAGATAAGGTTGTGGCAGGTTGTGTCGCAAGGGTATGGACAGTCGATGGCCTTCACCACTGCTCGATCAAAGTACCAATTCCCAACAGCAATCGCAATCGGCTGCACATCAATGTTGAGAATAAAATAACATCAACAATGGGTTTGTTCTCTGTTTAGCTCGGGTCACGCACGAGTGTTTAGTATATTCATCAAGTGAAGATGATGCTAGAATTGGATGCAACAATTGTACCTGGCCTCCGATGCGTGGGGAATCATCAGAGAACCAAGTGTCCTGCCTCTCGGACTGGCAGTGGGCGAAACACGAATTGATAAACAAACCATTTCGGTTAGACTTAGAGAAATATTTTGTCACATTCAGCATTTGGCTCCTGAAATCTATTTGAGATACACAGAAACAAACAAGCATGATTAGCAGGTCCACCATGGAAGCATATTTTATTACTTCCCCACATATGGCCAAAGCAGAACCCACCTT
This sequence comes from Eucalyptus cloeziana, assembly GCA_014182715.1. Lineage (NCBI taxonomy): Eukaryota > Viridiplantae > Streptophyta > Magnoliopsida > Myrtales > Myrtaceae > Eucalyptus > Eucalyptus cloeziana. The sequence continues at coordinate 22,114,497 of CM024635.1, read as the reverse complement.
GAAGAAACTGAATCTGCGACGAATTGCATTTTGTATAGTTTAATGTACATTCGTGCCAATATCCCTGGGGATCAGCAGATGGTGGAGCCAGACTAGCCTGAATCTGATTCATAAAAAGATAAATTATGTTAAAATCTTCATGGGTAGATCAATTCATGGCCCTATGCATCGCTTGATGTTGCTTTCTGTAGAAGAGAGTTGTTACCTGCCATGAATCATATGCCGCATTGAGCAGAAATAGCGGGGTCTCGATGCTGGCAATCGAGTTTTGTGGGAAAAAACACTGGGAAGGATAAACATTAGGAGAGTAGAAAATCAATTTGGGAATGAGTAACTATATTTACTGCACCCATGATCAAACTGGCGAGCGCAAGATATGTACACATGGAAATTCAAGGACTCGAGTTGATGGCAAACTAGTACCAGTGTAGGGTCAAGGCGAGGTCCAAGGCGATCGGTGCACGTTCGTGGAAGATTCTGTTTCACCCCCTGAAATCATGAGAAAACACTAAGAACATTGACTTTTGCTAATAGCCAAATTGGCAAAGATACATGCTGTTTCTACGCATCGGATATCATCATTTGCTGACATACTACCCTCAAATGGTTTAACAATTCTGAACCGATTTGAGATACAGCATGTGACCCTATTCTTCAAGCAACCTAGATTAATGGCACAAATTTAATTAAAAGAATTGGCTGACCAGAGCTTGAAACTGGTAGGTGTGAGAGGTATAAAATGTGCGCGTACCTGCAAATCCACTACACCTCTGTATAAGTTTCTGAGGCTACGCCCACCAGACACATCAAGCCTAGAATCCAGGGGAACAAAGCCACCAGTCATTTTATGAGATGCTTCATTGAGCGAAGCGTGAGAAATAAGGACAAAATCAAGGCATATGGATACATACGCATCAAGAAATAACCCGCCATCACTAAAGCACTTCACTTTTGTTTTGTTAGGGAATAGATCACGAAACTCGTCGCAGTGAAGAATTGATGCCAGACCACCAGCAGAGCACCCAGAAAGAAGGGCCTAGAAACCCAAAAATTTCGTACAGAAAGAGTTGAAGATGACTATAGAGACAGCAACATTCATAGGTTCAATGATCAAGACAATTACACTGCAGTAGGATAAGAGAATTGTGTTCAACCTGTTCGGCGGATGACATTCCCTTTGACATCAGATCTTCCATTGCAGCTGACCATATGCGCTGTCCTCTGAACTCTAGTTGCGCATCCTTCAGTAAGAGTAGTTTATACTTTATAATCAACATGGTTAATGAAATCTAAGCTAACATTAGATGGAAGTCTTCTTCTAATTTGCTTAATTAGTCAATTCAAATAATGCTTCGGCAATTTATTTGAACATTAGGCATGCGGTTGGGCAATTGACATTTAGCAAACATACACCAACAAAGAAACACAAGATGGTCAACCAATCAAACATGCTCTACCGCAAAAGGAAAGCTTTCTCTGTCCACAAAAATAACAACATATGACTGCATGATGTCATATGTCTATTGAAGGATCTCTATATCTAACTTAGAATGACGACACTGAGAAGTTCAACAAAAAATGAACCGTATCTTGAGCGTCCCCATTAAAAGAGGCACCGTCACAGTACCGAAGCTTTACTTTGTTCCAGTTGAAAAAATCTGCACATTGGAAGTCCTTTAAAGTTAAGCCTTGAGAAGCAAAAGGAAAGTATAAAGTCTAAAAACCAAAGTTTGGAATAAATTTAGGCAAAGCATGAAGAGAACCAGGATTGTATTTAGGGTTGCTGCTCAGTATTCCAGTGAAGGATATCTCTTTTTCCATGTATGTAGAGGATCCATGTGGAGTTTTTTTCCGATAAACACAAGTTCTCACATCGTTGCACCATCCTCCACCCTGCCATAAGGTACCTCAGAAAGTAAAGTTTCAATCATGTAATCAGCTATCTTTCCGACTCTGGGGGAAAAGCAAAATCAAGCGTTGTGCTTTTTGTAAGTAATTTGCTGAGACAAGACTCACAATGTTTTCTTTGAGATAGATCACAAGAGGATCTCTAATGAATGAGACCGCATAGTTTGACTTTACTGCCATTTTTGTTGTGTCTTAGGATTGTGGAGAAAAGCACTCATCAGACATCATCTCACGTCGTAACGATATGAAGTAAGACTTGATATGTCTTGTAAAGTTCAATTATACAAAAGGATGATTAAGACAAGTGCCCACACGCTTCTGGTGGGCTAATAAGGGACTGTTTACTAGGAAATCGTGGCAACATTTTGAAGTTCGAAGTTTGTACATTCACAATAAGTAGCACAAGTAACAATAGCATGTTATGTTATGCGTACAGCGACAAATTAGGGACCATAAGTTCCTTTAACGAACCTCCAAATTAATGAGCCAACTGTTAGCTCCTGAACCAAATCCCCATTGCAAGTGATACCCAGGTAATGTTCCATCCAAGCAGACTGAAAGCACAAGAAATGCAGACTAAGAATAGGACAATACGTGCAAATCTACAACTTTAATAGCCTAAACTCACAGATGAGCAAAATTAGACATATGAAAAGGAGCAAGGTGCAAGATTTCGAATGAATTTCGTGAAAACACCAGTCCTGCTCACGCATAGACCAATGCATTTAATCAAGACTAAAAATAAAATGAGTTCAGTTTCTGGACACTAAAAGCGCGCACGATAAAATTTCTACTTCTCTATTTTTCTCTGTTTCTTTATTCATTGAAACAAGTTTGGAACAGAAATCCGTTTGGTAACGTAATTTGATTTTTCTATTTTTAGAACAGATTTCTATTCCAGAAATAGATTTGAAGAAGAAATCAGAAGTTAAAAATTTTAACTTCTCAATTTCTGAAATAAAAATCAATTTCTGTTTCAAAAATTTTGTTATGCGTACTCTAAAGGGGCCTAAGAACTCCAACACAGAAGTCAGAAGCTCCTGCTCTAACAATATCTGTTAACACTCAAAAGTCCTGGAAAAAAAAAAACAACAGTCCTGTGCGCATTCACAGGGAATGAAAGAAGAAAGAAGACAGCCGAGCAAAGGCACTCTAATATCACATGATCTCTGAAGCAATGAGGGCGAGTGCTTGCTTAGAGAGCGTTACCAGCTCCTTTTGCAGCAGCACTTTGGATGAGAGTGAGGCCAACCGTGTCATTGGAAATAGCAGGGGAAGGTCCATGAGCTTCAAAATGGGAGAACTCTGTTGCATCGAGGCCGTCCAGGTCATACCCGCTCACCACCTCCCTGAGGCAGAGTAGCCCCACAACAATCCCAACCCACAATGGCTTCATTCTCGTTGGAGGGGCTCTCTCACTCAAAATCTCCCTGGCACGGTACGAAAGGCCAAAAGGGCAACAAGTTTCCCCTGCTAATGCACCGTAGCCGGTCAATGTTTGAACACAAGGTGCCCCTGGAAGTGGCCGTGAGAGAAAGAGCATATGCTTGCGACGAGACTGTCGGGCTGCCGGGCTTTTTAAAGCGGCACTTGTCGAATCTCGCCAGCGCGAGTCTCCGTGGTCTCCTCCTTATCGACATGCAACGTATTTCCTAGCTAAATCTGGAAGACCCAACTGGTTGGCAATCAGGCATTTTGGGCAGTGCTTCTGTCATCCGGGTCTTCGTGAAAATTTATTTATTTACACATTCACCCGTTGAATACGCGAAATGCCTGAATCCTTATCTTCTTTATTCTTATGGTGATAACATGCATGTGTAAGAAACCGGTCGCGAGAGCATCCATGTCACGTGTAAAAGGGTGAATTCGACCTGCGGTCGCTGAACCTTTGATCGACTTCAATTAGCAGTCACCGATCGGGTAATGGACTTTCACTTCAGTTGGTAATGCAGCCAATGAATCAATGTTTCGCATGAAAATCAATCTGACTTTTGGTCAAAGCGCATCAACGAAAAATGGAAAATTGTCTAAAAAGTCATAAACTTATTTCACTTTTGCCAATTTAATCATAAAATTTTCAATCTTACCGATTGAGTCCTAAACCTTTTGTCAATTTGCCAATTGAGTCTATTCGGCTAATTTATGCCAAAAAATGTTTACGTGGATATACAGTCAGCATCGGCCATCCTACATGGCCAGACCGGCACTGATGTAGACGCCGGACTAAAAAAAATGATGACTTTTCTTTTTATTTTTTTGCTTAGGGGGAAAATTCCCCCAAATCAGAACCCTCCCCCAAATCACCTCCAAATCAGAACCCTCAAAACCCTCGACAACGCTGGCTCTAACCCTAATTTGCTCGCCCACTCCAAAAATTAGAACCTTGTAGCACTTGACTCCAAAAGTTTTCTCAACGACGGCCGTCGACGGCACTTGATGACGCTCAGGAGGAGCAGGGGATTTCCATGAGCAACTTCTTAGGGGACTTGATTCGACGCGAAGACCCGATCGAGACTCAATTCATTCTCAAGATTCCTTAGCAAACTCGATATTTTGTGGTCCCAATTTTCTCACACCGTCGACACTTGGCTAGCACGACAAAAAGGTATGTTTTGTGGTCCCCTATTAAGCGTGTGTAGTATAATATGTTCGACTCATGATGTCGGAGAGAAATATTTTTTCAATGCTTTTTAATACTAGAAAGAGAAAACGCTAGTGGGCGTTTGGGGTTGACAGATTATCTTTGATGAGGAAGAGGAGCAACTAGGTGAGAGGCAGCTATTCCTTTAGGGTTGTGTTCCTAGTTCGAACAAGGACCCGTTCCTGCCTTGGAGAAGGTGTTTGCTTTACAAGTGATATGGCCAATGTCATCTAAAGACAATTTCTAGTGGGGTCGTAAGCGTGCATGTCCACTGCCTAATAATGCTTTTAGACTTATTGATGAAAATCTCAAGTTCTCTCCAAACTAGGTTTTCTAGAAAGTCTCATTCCTTTCTGTGTTCTAATGTCGAACCTGATAGGAGGGGATAATCCTGTGTTTATTGAAAGTCGGCAAGATGGATCTAGAGTTTGATTTTTAGGGTCCAACACACTATGGAATAGAGATAATGGAAATCACGAGTATTGTGAATATGAAAACTAAGTCCAAAAAGGTCAATTATCAGTGTCGACCATAAGTCCAAAAAGTTTGTAGATCTAATGGCACGCGAGAGTTAGGTTGTTTCATTTACTTTGTGCATGTATGTCAATAATCTCATTCAGCTAATAAAATAATTTTCTATGTCGACACTACATATATTATATTGATCAACAAATTTGATTATAAAGTTCAATCTTTTGGGGGGTCAACGACGTTGAAATGATACTACATTAGTTGGATAATCAAATTTAGAATTAGGCTTGCAGAATTACGGCCAATTCAAAGTTTGGAAAGAGTCAGGTCACTTGTAGATTTGGAAGCTAGGTCAGGCTAGGCTAATTCTAATCCCATCTTTAGCTATTTCAACAGGAGTTATTTGGGATCCTAAATGTTTAGGGGTCGATCGACAACTTCAACTTGTTATACATTAACATAGATTAATCTAAAGGCTTATCGTGCGTTTGTTTATATATTGTCTTTAGTTTTAGAGGACTTGTGGGGCTACTGTTTTAGTGAACTCACATGCGTATAATCCATTTTTTATTTGATACACAGCAGATATATGAATTAGACAGCTCATTCTTTCCATGGTCTCTAAACTTTGGAAGAGTAAAACACCTTGCAACTTTGATTCTAAAAGATAACATGTCTTCAACTTTATTTTGCTTTAAGCATGTTACTTCTCTCTCAGAACATGTTGATTTCATTTATATATTGGCTTTAGTTTTAGAGGACTTGTGGGGCTGCTATTTTAGTGAACTCGCATGCATATAATCCATTTTTTTTTTTAAACACATCAGATATATGAATTAGAAAGCTCATGCTTTCCATGGTCTCTAAATTTTGGAAGAGAAAACGATACCTTGCAACTTTGGTTTTAGAAGATAACACTTCTTAGTTCTACATGTCTTTAACTTTATTTTGATTTAAACATGGTACTTCTCTCAGAACATGTTGATTTCATTTTTACATTGGCTTTAATTTTACAAAACTTGTGGGGCTGCTATTTTAGTGAACTCATAAGCTTATAATCCATTTTTTACTTGAAACACAGTAGAGATATGAATTAGAAAGCTCATGTTTTTCATGGTCTCTGAACTTTGGAACTACTATAGTGGCGTTGACTTTTGTCATCTTATTTCCTCTGTCCAGGTGTCGTGGATCATTTTGAGAACCGTTCAGCATAGACGATGGCGTCGGTCCCTCCAATTAGCAACGATACATCTGTGTTTTGCTATTGTGGCCTAAAATCTCATCTACGAAGAGCAAGGACGAAGGACAATTGGGGAAGAAGATATCATGGTTGCCCGAAATACAACTACAAAAATAGAGCAGAAAATTGTGGATTTTTTATTTGGGTTGATGCGGAAACCAGTACAATGAGTGTTTCTAAAAATTTAGACAACGAGCGTTTTCTCTTTCCAGTATAAAAAAACGTTGAAAAATATTTCTCTCCAACATCATGAGTCGAACAGATTATACTACACACACTTAATTGGGGACCACAAAACATGCTTTTTTGTCATGCTCGCTAAGTGTCAACAGTGTGAGAAAACCGGGACCACAAAAAATCGAGTTTGCTATGGAATCTTGAGAACAAATCGGGTCTTTGAGTTGAATCGGGTCTTCGCGTCGAATCGGGTCCCCTCAGAAGCTGCTTGCGAAAATCCCCCGTTCCTCTCGAGCGTCGTCGGAGCGTCGTCGAGCGTCGTCAATAGCCATCGTCGAGAGTTGTCCACCGTCGTCAAGAAAACTTTCGGAGTCAAGTGTTACAAGGTTCTAATTTTTGGAGTGGGTGAGCAAAATAGGGTCAGAGCCAGCGTTGTCGAGGGTTTTGAGGATTCTGATTTGGAGGTGATTTGGGGGAGGGTTCTAGTTTGGGGGAATTTTCCCCCGTAAGCAAAAAAAAAAAGTTAACATTTTTTTAAGTCCGACGTCTACATCAGCGCCGGTTCGGCCATGTAGGATAGCCGGCACTGACTGTATATCCACGTAAACATTTTATGGCATAAATTAGCTGGATTGACTTAATTGGCAAACTGACAAAATGTTTAGGATTCATTCAGCAAGATTGAAAGGTTTAGGACTGAATTGGCAAAAGTGCAATAGGTTTAGGACTTTTTAGACAATTTTCCCAATGAAAAACTGAATCAAAATCTTAGAAATCACATCGGTCAAATTTATGTTGGCAAAATGAATGGGACGCATACGATTGCTCGTGTTTCGTTATATTGTCGTGTTATAATGCAGAAATTACAATGTACTCCATCCCTTGCACTATCTCAGGGATATCACCTGTGCTTATTCACGCGAAAGAGGTGAAAATATACTTGCAAAGTGTGAAAAAAAAAAAAAAAAGAGAGAGAAAGAGAGATTTCGAGCTCCTTTCTTTTGCAAAAAATGAACGATTCCATAAATATTTTCTTAAAAATGATTTGTTATATCACTTGAAATAATTATCTAATAGAGAATGTCTTTATGATCGATAATAATTTATATTTAAATATTTTCAAAAATAATGAATATATTTTTTATTTAATTATCTTTATAATTGATATGAACTGTTATTTTTATGGGTTTTTCTCGAATTAAAGTATCTGATTTCTTCTAATATACTTTATCAATAATTTAATATGCTGGACTATAGTGGGCGACTCTTTGTGGTCATTGAATACTGTGGGGTCCAATGTGCACCACCGCAACGTTTGTCGTGGGGGGTGACCCGTGCTTTGAGGGGGCGTAGATCTGCATGGGGCTTCATTTACTCTGTCAAAGGCATTCGATTCATGCATTCCCGGGCCCCTATCCTTCCTGCCTCCCTCCATCTCGTCGGATAAGTTCTATATTGACCCTAATTTAGACATAAACTTTTAATTGTATCAATTTAATTCTATTTTTTTTATATAAATTATTTAATCCTTTCAACTAATTTTCGCTTGATATTGCTAACGTGAATACAGACTATTTTATGTGACACGTTTGGTACTGATATGAACATTTTTAATCATTTTTTAATTTTTGTTCCTTTTTATATTCTTTTTCTCCTATTTCCTTTGGCGGCCATCACCTAAGAAGCACCGACACTCTCCGGAAGCCTTCGTGTCGTGTCCGACACTTCGACACGTGTCCGACACGCTCCGACATGTTCCGACACGCGGTCAATGAGTGTTGAGAAATCCAACATGTGGTCAACTCTTCCTCACACGCTTCGACATGCGACTCCGAAATTCCAACACTCGATTCCGACACGCACGGGGTCAATTTTAAAAATTTTCAATACTTGAGGGGTCAAAATATAAATATATGAAAAAGTAATGAAAATAACAAAAATAAAGAGGAAAGAAGAAAATTCTCACTCTCAAGTTTTTCATTTATAAGTTTTGACATTCCCGTGAGTGACGATGGAACACCCCTCTTCTTGCTGGCGTCTCTCCGCCGCTCCCGCAGACTTAAAGTTGTTTTTTTTTTTTTTTTGCTTCTTTTCGTCTCTTGCGGGCGTCACCTGTGAGTTATCTCTTTTGGTCTATGTCATTAGCTTGTGAGTTATCTCTTACATTTTCCATGGCGAATTTAGTTATTTCCTTGTCTTTTGGTCGTACTTCAAGAGTTTTTGTTCTAGATTTTCATTTTTCTCGAATCTTGTTTTACAGAGGAGCTCCAAGCTAGTCTATATCATGAACTCCGAACTCTGTCTGGAACTATAAGAAATCTCACTAATTTTGAATTTCTTAATCAATCTTTGTTAAATTAAAACAATAAATGATATTAACAAATGTTCAATTAATATTTTTAGTATAGATTTATTATATGCTCTTTTTATTATTTATTTTCACATTTATATGTAAAAATATATATTTAATATATAACGTGTCGGAATGTGTCGAAATTCTCTATTTTTGGAGATCTAACGTGTCGGCATGTCGTGTCGTGTCATGTCACATGTCGCGTGTCCGTGTCGGTGCTACATAGGCCGTCACAATAAGGCTAGCAAAGCTTCCCTCACTAGACCTAGCAAGGCTAGGGGTTGCCTAGGCGAGGGTGGCCTTGCCGGCTTTCACCCTCACCCTGACAAGGCCAACCCTTGCCTGTGGTAGCGGGGCCACCCCCATTGGCTACAGGAGGAAAGAAGAGGAAAAAAAAGAAAGAAAAAATATAAAAAAAAATTCAAAAAATATTAAAATATTATTAAAAACTGTCTATGTTAGTATCGATCATGCCATGTAAGATACCAAGTGTCCACCTAGCAATATCCAACCAAAATTAATCAAAATGACTAAATTGGTTCAAAGTCAAAATATTTAGGTTCAAATCGATATTCATGAAATAGGTTTATGACTTTTTTTTTAACATTTTTCCTGCTTTTCCTAAAATTTTATTATACGCGTCATGCAATTTCTATCATGACCATAGAGGTCCCCATGCCCTGTACGACACTCCTCTTGGTGCCTTCATAAGTCTTGACCGTCAGTAGCAACCCGATCTTCATGAATCGGTAGTGGAGATCTGTCGAGATGCCAATGAAAGTACCCACCATGCAGAGCGGAGAATCCACGTCTTAAACGGCAATAGCAATCGGATAAAACAACACCGAGGATGATGTAATAGGACTTCGAAAGACGGTCGCGGCGAGATTCGAACCCTCCATTTATCATATCGATTTTGTGCGTTCACCTTAAATCAGGCAGGCCCTCGAATCAAATATACAATAAGACAGGTCAATTTTGGCATATTAAATGTCCCATGCACTTGAACATACACACATATATAGGTCATATAGTAACATCTCCTCGACGTTTCTTAGGGCTTTGAGCTTAGATGTCTTTATCGTTGATTATTTAAGAGATCTTTTGTTTTCCAAAAATTAATTTAATTAATTTATTTTTATTTTGCAAAAGTATGAAAAGCGAATATGCATATTAGCAGTTCAATATTTATACGTATGAGAAAATTTTAAATGTTTCGTGTCAAATAAAAGTCAATGCGCCCAAATCGCAAGGTTTAAAAATAATACATAAGAGAAACGACAGGATAACTCCAAAGAGAGAAGGCCACTCTCCTTCTGTGAAGACCTGACCAACATCAACCTATGGAATTAGATTAGATTTGCAGCATTTAATTCGCTTTTGCAAAGTAAATTTTATCTAAAGGCGATCTACTTGCGGCAAATCTAATGTAATCTATTATGAAAATTGGGAAATTATTTTATAATGAGCATTAAGCAGTCGAGCAGCAAGCCAAATTCTTTTGCTTATATGCTATCAAAAAAAAAAAAAATCTTTTGCTTATAAAATGAGAAACATCTTGATGCTAGTCACGAGTTTTGGTTGGAAGCAAGAGAGGGAGCGCCGCGACAAATTAATGGGAGTTTCGGCTCTAACTTTATGAAGACTTTGTAGTATTTGACTTTTAAAAGGTCGTGAAATCCAAAAAAAAATTAATAATAATAATAATAAAGAAAAAGGAGAAGGAAAATAGAAATACAGCATGAGAAAATATTAGGTGTGTTTAATATGTCAAGTAGGATGATGCATTAAACCATACAATGATTGACACATGGCATATCCAGGCCCACCCATTAGTTGAACCAGCAAAATTTCTACCCCCACTCTCTTTGTTAACGCTCCGTCTCTCTCACCTTTACTCTCTCTCCTCTCCTTCGTTTTGTCACATCCTGAATCTCGAGCACACGCGCATTTTTCGGTGGTCGATTAAAAAGGAGACGTCTCAGAACGCGTCACCGACCCATTCTTTTTACCTTTCGATTAAACGCATGTGGCCAACAAATAAACATAGGGATAGTAAAACATGACAATTATTGCCGAAAACAACATATTCATTTATCAACAATTAACCCTAGGAAGTTTAATACTTACAAGCCTTCCTACAGTCACTTTCTATCAACCCTCTCAAAAACCTTCAGGGACAAGGGTCAACCTAAACTTCACTAATGACAGGGCTAGCCAAAAGGTGTTGCATCTTGCACCCACCACATCCGCACTTGGCAGATCTCCAAGCTACAGCCCCGAAAAAGGTTAACCACGATGAGGTGAGATAAAATCTTAGCGAGTCAACAACCTAAGCCTCAATTAGGATGCAAATTCGTCTCGAAAGCAGCCTAAACATGCACCACAAACAAACTCACCTCGCCTCGGCACGTCCTTGCATAATAGCGCATCACATGGCTATGACAAGTATAATTAATAACCGGAACACAAAGTACCCACTATCCAAACATTCACATGGGTCCCGATTATAAGGTAAAACCGTTATAACACGTCCCATACCATGCCACATAATTTTGTTCTATAATCAAGCGCAAACTATCACAACTATTCAGGCGTGTTCCAATTATTACGACCCATCAGTCACGGCCAACTCAAAAGTCGGCGGTCATCCGACGTAACCAGGTATCGTCCCACCCCATCAGGCATAGCAACGTCTAGAACCCCCACCTAGACGACATTCCATAAAAGAGCATCGGTCCGGCCTCAACCGCGGCTCGGCTTCTGGACCCCCGCTGGGCATCCGATAAAATCGAGCATCGCCCCCCAAACTCCTGTTGGGTGATGGTTTTCATTTAGTGACCATACACGCACATCATTAGCCAAGAACACCATACTTTGCATTCAAATGCCTTATTTTCAAATAATGAACTTGGCTAATTTTTTTTTTTCGTATTAAAAATCCCAGTAAAATAATTCTGCGTGGTCACGCATTCGAAACCAAACTGTCAACTTAGCACACTCTCATTTTAAAACTCCACGGTTTTATATCGTACATAAAGATTGACGTCCAAAACCGACACCTAGCATTTTTCTATTTAAAAGCCTATAAACCCGAGTTTTATACTAAAAATCAATAACTACCACTAAGCAATCAATTGCATATCAGCACATATAAGCCATCAAAATCACATATAAGTTCTCAGCATGCCAAACATCAACCAAATCACAAAATGTACATTTTCCAGCAAGCAAGACACCAAGAACAACCATAAGACCACAATCGGCCCTCACCGGCAGAAACCGAGTACACTCGCATGTCTCCAAGATTAATTCCAGAAACATAACCAAACGAGTTCGGAAAATTATCAAATTTAAATATATTATAAAGGACACTTAAATAAACACTTTTTATAAGACACCTTGACCCAGATCTTCCTAGAATAAGAGCAGTAAATCGCTCAAGCCGTTACCAAAATTGTGTCAATGTCCAGAAATTATGTTTTTCAAAACCAGCTCGATTCGAGATCCAAAACTCATCTGTTTGCTCTGAAATTTGACTATGTTAAACTTCAAGATGTAATGAAAAACTTTTGTAAAGAAACCCTTTCTAAAATCGAACCCTAAAAGTTGATGAAAATCCTTTAAACACCAAAAGGTCACTGGTTCCAGCACAAAACAAGATTCTGCCTTACTTGCAATGAATTTGATATCTTATTATTTAAACTCCCAAAAATCTTGAATAAAATATATGTCTTAAATAAAGATGTTTAGAACATTTTTCAAGAAGGAAGTGACCAAAAAATTGTAGCACATTTCAACCCAAGAAAATAGCAAACAACGAGTGTTCAGTAAATTGCGATTAATTAAGCTACCAACTTAATTAACCTAACCATGGTTAACTATAATAACCATAGTCAACTAACCTAACCAAGGCTAGTTAACACTAATATAGGATTAACTAACTAATTCTCATTAGCACTAATCTAACCCCCTAAGCACAATTACCAATCTAATCAAGGATTAGGAAAAAAAACTCATTGGATTAGGATGGCGGCAGGCTCACAGCGACGGCAACGTGACAGTGGCGAGAACTCGAGACTACCGTGTCTCGAACAGAGCTATGATAGCCCTACAAGCCTTCAACCAAGGAGGGACTCGGTTCTGTGGAGTTGCTAGCCGGGTGGTGATGCGGTGGTGGTGGTGGTGCCGTTGGTGGCCGGTGGAGCTGGCGGACAGCTGGGCGGGCTGATGGCAACAATGGGCTGAGTTGCTAGGCATAAGGTTGAGTTGGAACAGAGCTTTTGGCGTTGGGCGTGGAGGTGCAGGCGGCTGAACATGGGGCTGGTTGGGCTGAGGTGTTGGACGGGGGTGGACTGGATGAGCGGGTGGCAGTGGCTAGCGATGGGATGGCTACTGTTGGTCGTGAGGGGGGTGAAACTGACGTGAGGATGGTGCTAGAGTGGTGCGGCAGAGAGGGAAAATGGAGATGGAAGAGAAATGAAGAAAAAGATGGATCTAAGGGAAAAAGGAAATGAGGTTGTTCTGCTGGGGGGTTTACACGCATGGAATGAGAGAGAGAAATGGGAGAGAGAGAAAGAAAGAACCAAGGTCAAAGGAGAGCTTAGGGAAAAATATTCAATCACTCGTTACATGCCCTAAAGTCAAGAAGTCAACCACTCACAAAATAGCTCTAATTTCCCTAATTAAGCCATTTTTGGTGTAGAAAAATGCAATTCTTCGTCCCCATTTGAATTTCTTTTTTCTTTTTCTTTTTGTCCAAAATTCATTTTTTTGCAAAATTCCGGAGTCGACGAAAATTCGCCGAAAGATAAGACGATGTCCAATAAATGCATCGTGACACGCTCGAACGTCTAATTCCCAAAACCGAATTCGATTTCGTGGTTAAAATCGATCGAATATGATTTTAATACGACTTAACCTATCAGGTAGCTTTTAGGGATTTTAGCGCGTTTGATTCGTGGTCAATAATTTTCGATCCACGTTTGTCCATCTTCGAATTGCAAACGACTCTCGGTTGTCATAAAATCGCGAGTGTTCAATTACGTATTCTGAATATAATATCGATAGAAAATCAAGTTATTGCCGTTCAACGCAAATATTGTAGTCGTGCAGAACCACCCACAATTTGACTATGTACTTCCATCAAAACGATTTATATCCGTTCGCTAATCAATTTATAATAGTGTCCTATTGACCCTTGTTGATTATTATGGTCGAACGTTCGATTTCCGATCGAATTCTCTAGTATATCGCGTTTATATCCCTTAACGGCCTCACCTAATAGATTAGTTAATTTGTGAGTGATCAATTCCAAATAAATTAACCATAAGTGCGTCGACGAAATAATCATTTCATATATTCGAGACCGAATCCAAATTTCAGAGTGTCCCAATCCATCAACCTCAATCTCTAAAAAATCCACAACCAAAACTAGAAATCAACCACTGGGATTCGCCCTAGTGGCCACCCTTCCAACATGGAAGGGGGAGGTGAGGGGTTCAAATCCCCACCTTCTCGGGGGGATGGGGTGGGGACGCGTAAGTTTCAAGAGTGGGTTTCGACTCCCACGCCCTGCAAGAGGCAGGGCAAAAGTCTGAGAGTGAGTGTAGAATAGAAATAGAGTAGGACTAACCAAAAAAAAAAACTAGAAATCATCTCACAACTCAAGTTTAAGAAACAAATCATGACTTTTCACCATCACAATTGAAATAACGATGATCAAGTTGATTGATTAATCTCTATTAAACAACATTTTATATATCACAATATGTTTCACAAACTATTTCAAACTCAATTTCATAAATTAGTTCACAAATCAGTATATAACCTTTGATAAACCATATTTAAAGACAATAACTTTTTGTGAGTCTTTCCCAAAAGAAAATCTATTTGCAAGCAATCAATTTAAACGATAGTCAAAAGTTAACATTTTCACATATAATATGCGGTGGTAGTAAATGCTCGATCCTATTTTTGCTAAGAATATGCGCGTTCTTAACTCATAACATAACTAATCCATTTCATTTTTTAAGTATGAATTTACAAACTCAAAGAATAAATTGTATCACTCATTCGGGAAAAGCCAAAAATCAACCTATGATGGTTACTCGAGTAGATGAACTCGCATTTCTATCAATTAATCGAAAAACTAAATATTAAAGACTAAGTAATACACAATTCTAACAAAAAACTCAACTAACCACATTCAATTGTCAATGTATCAACTTCTAAGCGCTACGAAGAAGCTCATTTATGGTGTACATTTGTCTTTTGCCGTTACGTGTATTATCCGTTATGCGTAAGTCGCATGCAAAATTTCAGAAATTTACTACAAACAATCCAAACTTCGAAATCGAGTTTCGTCGAGCCCCACCGCTCAACAATGCCCTAGACTACTATTTCCACAAAAATCACAATTCTAAAAACTCCTTAAACAAATTTGGTAGTTCAAAATTTGTATAGCTTTTAATTTGTGCCTTAACTTCCAAAATTACTTCGATCGGATGAATAATTGGCCTGAATACTTACCAGGCATTACGATTCGTAGTTGATTCGGTTGGTTGGGGTGCCTGGCTCATGTACAGGCCGGAATTTCTCTCTCCCTTCTTCCTTTCCTCTTTCCCTTCTTCATGGACACTTATTTATTTTCCCTTTGTTTTTGTCACCGATTCCTCTCTCCCCCCTCCTTTTTACGCTCTGTTGCTCGAGCTAATAACGGAGAAAGACAAATGGTTGGGCTCGGGCTTAAAAGAGAGATGGGTTGGATTTTATGGCCCATATATTACATTGAAAACTCTCCGAACTCATGGTTATTGGCCGACTGCGGGAGAGTTGACAAAGAAACCAATATTCACCCGTCGGTGTGCGATGCAGAAGTCACGAAATGGTTCGAACATCCACCGCACTCCATGTGTTTAACGTCTCGCCAAGTGAAGCTTCTCAACTGGAGCACACTGACGTGACGCCGTCAGCAGGCACATGCTCAGTGACTGGTGGTGGCTTGATCAGCAATTGCTCACACGATCAGATTCTGCGAGCCTCACCAGGCTATGACATGTATGGCAAGACTCTTCAAGTAATTGCTGTTTCTTCAGGGCAAAATTCTTCGTCTTCTTTGGAGCCTCTGAAGAACGTGTTTCAAGACAAGAAAGTATGAACAAGAAATCTTCAAACAACCTCCTCCTCCTCCTCCCTCCTTTTTCCCCTTTTGGCTGGTGCGCACTGTAAATGGTAATGATGCAGTTCCCATCGTTTTTTCTTTGATGGATTTAATAAATGGGCCTAAGCTGGCCCGGCCATGATGGGCCTAAAAGTCCGGCCCATGGGAATAAGGCCCGTGGAAGGGAAAGGTATAAAAGGGATGAGAGAAAGGAAGAACGTACCTCTTGGCATTTTGTACGGACGTTCACTTTCTCTTCAAGTATCTCTCTCTCTCTCAAAAGTCAAGAAGTGACGCCATCTTCCATTTTTGGCGAATGTTCGACATCGGATCGAACGGGACTGAATCCTCTTCCTCAATACGGCGTCGGTGTCTAATCTGTGGCCAACAAGGTACGCTCGAATCCGTGGTGTGCTTTTGATCGGTGATACGTGACATTCCCGGGCTTATCTTCCGCATATGATTTAGGGGCTCGGTTTAGGTGCCGAATCCGGTTTTTTTGGGGATCCGATGATCCCAACATTGATATCAGAGCCCGTGTTAGCGTTTTCCCGACTTGTATGATGTTTTATGATTGATTTTTTCGCAAATGAACTTCGGCCGTACGGATCGGGGCAAGGAATCCCGACACCCGAGAGTTGTTCGCATATTTTTTCGATTTTTCGTAAGTCGAAACCAAAATCTGATGGCATAGGGAGGAAGGCGACGTCGAGACGAGTCCGACGACGTGTCGCGCGCCGCCGGAGGCCGCCGGACGCGCCGCCACCACGCCGGAACGCGGGGGTCATCGGCGCGTGCGTTGCACGCGCCGACTCGGCTCCCGCGCGAAACGGTGCGTCGAACGCACCGTTTCGGCCCGGACGCGCGAGCGAAACGGCGCGCCGTTTCGGCCCAGCGCGTGCGATGCACGCGCGCGCCAAACGGGCGCGTCGTTCGCTCGCCTCGGGCGCGTGCCACGCACGTGCCGGATGACGTCATCGTGACGTCATCCCGCACGCGCGGGCGCGTGCCACGCACGTGCCGGATGACGTCATCCCGCACGCGCTGCGCGTGCCACGCACGCACGTGTCGGCACGCGCCCGGGTTCGTCCGACCGGCCCGACCGGGACTGCAGACCGGTCCGATCGGACGACCGGCGACCGGCCCGACCGTCTGACCGGCCCGACCGTTGACCGTTGACTTGACCGTTGACCGACCGTTGACCGTTGACTTGAGCGTTGACCGGTCGTTGACCGTTGACCCGAAAAAAAAAAAAAAAAAAAAAAAATTGTTTCTTTTTCAATTATGTCTATGTGGATTATATGTAATCCATTTTTTTTTTTTATGTTCTGCATTTGTTGCAGGAACAATGCCTCCCCAGAAGCCGCGCGCATCTCGTGCGCGAGTAATGTCGATGAACAAAAGAAAGGCTTACAAGGTTGATAGCCGATTTGAAAGGTTATCGATGGAAGAGTGACGACATAACTGATCATGTCATAGAGGTCAACAACAAAATTCAGGAAGTCATTTGGAACGGTTATCCCATGCCAAATATTCAGATGATGCGATTCTTTATGAACACTCTTCCACTAGAATGGCAAGGAGTGTTGAATCGCCTACGGGAGGTCAAAGGATTTACTAGCTATAAGGAGCTAGTAATGGCATTCGTAGATGAATATCATCGGGTAGGAGCCACAAAGACTGCGACCCAAGGAATGACTTCGATTGGGCCAGGACTGAATGTGCGTAGGAGAAATTCTAAGGGATATCCGTCTGTTTTTCCGTGGCTGTCAAGAATGCCTAAGAATTTTACAAAGAAAAAGAAAAAGAAATTGGACCATGTAGCTGCTTTCCCTATTAGTTGTATGATGCCTCGTTTATAGATGTTATGACTTGTTTTTTATTTAGTGTTCTTTGTGAACATCTTATGTAATGTTAGCTACTTGATTGTTGTTGACATAACAACCTATTTGTTAGCAATATTGAGTGAAAGCATTATTATTATATTGTATGTCAATTATCGCCGCTTTCGTGTGAGTCTTGGTTTTTGTGGGTAGTTAGTCAGTGGGTAGTAATAGAAGTTTTTGTAGCTTCATAGAATTGATTTTGCATATGACAATCATATTAATGATAGTTTTAAGTTAGGATTTTTGGAGGATGATTGGAAACATAGTGACCTTTTGATTCTGAAACCTTACTTAAAATTATTAATTAATATGATGGGTTTGTGCAAAATGGGTGCATAAATGATAGGCATTAATAACTCGTGCATATATGTCGATGTGTTCAGATTAATGGCTTCAGCCACAAATAGCATAGTTGCCGAGCTGAACAAAGGTGAAAAGCTCAATATTGACAACTATGAAATTTGGCAAATGAAAATTCAATGTGTGCTGGAAAAGCAAAAGGCACTAAAAGCTCTTGACTATGTTTTGGAAGATCTAGAGGATGTGCGCCACCTTGAGCTAGCGAGATCATCGCCTCGAGGCATTAGAGCAGAAACAGATATTTTCTCGTGTTGCTTTAAGCTCGAAGGGGCTTCATGCTCTAAGCGCAAGCGGATTGATTCGTTCAATATGTGGAAATGCAAGGGATCAAGTCCCGCTTGCAAGAAACCAAGAATTAACCAACAAAAGAGAGGAAATCGTCCTCATGTGAAGAATATCTCAAGGGTGAAATGTTACAACCTGTGACCGGAAGGGTCACTATGCCCGCGATTGTCGCGAGCCAAAGAAGGTACACACCCTTTGTACAATTGGGAACTTTGCATATGTGTCAAGTTCTGTATTCTTGACTGAATCTAATCCTCTGTGGACTGTTGATTCAGGAGCAACAGACCATGTAGTGAAGGATAGAGAATCCTTCGTGGAATTCCGACGAGTACCAACTGGAACTAAGTGGATCTATGTGGGAAACAACTCAGAGCTGAAGTGAAAGGAATTGGCACATGCCAACTAAATATGCGTGGTGGACGCACTTTGTTCCTTCATAATGTATTGTATGCTCCGGAGATTCGTCGGAATTTAGTGTCTATTTTAGTGTTGGTTAAATTAGGTTTTAAGTTGAACTTCCATAATAGAGGTGTAGATTTGTATTTGGATACAAAATACTATGGTCATGGTTATTTTCTGGATGGTTTCATTGTATTATATATTGATTATGTTAATGCAAATGTTTGTTATTCCCTTCTCACGTCTCCTAACACATATGATAAGGATGTGAATGTATGGCATGCTAGACTTGGTCACATTGGCCAGCAGCGTATGAATAGACTAGCCAAAGAGGGCTTGTTGGGCAAAATTGAAAAAGTCGATTTGCCTATCCGTAAGCATTGTCTAGAAGGGAAAACGACAAGAAAACCATTTGGAAAAGGTAAAAGAGCTTAATTTCCTCTGCATTTAATCCATTCGATATCTCGTGGTCCAATGAATGTGAGAGGAAGGCATGGGGCTGTTTATTTCATCACTTTTATAGATGATTATACTCGATTCGGATATGTCTATTTAATTTCTCACAAATCTGAAGTAATAAGTTGTTTCAAAAGGTTTATGAACCTGGTAGAGAATCAATTAGACAAGAAAATAAAATCATTGAGATCTGATCGAGGACGAGAATATTTATCTGATGAGTTCAGAAAATTATGTGATGAAAAAGGAATAGAAAGACAGTTATCTATTCCGTATACTCCTCAACAAAATGGTGTTGCAGAGAGAAGAAACAGAACCCTACTAGAAATGGTTAGGTTCATGATGGCACATGCTAACTTGCCTATCACCTTTTGGAGTGATGCGTTGTTATCTGCTGCCTATATACTTAACCGTGTGCCTTCCAAATCAGTTGCTTCCACTCCATATGAGTTATGGACAGGTAGAAAACCAGACTTAAGTTTTCTTAAGTCATGGGGTTGTGCTGCCTATACACTTGAATCCTCTCACAAGTTTGGGAAATTGGGTCCCGTGAGGCAAAAATAGTATTTTCATAAGATACTCGAACACTCAAAAGGGTATGTGTTCATAGGTGAGCAGGAAAGTGGGAGTATAACTGAATTTGAATCACGAGATGTCACATTCTTAGAGGATGAATTTCCTAAAAAGGGCGAAATAGGGGAAGACAACACCCTATTTGAAACCTCGAATCAAGATAATGATCTTAGTGGAGTTCGTTCAAGTGGGAGTAATATGAGAAGTGATGAATTGAATTCGACTCATTCTCAATTGCAACCACATGATGAGACGACATCATTATCTAATCCCAAAGTGGGAGCATAATGGGGAATGATGTGCAAAGAGCACAAACTCCCATACGGCGAACAAGTCGCCAAAGTATTCCCCGTCGACGTTGACATTGAAGGGGAAACTTTTATGGTTGCTCCACAAGATGAGGATGAGCCTAGAAATATTAATGAGGCTCTAAATTGCCCCAAGAAGGAAAAAATGAATTCATGCAATGGAAGAGGAAATGGAGTTAATGAAATCAAACCAAGTCTGGGAACTGGTTGATCTTCCAAAAGGACGCAGAGCTATTGGGAACAAATGGGTTCTCAAAGTAAAGCGAAAGGCTGATGGCTCGATAGAAAGGCATAAGGCTCGCCTTGTAGCGAAGGGGTATAATCAACAGAAGGGATTGATTATGAAGATACGTTTTCTCCCGTAGTAAGATTTACCTCGATTCGCATTATTCTAGCAATAGTATCTAGTATGGATCTTGAGTTACATCGATGGATGTAAAGACTGCTTTCCTCAATGGAGAATTAGAGGAAGAAATATACATGGAACAACCAACTGGTTTCATGGTAAAAGGCCAAGAAGAAAAGGTGTGTCGACTTTTGAGGTCGATATACGGCCTTAAGCGATCATCGAGACAATGGTATATACGTTTTCATAATGCCATAATGGCATATGATTTTACAATGATTGATGAGGATCATTGTGTATATATCAAAAGATCCAATGATCAATTTGTGATCATATCATTATATGTTGATGATATACTGATTGCCGGAAGCAATATAGAGTTTGTTCATACTGTCAAGAGTTGGTTGTCTCCCAACTTTGAAATGAAGGATATGGGTGAGGCTGCATACATTCTTGGAGTTAAGATTTCAAGAGATCGTTCGAAGAGATCGTTGTCTCTTTCGCAAGAAACATATATAAATAAAGTTCTTGAACGATTTCGTATTAGACACTCCTATTGCGAAAGGTGAAGGATTGAGCCATAGACTGTGTCCGAGGACTCCACAAGAAAAGGAACAGATGAAACATGTTCCTTATGCTAGTGCAGTTGGGAGCTTGATGTACGCTATGATGTGTACAAGACCCGACATATGTTTTGCAGTTGGAATGGTGAGTAGATACCAATCCAATCGAGGTCCAGCACATTGGAAAGCCGTTAAGAGAATACTGGGGTATCTAAAGGGAACTGCTGATTATACGATGAGTTATCAAGGAAAGGATCTGCAACTCAAAGGCTATTATGAAATTGATTAAGGAGGAGGTTTAGACGAAAGGAAATCTACCTCTAGGTTTGTTTCCTTATTTAATACCGGCACCATATGTTGGAGCAAAGTAAGAAACAAACGTGTATAGCCTTGTCCACGATGGAAGCTGAGTTCGTGGCATTATCAGCAGCAAAGTACAAGAAGGAGTTTGGCTTAAGAGATTTTTGGATCATTTAGGTGTTATTAACAAAGCTGCACATCCGTTATTAGTTAACTGTGATAGCCAAGCAGCTATAGCGTACACTAAAGATCCAAAATATCATGGCAAGACCAAACATATAGATACCAAGTATAACTTTGTAAAAGATATGGTTGCACGAAAGGATGTGAACTTACAGTACATATCTACGCATAGAATGGTAGCAGATCCTATGACAAAGCCAATACCTAGAGACGTGTTTTGTGGTCATGTAAAATCTCTAGGATTGCGTAGAGTCCGATGTACCGGATTGTTATTTCCCTGAGTTGTTCACAATTAATGAATTTGTGTTTTCATTGTTAATGCCTATGAGTTTTTGTTTGATCTTTATGCATCTTAATGCTTGGTGCATTACTTTATGTTGAGAAAGTATGTCGGACAGATAAGAGATTAGCCCACTCACACGGGTAATCGCCTCTATTTACTATGTAATAAATAGAGATGAGACGTTTTTTAAGCTTATTATCTAGGTGATAATCGAGAGCTCAATCTTAAAATACGTATGTCGCCTTAACTGAGTGTTAAGATGAGGGCATAGTACTTGCGATGTCCGAAAGTAAAATAACCCACACATTTTACTTTATCTGTCTAAGATGCTAGATGTGAGTTCTGATGAATTTTGTGAATGAGTAAATACGTGAACTCAAGTTAGACATTGGGTATGTCCGAACTATCATCTGTACGGTATTGATGGTGTAGACATACGCTCCATGGGAAAGGAGTTAATACCGTAATACGTATTTCATACTACGTATGCATGAGACGACCTATAAGAGTGGCAAAAGTTTGATCTCAACTTTTATGACGTGTGAGACTCTTGAGGAATTGAGTTTCTCAATTATAGGGCCCTCATGACTCTTACTTATTCTCAAGATTTCTATTTAGTGTTTGCTATCTTAGAATGTTGCCAATGGTCATGAGATGATTCGATCTAATGGGACATTTCTAGAAAAGCAAGTTGAACTGAAATTGAGAGTTTGAAGGAAAGAGGAAGATCGGATTTGTAGAATCACATTGTGGTTTTGTATTCACAGTCGACCAATTATGACTGTCTTTGGGATAATCATAATTGTGAATACAATATACATATATCATTGTTTAAATGAGATTAAGAGAGGTATAAATGTGATCGATCGATCTAGGGTAATGCATACTAAATTTACTCGGAAAATGATGCCCAATATGAGCTGCTATATATTCCTAACAGATGTATAGCAACGAGCTCTCAAAGTATCTTTGGTCGAACGGATTATTCACCGGTATGAATGTTGAAAGAGGAAAAGAGGAATTTTCAGTTGATGGGCCTCAGTTGGGCCTATCCGCCCATGTTGGTTTTGGTCCACCATGTGCGAGTGGGAGATGATGGATTTAATAAATGGGCCTAAGCTGGCCCGGCCATGATGGGCCTAAAAGTCCGGCCCATGGGAATAAGGCCCGTGGAAGGGAAAGGTATAAAAGGGATGAGAGAAAGGAAGAACGTACCTCTTGGCATTTTGTACGGACGTTCACTTTCTCTTCAAGTATTCTCTCTCTCTCTCAAAAGTCAAGAAGTGACGCCATCTTCCATTTTTGGCGAATTTTCGACATCGGATCGAACGGGACTGAATCCTCTTCCTCAATACGGCGTTGGTGTCTAATCTGTGGCCAACAAGGTACGCTCAAATCCGTGGTGTGCTTTTGATCGGTGATACGTGACATTCCCGGGCTTATCTTCCGCATATGATTTAGGGGCTCGGTTTAGGTGCCGAATCCGGTTTTTTTGGGGATCCGATGATCCCAACATTCTTATTCCCTTCTATTTTACTGAACGTATGAGATTGATCACTAGAGCTCATATGTGTTCACCCAGATATGCCTCAAATATGTGTTGAAGTTGCATCATGATTATAAATACCATTCTTGTGCAACTCTGTCTCTTGGTGTCTCTTTGCAGACTCGTTTTCTACTTCTTTTTCCTTTTTCGAATTCTCGGATGCCGAAGACACGCGACACAACAGAGGGTATTGATTTTTATAAGGTTTAGTCAGTACCACGACCTGCATGAGCTGAGATAGTGATTTCATCTGTAGAAATCCCATGTATCGTCGTGGTTCTCCTGGGACAACTTCTTGTCCGTACGATTCAGAGCAGACCTCAAATTTTTACTTTTAGTTCCATCCATCTTTGTGCCAAGATTAGATGGCTAACACACATCGTACGCTTGTTTTCATCAGCATCTTCCAGAAGATAGAAGTTCCAGTTTCTTTGCACTGATTTTCTTTGATTGAGTTTGTTCATTTCAGTTCAATGGATACGTTTCAGCCGAAAGATTGGAAGTAAATATCCCATTGACAAGTTGATAAAATGGAAGTCTAGAAACTTTAAAATGATCATCTCCTAGGAAAATTGTTGCAAATTTCTCCAGCTCTTTTTATGTAAAAATGAAAGTTTTATCTTAGTTATCTGATAGTCAATTTTCCAAACAACACACAATTCGGAATATTATTCCGCCATAAGTAACACTAGCTATGTATTTTGCTAAAAATATTGCTCCTGACATTCCAATGAGCCTTTCTGTTTCAGACAAATCTAAGTTTTTAGGCTTACATCTAAATGAAAAGCTACTAAATGAATAAGTAAAACATTCCTTTTAGCTACTCATCGATTGCATACATAGAAATATCATCGTGAATATGACTAGATAACCTATTTCATTCCACTTTTTGTCATCGTGAATATGACAGGAAACTAGGAAGCAACTTGCAGTTCGCTCTAAAAGGAACAGTGGAGACCTGAAAGGAAAGAAGAGATGTGCATGCCATTTACTAACACTGGGTCACCGAAACGTGTCGAGAGAACTGCTATACAAATAGAGGAAATCACTATCATAGGATACGATCCCATAAACACAGCGCTTTAGATGTACCTGACAGAAAATATTGGATTGGCTATTGCATGACACAAGGGAGGTACATTGGAGAAGAACATTTGAACAACTTGGCAAAATTGTTACTTCATCCGTACCACTAAAACAAGCAACCCCCACAGGAATGAAGAACAGTAAAAGACAAGCTGACATTAATTTTTGCACTTCTCAGCAGCCTTCAGTCTTTATTGTCTGTTATCAACTATCTATGAGCTGCAAATTCCTATGCTGACAAAGTTTGCGTACATCACTTCCCTAGAGCTATCCTGTGAATGGGTTAACTCCGATGAATCGTCCCATCATTTAAAGATAAGGTTGTGGCAGGTTTTGTCGCAAGGGTACGCACAATCGATGGCCTTCACCACTGCTCGATCAAAGTACCAATTCCCAACAGCAATCGCAATCGGCTGCACATCAATGTTGAGAATGAATAACATGAATAATGTGTTTGTTCTCTGTTTAACTCGGGTCATGCATGAGTGTTTAGTATATTCATCAAGTGAGGATGATGCTAGAATCAGATACAACAATTGTACCTGGCTTCCGATAAGCGGAGAATCGTCAGCAAACCAAGTGTCCTGCCTCTCAGACTGGCAGTGGGCAAAACACGAATTGATAAACAAACCATTTTGGTTAGACTTAGAGAAATCTTTTATCACATTCAGCATTTGACTCCTGAACCCTATTTGAGACACGCAGAAACAACAAGCATGATTAGTAAGTCCACTGTGGATGCATATTTTATTACTTCCCAACATAATGCCAAAGCGAAACTCACCTTGCAGAAACTGAATCTGCAACGAAGTGCATTTGCCATGGTTTAATGTACATTCGTGCCAATATCCCTGGGGATCAGCCGCTGGTGGAGCTAGACTGGCCTGTATCTGAATTATAAAAATATAAATGATGTTAAAATCTTCACAGGTAGCTCAATTCATTGCCCTATGCATTGCTTGATGTTGCTTGATGTTGCTTTCTGTAGAAGAGAGTTGTTACCTGCCATGAATCGTATGCCGCATTGAGCAGAAATAGGGGGGTCTTGATGCTGGCAATCAAGTTTTGTGGGAAAAAACACTGGGAAGGATAAACATTAGGAGAGAAGAACATCAATTTGGGAATGAGTAACTACATTTACTGTGCCCATGATCAGACTTGTGAGCGCAAGATCTGTATGTATGGAAACTCAAGGACTCAAGTTGATAGCAACAGAATACCAGCGTAGGGTCAAGGTGATCGGTGCACGTGCGTGGAAGATTCTGTTTCACCCCCTGAAATCATAAGAAAATATTAAAACATAAACTTTTGGCTATTAGCAAAATTTAATAAAAAAGTTGGCCAACCAGAGCTTGAAACTGGAAGGCGTCGGAGATATAAAATGTGCTCCTACCTGCAAATCCACTACACCGTTGTAGAAGTTTCTGAGGGTCCGCACACCAGATACATCAAACCTAGAATCCAGGGAAATAAAGCCACCAGAGACAATTTACGAGATGCTTCATGAAGTGAAGCGTGAGAAATGAGGACAAAATCAAGGCATATTGATACATACACATCAAGAAATAATCCGCCATCACTCAAGCACTTCACTTTTGTTGTTTTTGGGAATAGATCACGAAACTCATCACAGTGAAGAATTGATGCCAGGCCACCAGCAGAGCACCCAGAAAGAAGGACCTAGAAACCCAAAAATTTTGTACAAAAAGAGTTAAAGATGACTAAAGAGACAGCAACATTCAGAGGTTCAATGATCATGACCATTACACAGCAGTAGAATTAGAGATTTGTGTTCAACCTGTCCGGCGGATGACATTCCCTTCGACATCAGATCTTCCATTGCAGCTGACCATATGCGCTGTCCTCTGAACTCTAGTTGTGCATCCTTCAGTTGAAGTTGTTTATACTTTAGAATCAACATGCTTAATGAAATCTAAGCTAACATTCGATGGAAGTCTTCTTCTAATTTGCTTATTTAGCCAATTCAAATAATGCTTTGGCAATTTATTTGAACATTAGTCATGTGGTTGGGCAATTTATATTTAGCAGACATACACCAACAAAGAAACACAGGAAGGTCAACCAATCAAACATGCTCTACTGCAAAGGGAAAGCTTTCTCTGTCCACAAAAATAACAACATATGACTGCATGATGTCATATCTCTATTAAAGGATCTCTACATCTAACTTAGAATCACTAGACTGAGAAGTTCAATGAAAAATGAACCTTATCTTGAGTGTCCCCAATAAAAGATGCACCATCACAGTAGCGAAGCTTCACTTTGTTCCAGTTGAAAAAATCTGCACATTGGAAGTCCTTTAAAGTTAAGCCTTCAGAAGCATAAGGAAAGTACAAAGACTAGAACCAAAGTTGGGAATAAATTTTAGGCAGAGCATGAAGAGAACCAGGATTTTCTTCAGGGTTGCTGCTCAGTATTCCAGTGAAGGGTATCTCTTTTTCCATGTATGTAGAGGATCCACGTCGAGTTTTTTTCCGATAAACACAAGATCTCACATCGTTGCACCATCCTCCACCCTGCCATAAGGTACCTCAGAAAGTGAAGTTTTAATCATGTAATCAGCTATCTTTCCCACTTTAGGGAAAAGCAAAATCAAGTTTTGTGCTTTTTGCAAGTAATTTGTCGAGACAAGACTAACAATGTTTTCTTTGAGATAGATCACAAGAGGATCTCTAATGAATGAGACCGCATACTTTGAATTTACTGCCATTTTTGTTATGTCTTAGGAATGCGGAGAAAAGCACTAGTCAGACAGCTCCAAATAGAGAGGCTATAGTCACGGTTTGATGTGTGATTGGTCATCTCATGTTGTAACGAATATGAAAAAAGACTTGATACGTCTTGTAAAGTTCAATTATACTAAAGGAAGATTAAGACAAGTGTCCACATGCTTCTGGGAAGTGGGCTAATAAGGGACGGTTTACTATGAAATCGTGGCAACATTTTGAAGTTCGAAGTTTGTACATTCACAATAAGGAGCACAAGTAACAATAGCATGTTATGTTATGCATACAGCAACAAATCATGGACCATAAGTTCCTTTAACGAACCTCCAAATTGATGAGCCAACTGTTAGCTCCTGAACCGAATCCTCGATGCAAGTGATACCCAGGTAACGTTCCATCCAAGCAGACTGAAAGCACAAGAAATGCAGACTAAGAACAGGACAGCACGTGCAAATCTACCACTTTAATAGCTCAAACTCACAGAAGAGAAAAATTAGATATATGGAAAGGAGCAAGTTCAGATGAATTTCGTTTAAACTCCAGTCCCACTCGCACATAGACCGACGCATCTAATCAAGACTAAAGATGAAATGAGTTCAGTTTCTGGACACCAGGGGGCCTAGAGAACTCGAACTCAGAAATCAGAAGCTCTGGCTCTAACAATATCTGTTAACACTCAAGCACTTTAATAATGAATCACAATAAACATGAGCCCCCAGAAAGAACAACAGTCCTGTGCACAATCACGGGGAATGCAAATAAAAAAGCCAGCAAGCAAAGGCACTGTAAAATCAAAATGGTCACTGAAGCATTGAGGATGAGTGCTTAGAGAGTGTCACCAGCTCCTTTAGCAGCAGCATGTTGGATGAGAGTGAGGCCAACCATGATAGGGTCATTGGCAACCGCATGGGAAGCTCCATGAGCTTCAAAATGGGACAGCTCTGTTGCATTGAAACCAACCCGAGCATACCCACTCGCCACCTCCCTGAAATAGAGTAGCCCCACAACAATGCCGACCCACAATAGCTTCATTCTGGCACAATACGAAATGCAAAGAGGGCAAGAAATGTCCCCTGCTAATGCCACTGGAGCTAGCCCAGCTTTGAACACAAGTTGCCCCAGAAAGAGCCTGTAGAGAGAGAAAGAGAGAGGGAGAGGGTAATGCTTGCAAGGAGAGTATCGTCTTGCCGGGCTTTTTAAAGCGGCACGTTTCGAATCTCGCCAACGCGAGAATCTTCCTGGTCTCCTCCTTATCAACATGCAAGTGACTTCTTGGCTTAATCTGGAAGACCCAACTGGTCAGCAATCAGCATTTTCGGCAGTGCTTCTGTCATCCGGGTCGTCTTGATGAATTTTTTTTTCTTACACAATCACGTTTGGATGCTCGAAACGCATAACATACGTTTAAGAACCCAATCACGAAAGCATACATGTCAGGCATCAAAGGGTGAATTCGACCTGGCGGTCACTGGACTTTTGATCGGATTCAATTAGCAATCACCGATCGGGCAATGAGCTTTCACTTCAGTTAGTAACACCGCCGATGCATCAACGTTTTTGCATAGAAATCAATCAACTTTCGGTCAGAGCACATCGTCAAAAATCCGAATTAAAACCTTAGTAACTACATCGGTCGAATCTATGCGCACAAAATCAAGGGGACACATAACAATAGCGCTCGTGTTTCGTTATATTGTTGTGTATAATGCAGACAATGTACTCCCATCCCTTGCACTCTCTCACGGAAATCACCTGAGCTTATTCACGCGGAAGAGGTGAAAATATGCTCTCAAAGTGTGGAAAGAATAAACGAGAAAAAGAGAAAATCAATTCGAATTTGACTTCCTTTATTTTACAAAAATAAAATGATTTGAAAAATGTTTTCCTAACAATAATTTATTATATCCCTTAAAATAATCAGCCAACAAAAAATATTTTCCTAACATTTTCGTAAACGATAAAAATAGTGTCCAGTTGTTATTTTTTTTAAAGAGATACGAGTTATTATTTTTAGGAAAATAATTTTCGGGTTTTGCGCAAAATAACTGACGTAGATGATGATGTCTTTGAATATGCTTTATTAATAATTTAATAGGCTGGACCCACCTTTTTTTTTTTTTTTGGTTGGTTGGGTCTCGATATGCTGGACTTTAGTGGGCGACTCTTTCGTGGTCATTGACTACCGCAACGTTTGTCGTGGGGGCGACCCGTGCTTTGAGGGGGGCGCAGATCTGGAGGCGCCTCCCACATCATCGATCTCCGCACCGTCGCCTTCATTTACTCTGTCAAAGGCGTTCCATTCACGCAATTCCCCTTCCTCCCTCCCCCCCCAGATCTCCTCCTCTGCTCCGCGCGAAATTTCCTCGCTCGGCATTTATCCGGAAGATGAGTGTCGGATAAGTTCCACAACACTAATTTAGCCATGAATTTTTAATTATATGAATATAATTATAAATATTTTTTTATTTAAAATTAACTCATTCTTTTCAATTAATTTTGACTGAAATATTCTTTGAGGTGAACGTTAACTATTTTGCATAGTATATGACTGGCGCTGACGTGAACGTTATTAATAATGTTTTAATAATTTTCAATTTTTTCCTTCATTTTTTCTCCTCTTTTCTTGTGCGGCCATCACAATATGGCTGGTAAAGCTACCCTCACCAGATTTAGCTAGATTAGACATCGCCTGGGTGAGGGTAGCCCCGTCGACATTTGCCCTCGCCCTAACAAGGCCGACCTTGCCTGTGGTAGTGAGGGCCACCCTTGCTCAGGCAAGACCATCCCTCGCTAGCCCTTGGAGGAAAACAAAGGAAAAAAAGAACGAATTTTCTTTTAAAAAAAAATAGCGAGATTAGACATCGCCTGGTTGAGGGTAGCCCCGTCGACATTTGCCCTCGCCCTAACAAGGCCGACCTTGCCTATGGTAGTGAGGGCCACCTTTGCCCAAGCAAGACCATCCCTCGCTAGCCTTTGGAGGAAAGCAAAGGAAAAAAAGAAAAAATTATAATTTTATTAAAATCTTATTAAAAATGCCAATGTTTAATGCCAGATGTACCTTGGAGGATACCTAGCATTTACCTCTGTAACATTCGATCAAAATTAGCCAGAAAGACTATATTAACTCTAAATCAAAAGATTTAGGTTTAAGTTGATATCAATATGATAGGTTTATGACTTTTTCTAATACTTTTCCGGCTTTTCCTACAACTTTATTATACGGCTCATGCAATTCCCATCGTCAGGACAAAGTGCCAAAGGTCCCGCGCTTTGTGCGAGACTCCTCTTGATGCTTTCATAAATCTCAGCCGGCGGTGGCAACCTCACTTTCATGAATCAACGGTAGAGATCTACTGAGATGCCGATGGAAGTATCCACCGTGCGGAGCGGAGGATCCACGTCCTGAACGGCAATTGCAATCGGATAAAAGAACACCAAGGATGATGTATTCAGACTTCGAAAGACAGTCGCGGCGAGATTCAAACCCTCTATTTATCATATCGATTTCGTGCGTTCACCTTAAATCAGGCAGGCCTCAAATCAAATATACAATAAGAGATGCCAATTTTAGGGACTAAAATGTCCCATGCACTTGAACATTCATAGGTCATATAATAACTTCTCTTCGTGTCCCAAGGCTTTGAGCTTAGCTGCCTTTTTTTTTTTTTTGTTAACTGAGAAACCGCTGAAGATCATCCTTCGGGGATCACACAACTCTTCAGTACCCGGTGGCACTATTGGGCCTCACTGTAAGATATTATTTAGACGTAAACCTCGAGAGAGGCTAGTCCAGGATCCCAACATCAGGACCCTCACTTCAGACACTTTAGCAACAAGAGGGTTCGAACCATCGACCTCTGCGATAAAAGAGAGAACTCACACCAATTGCGCTGCCTGTGGTTGGGTTGAGCTTAGCTGTCTTCATTGTTGATTATTTAAGAGAACCCTTTTTTTACAAACATTAATTTTTTAAAAAAAAACTGTTTTGATTTTGCAAATGCATGAGAAGTGTTGTAGGCATATTAACAGTTTAATATTTATACATATGGGATAATTTTAAATGTTTCGAGTCAAATAAAAGTCAATAGAATCCCAAGGTTTAAAAACAATAAATAAGACCTGACCAAGATTAACCTACGGATCAGAATAGATGAGATTAGATTTGCAGCATTTAATTCGCTTCCGCAATGTAAATTTATTAGAAGGCGATCTAATTGTGGCGAATCTAATCTAATCTAATCTTAAAAAAAGAATTGGGAAATTATTTTATAACGAGCATCGAGCAGTCGAGCATCTAGCCAAATTCTTTTGCTTATAAAATGGGGAACATCGTAATGCTCGTCACGAGTCTTTGGTCGGAAGCAAGAGAGGGAGCGCCGCGACAAATTAATGGGAGAGAGCATACGAAGTTTCGGCTCCAACTTTATTAAAGATTTAGAATGTAATGTCCAAAGATCTTGATCGCCCAAGTTCCTTTTTCTTTGGGACTAAGGTTTTACGTTGCTTCTGCTGTCTTTTGATTCGTTATCCACATCTCGAATCAACTTTTGTATGATAGGTATGGGGCTAGGTTGGGTTTGTCTCCCGGGGCTCAACTCATCATCCTAAAAAGATGGAAAGAAAAAAGGAAAGGCGCGGAACATTATTGATAGACCTAGAGAGAGAGAGAGAGAGAGAGAGAGAGAGAGAGAAGCCTTGCTGAAGTAGAGAAAAGAGACCGAGAGCGTGGCTTCAAAGAGAGAGATGGTCCAGATTCGATGATGAAATTTTGTCCAAATTGGCTGAAATTTTTGTATGTTGTTCATGAGATCAAGATCTACAAGTTGATTCATTTTGTTTATTGAAATCTTTCTCCAAGTTGTCTTTCAATTTCTCTGTAGTGGGAAAATTGTCCAAAAAGTCTTAAACCTATTGTACTTTTGCCAATTTTATCCTAAACCTTTTAACTTTGCCAATTCAATCATAAACATTTTCATTTCTTGTCGATTCGGTCCATCCAGATAATTTTGGCCGGAAAATGCTAACGTGGACGCCGGCGATGCCACATAGAACTGTAGGCGCTAACGTGGACAATTTTTAATAATATTTTAATATTTTTTGAATTTTTTGAATTTTTATTTTATTTTTTGTTTTTCCTTCTTTTTTTTTTTTTTTCTTTTCTTTTTTGGCTTTTTTCTTTCCTTTTCCGGTGGCCAGCCACGGCCACAGGCAACGGTCAGCCACCGGCCATAGCTAGCTAGCTGGTCCGCCACAGGTGAGGCCCAGCCAAGCGAGGAGGAGCCCCGGCGAGGGGAGCCCTCACCCGGGCGCGGGCCTGGCAAGGGTTGCCTGGGCAAGGCAGACCCTCACCCGTGCCAAGGCGGCCTCGACAGGCATTGGCTGGGCAATGGTGACGCCGGGCGAGGCCGCCTTGGCCTCGGCAAGGGCTCCCCTCGCCGGGGCTCCTCCTCGCTGGTTGGGCCTCACTTGTGGCAAGCGAGGCCAGCTAGCGGGCCGTGGTCGGTGGCGGGCGTCGCCTTGTGGCCGGTGGCTAGCCACCGGAAAAGAAAAGAAAAAGCCAAAAAGAAAAGAAAGAAAAAAAAAAAAAAAAAGAGGAAAAAACAGAAAATTAATAATAATAATTCAAAAATTTCAAAAAATATTAAAATATTATTAAAAATTGTCCACGTCGCGCAATCCTAATCCCGACACCGCCGGCATCTACGTTAGCATTTTTCGGCCAAAATTGGTCGGATGGACTGAATCGGCAAGAAGTGAAAAGATTTAGGACTAAATTGGCAAAGTTAAAAGGTTTAGGACTGAATTGATAAAAGTGTAATAGGTTTAGGACTTTTTGGACAATTTTCCCTTAGATATTTATTGTATTTTTGAGTTAGTCTACCTTTGTATTGATTATATATTGATGTTTTACTCATGCAAAGAGCCTCTAGCTATTTGACTAGAGATGATATCGTGTATCATGCTATTCTTATTGATTGAAGTAAGTTTTTGAGTAGTCCATGATTTTTCTCGCATTGGGGTTTCCACATAAAATTTTGTGAGTGTCGCTTTTCTACTTTGTCCTTTTTTTCAACGCTATATTTACTGATTTGGGGTTGACATTATTGAAATATTGTAACTGGTTACTGTTGGAGTTACTTTGATATTAGAAAGTTGAGTTTTGAGAAAGATTTGGTCCTAAAATAGGTTTGAGCAGTAAATTGTTAACTTTTCTCTCCAATAAAATGGTATAAGAACTAGTGCGATGGATGAAACTAGTAGCACCATAATTAAGTTAAATGCCTCTAATTACTTTATTTGAAAATCTCGGATAAAAGATATATTATATTGATGAGACAAAAGGAGACAGGGAAGATAAAGAATTGAAATGAATGAATCGAAAATGGTTGGCTTTTGACAATGGATTGATGATAGTATTTTTCTTCCAATTGCTCTCCTCACAACATAAAGCATTTTTAATTAAAAGACTTGTAAACTTTTGATACAAGGAAATGAGTAGCATGTCAAAGCACTTGAAAGAATTTCAAGATGTGAATTATTTGAGAAATTTGGAAATTGATCTTGGTGATGAGTTACAAGTAGGATTGTCAAATGGATGAGCCAAGTTGAAAATGATCCGACCTAAATTGACCTATTTAACCCTTGACCCATTTTCATAATATGCAAATTTAGTGACCCAAGCTTGATCCAACCATTTTAAAACCTTGATACTATTTTGAACCTGAAAAAAGCGCTTATGTGCGCACACACAAGGAATCAAAAGGAATTGCTCTAAAGTAATTAGGGACCAACGGAAAATTCGAAAAATTTCTAGGTATGATGACAATGCTAGTCTATGAACTTTTGTCCAATGTGTAGTCATCTTCAACCTCTAATTGAACTAGATCCAAGAATACGGCAAGTACGTGAATACATACAATGCAAAAGGCAAATTATTAGGAGTCATTCAGCTCAAAAACTGATATATGCACTGGACGAATAGTCCTATGAAGGATGATCTTTTTATCCCAATGACAATCGGTTGCCTGCAACTACTCCGAGACGTTTGCAGAAGCAATTCCAGAAAAAATAAATACCATCAAAACCTATCTGAACAGGAAAGCCAAAAAAATTTAGATAAAGTTGGGTATTTACTTCTGTCACAACGTTACAACTAGCAAATCTGACGAACCGAACAAAACGTCATCGATCGCCTGCTTCGCAAATGATCAGATAAGGATCTTGCAACACCCCTTCTGATCTGCAGTTTGACAACTCCATTTATCATTCTGATCTGACCTGCATTTTTCCAATGGCATATGTTTGTAAGAGTGGCTGGAGATTTGGCTAAAAATTGTCTCAACATAATACCCAAAAGCAATGCCTCCTTGTCCTCCTCTACCTTCGCTCTCTATCTGATCCATATGCGCAAAAAATCACTGAACAAATCACGCATCAAACAAAATGCGCTCCTACATTTTGAAACTATAGATAGCTGCAATCCATCACTAGACCGGAGAAACAGAGATAAACACACACATGAAACATGATGCTCATTGTTCAGAGCTTGTCCAGATGTCCTCATAGTATCAAACTGACTGATTCAGGACTCGAGTTCGTCCAGGAGGCTGCGAATTCCGACCATAATGAGGGAGCGATTGAGGAACATATAGACTATAACAAAAGCAGAACAGTCGAAAACAACATTTGAGTTACTCGCTGCAAAGAGACTCCGGCTGGTGTCAGGATGAGAGAGGTTTGATGGGTTGGATCCGAGTCTTCGACCGTTTCGGCTCTGGAATTAGAAACAAGTTCTTGGGAAGTGGGCTTTGGAAAAACGGGTTAAAACATGGGTTATTAACGTGATCCATTCATGACCAGTTTTTTAGGCTTTATTTTTTTTCTCAACCCAGTTTAGCTTGTTTAATAAAAAGCGGAGTTGCCTATATCGAATTGGGCCCATTAAAGTGAGTAAGAAGATGGGTTTGGAACCCATTTTGCTGCCCTAGCTACAAGCAGGTTTATTGTTCGGTGCTCTTCTCAACGGCTGGGATACATTGGTCGTGGAATTAAACAACTCTGCTCCTTACAGTGTGCTTTCTATGACATGCGTAAAGAAATCTACTTCAATGAAGAAACAAAGAGAAAATGCATGAATCAATGCTTCTCACTCGAAGGCTATTGTCATGAAAAATAGAGGGAGAAATCAATGAAGAAATTTCCAGAATTATGATAAAAGAAGCAAGTCAAGAGGAAGGTCAAAATCAAGGCTGAGAGGAATGTGAATTGTAACAATTGTGACAAGACGGCACATTATGCCAAGGAATGCAAGTTAGCAAAGAGAGATAATCATATGATAGAAACAAAGATAGAAAGGAGAAGAGGAAGAAGATACAATGGCAATTTTATCCAACGATGATGTTGTCTTTATCTGTAACAATGCTTGCGTAAATCTTACATGCCAAGACTCTAGTTGGATTGTTGACTCCACAATCTCATTTCATGTTGCCTCAAGGCATGAATCTTTCATATCCTATCGCAATGTTGATTTCAATTGTGCTGGGATGGACAACAATCAGATTTCTAAGATTATTGGCATGAGATGTTTATTAAGAAACTGATGTTGGGTGTAATTTGCTTCCAAGAAATGTCAAATATGTTCCAAACATTCTTCTTCATTTGTTCCCACATGTGCCTTAGATGATGATGGTTACTACAATATAGTTTACGATGGCAAATAGAAACCGATAAAAAAAGTTCAATGATGGTGGCTAAGGGCAAAAAGACTTTCAATCTCTACCCGTGCAAGTTAAGTTAATCAAGGAGGAGGTAAATGCAACAGAGGACTCCTCGGTTGGACTTTGGCATATGAGACTTGGTCATCTCAAAATGAAGGGGCTTGAAGCTCTCATTTAAAAAAAAAAAAGAAAGAAAAGAACCTTCTACCATTGAAAGAGAAAAATATGATAGAAAGTACTCATTGCCTAATGGGTAAACAACTTAAATTTGTATTTCACAGTTCCTCTCGTCACATGACATCAAATGTACTTTATTTAGTTCACATGGATTTTTGTTACATGGATGCTAAAACATTTGGTGGTGCATTATATTTTGTAACTTTTATTGATGATTATTTTTATTACTTTGAAATCTAAAAACCAAGTGTTTGAAGCTTTCAAATAATTTCATTTCAACATGGAAAGAGAAATTGAAAAGAAATTTAAATGTGTTTGAGCTAACAATGGTGGTGAATATAGAGGCTTGTTCAAATGTTATCGCAAAGATCATGATATCAAGCTTGAGAAGATTACTCCGAAAACAACACAACAAAATAGAGTAACGTGGAGAATGAACTGAATAATTAATAATCGGATTCAGTGTATGCTCTCTCACGTGAAGCTACCTAAATCATTCCATTTGTTTTTCTTACTGATCAAAGCTTTCTCCATCAGTGCCTCTTAAGGGGATATTTCAAAGAGCTTAGAGTGGGAAAGATGTTTCATAAAATCATCAAAAGTGTTGTGGGGGCAACCATGCGTGTTCCGATAAATGAAAGATCCAAGCTCGATGACAAGTTTAAGCAATGTATTTTCTTAGATTATGGACATGAAAAATTTTGTTACAGGTTATGGGTTTCAGTTGCAAAGAAAATCTTTAAAAGCTAAGATGTGATTTTCTTTGAGCATTAAACTATTGAACATATCAACAAGTTAGAAAGGTCAAAGAAAGCCACTTAGCACTCTGCAAGTCTAAACCCAAATCCTCGTGTCGTATTGGGTGGAAATCATGGGGGAATTGCAAAGAAATCATGCAATCATGAAGCCGTTGACTCCACAAAGAATGTCGATTCTTCAACTAAGACAAGTGAAATATTGAACGTGGCCCGTTAAGCTAGAATAGACCATTGAACAAGAACAACTAGTCATGCCTCAAGTAAGAAGATTTACAAGAGAGGGCAGACCTTCGCAGAGATATCTGCTGAACAAGCATGTGTTACTCACTAATGTAAAAGAGCCAAAACTTATTAAGAGGTTGTGTCATGTGACCAAATAAATGAGTGGCATGAAGCCATGTAAGAGAAGCTCATATCTTTGCAGGAGAACTACCAATTTGAATTGGTGAAGCCGCCTAAGGACAAGAGAATACTGAAAAACAAGCGGGTGTAACAAGTTAAAGACTGAAAAATATGCTTGCGACCTTGATACAATGTTAGGTTTGTTGTAAAGGGCTTTCTTCAAAAGGAATGAATTGACTTTGAAATGATTTTTTCACTAGTGGTACAAACGTCTTCTATTCAAATTGTTCTTGGTTTAGCAGCTACTTGGGATATAGAAATTGAGTGGCTTAACCCAAAGACAACTTTTATTTATAAAGACTTAGAAGAAGAAAAAATATATAGAATAGTCAGAGGGTTTTAAAGCTAAATGCTAGGAGCATATTGTATGTAGGTTGAGGAAAAGCTTATATTGTCCTAAACATGCGCCAAGGCAGTCATACATGAAATTTAAATCATTCATGGAAAATTATAAATATGGTAAGATCCATTCAAATTCTTGTGTCTTCACAAAAAAAAATTACCAAAAAATGAGTTTATTGTCCTCCTACTCTATGTGTATGACATGTTGATAGTTAGTCATGATTTTGAGAAAATCAAAAGCTTGAAAAACGAGTTAAGTAAAACTTTTGTGATGAAAGATTTAGGGTTGGCTAAGCAAATACTTGACATGAGAATTACTTGTATTCAAAAGAACAGAAAACTTTGGTATATATTGAAAAAGTGCTCGAGAGATTCAATATGAGGAAATGCAAACAAGTGAGTACTCCACTTGCTGGGCACTTCAAGTTGCCTATGAGTGAGAAAGAGAAGGAAGTGATTATGGAAAATACTTATGCATCAGCCATGGGTTCTTTAACGTATGTCATAGTTTGTACAAGACCAGATATTGCTTATGAAATTGGTGTTAAGTGGTTTCTCTCAAATCTAGTTAAACAGTATAGGGCTACTGAAAAATGGATCTTGAGTTATCCTAAAGACACTTCCAAATTCTACTTGTGTCGTGAAAACAGGAAGCTCATTGTTATATGCAGATTATGTTGTTGACATTGACTCTCGAAAGTTCACATCAGGTTGCATGATGACTTTTGCTACAAGGGCAATTTCATGGCAATCAAGATTGTAAAAATGTGTTGCTTTGTCTACAACTGAAGCATAATAAATTGTAATTACCGAATGAGTTAAGTAACTCTTGTGGTGAAGAAATCTCTACGGAATTCTGATTTGAAGCGAGAGAAATGTTATGATAGTGCAGCACTATCTGCCTTACCAAAAATCCAATGTTACTTTCAAGATCGAAATATATTGATGTGAAATATTATTGGATCTAAGAGAAACTAGATAAGAAGTTTGGTTGAGTAAGTCCACACCAATGACAATATGATGATTAAAATCTTGCCCATGATGAGATTAGATTCTTGCAAAAATAAAGCGGGCATGATAGAGCTTCACTTATGAGGCAAAGGATGAGAATTATTGGGCTGAGTCCACCTTGTGGGGGCTGGCTCATCATTTTGAAAAGAAAAAGAAAAAAATCAGAAAAAAAAAAAAAAAAAAAAAGATGATGAACTTTTTGATAGAGGTAGAGAGAGAAGAGCTTTCGCTGAAGCAGAGAAAAAAGGCAGAGAGTGTAGCTTCAAAGAGGTAGTCTAGATTTGATGGTGAAACTTTGTCAGAATTGGCTGAAACCAATATGTTATTAGTGAGTTCAAGATCTACAAGTTGATAAGTTTTCTTCATTGAATTCCTTCTCCAAATTGTCTCACGATTTCACCAGGAGAGGTTTGATCTTTCTTGCCTCTTCGGATTAATCCACCTTTGTGAATATGATGTACTGATGTTTTGCTAATGTGAGGATTCTCAAGAGGTGTGACAAGTGATGAACTATTCATGTTACTCTTGATGATTAGTGGAAGTTTTTTAAACGCTTTCGTGTTTTTCTTCTATTGGGTTTTCCATGTAAAATTTATGGGTGTTATTTCCAACTTCATCTTTTTTGTTTTCAAACTATAATTACTAGTTTGGGGTTGATGTTGCTAGAATATCATGACTAGTTGCTGCTTGGGTTAATTTAATATTAGTTGGTTTAGTTCCGAGAAAGATATGATCATGAACAAGTTTAAAAGTGGTAAATTATTGCCCCTTTCATCGACATAAGGAAAGACAAATAAAAACTGGTTACAACAAAAACCTCACGTGGAAGCACTCCTCATAAGCGTCAATGCACATTTTGCAAACGTTCCTCCTCAAAAGAACATTTAACAAACCTTAAACCTTAAACTTTAACGCTAAACCCCACTGAAAAGATACTCCTAGAGCTCTCCCCTAGCAACCACGGGTTGATCTTATTATCCTGCTTTTCCTCGATCTATCAATCCTGGTTTTTGGAGTTATTTTGTTTAGTCTTTGATTTGTGGTTTGACGGTTGTTATAACTCATGAAACAACAATCAAAACAGAAAACATCTCTATTGATCGAGGGAGAGAAATGATGAAAAAACAGAGCATAGCACTTCATACGTCTTGTGCAAAAAAAAACTGTCGAGTACCACAACTAAAAATAAAGTAGAAACTACTTACGTACGTGCAACACATAACTGCACACAAACGTGCTATTAACTTCCTAGAAAATAACAAAAACATTTAATGCATAACTAAATGAACTTGGCTGTTTTTTTAATAAAAAACAGAGGAAAACAGAGGAAAAAAGAGGAAAACAGCAACAACGGAAAACAGCAGCACTGAGATAAATCCAACAAACTCCTCCTTGGATCAGTTGCTACTGCAAACTCCTATTTTCTCTCTTAACAGCTCAAATCTTCCAGCCTGAAGTGGCTTTGTGAACATGTCTGCAAGCTGATCTTTAGATCTGCAATAGACCAATTTAACTTCACCACTTTGTTGCACCTCACGCAGAAAGAAAAATTTGACTTTGAAATGCTTGGTTTTGCCATGGAAAACTGGATTCTGTGATATTGCTAGAGCAACCTGATTGTCCACATTGACTTCGATACAATCACTGGAATTCAACCACAAATCCTTCATTATCTTCTTCAGCTACAAAGCTTGATTTGCAGCTGCAGTAGCTGCTATAAACTTAGCCTCTGCTGTAGACTGAGCTACAATCTCTTGCTTTTTGGAACACCAGGAGAAACAAGTAGAACCAAGACTGAAACAATATCCAAACGTACTCTTCATGTCATCTACTGAAGCAGTCCTGTCACTATCAGAAAATCCTTGCAAATTAAACTTTTGACATTTCTTAAACTTCACACCAAAGAACAATGTTCCTTTGAGATATCTCAAGACCCTTTTTGCTGCAACCAAATGTAACTGACTAGGACTACTCATAAACCTGGATAAAACACTCACATCAAATAGAATATTTGGTCTGGTTGCTGTAAGATACATGAGACATCCAATCAGACTTCTATACGTAGAAGCATCTACTGCATCTGTTCCATCATTCTTCTGCAGCTTCTCTTTAGCAGCCATAGGAGTGCTTACACTTCGACAATCTTCCATCTGAAACTTCTTTAGAATTTCCTTCATGTATTTTTTCTGACAAATGAAGATCTCATATGAAGCTTGTTTGACTTCCAGACCCAAAAAATAAGCCATCTTTCCCAAGTCTGACATCTCAAAAACTGCAAATAGATCTTGCTTCACCTTCTCTATCAATTCCATATCATTCCCTGTCACTAATAGATCATCTACATAAAGTGACAGAATTACAACACTGTGATTCACTTTCTTGACATAAAGAGTGAACTCACTTAAGCTTTTTACAAAGCCAAAATTCTGCAAATATCGATCTATATTCCCATACCAAGCTCTTGGAGCCTGCTTCAATCCATATAGAGCTTTTCTCAATCTGTATACACTCTCTTCTTGCCCTTTGATACTGAATCCTTCAGGTTGTTCAACAAAAATCTACTCCTCAAGCTCTCCATTCAGGAATGCAGACTTGATATCTAACTGAAATATAGGCCACCCATTCTCTGCTGCAATAGCTAACGGTAGCCTTATTGTATCAAGTTGTGCAACAGGAGCAAATGTTTCAGAATAGTCTACTCCCCATATTTGTGCATAGCCTTTCACAACCAGTCTGGCTTTGTGTTTACTAATAGAACCATAAGGATTGAGTTTTGTTCTAAACACCCACTTAACCCCAATCACATTCTTATCGATGGTCCGTCAACAAGCTCCCATGTGTGGTTTTCGGATCATTGCAATCTCCTCCGCATTGCCGCAATCCACCTTTGATCTTCCTTCGCTTCCACAAAGTTAGATGGTTCGAGCACCGCCACATTGCTTCTTTCATAGATTTCAGCAAGTGACCTTGTGCCTCTCACTCGGTAAATCATCCATACTTGTCTTCCAATCCATCTATAACTTCATCAACCTCTACATCATTGCAGGTTGTTTTTGAACTGTTGCTGTTCTGCACTCTTTCCTTCCATCCAATTCCACTCATCTTCCTCTAGAAAAATAACATCTCTGCTCACAGTCACCTTCCTTGTCATGGGATGGAAAATCTTGTAAGCCTTTGATTGAAGGCTATACCCAATAAAGATTCCAAGCTCGCTTTCTTATCCGGTTTGTCCCTCTTGACTTTAGGAACATGAGTGTAACACAAACACCCAAAACCTTCAAATTCTTCACGGAAGGTCTAACACCATGCCGACTTCAAAAGGTGTTGACTTCTCTAAGGCCTTTGTGGGCAATCTATTCAATAGAAACACTGCAGTATTAGCTGCCTCAGCCCAGAACTTCTTAGGTAACTTCTTCTCCTGCATCATACATCTAGCCATCTCCATAATGCTTCTATTTTTCCTCTCACTGACCCAATTCTGTTGAGGTGAATAGGGAGCAGTGAATTGCTGCATAATTCCTGCTTGCTCACAATTCAAGTTAAACTTGTGAGCAGTATACTCAGAACCATTATCAAACCTGAGCATTTTAATTTTCTTCCCACTCTGATTCTCAACTAAAGCTTTAAATTTCACAAACACATCAGCAACTTCAGACTTGGCTCGCAGAAAATAAATCCAACTCATCCTAGTCATATCATCAGTGAAAGTAATAAAATACCTGCTGCCATTTAAAGAAGACTCAGACATAGGTCTACATAGATCTGTGTGAACTAATTGTAGCTTTTCACATACTCTCCAGCCTCCTCCTTTGAAAGGAAATCTGGCTTGCTTGCCAAGAAGATAAGTTCTGCACTGTGGAAATTCCTCCTCCAAACTTGGCAAGTCATCTGCCAAGCTATTTTTCTGCATAAACGACATGCTCTTCTTGTGAACATGCCCAAGTCTTTTATGCCATAGCTCTGCATTTTCTTCTTTGCACTTTAAAGCCATTTGTTGCATCTCTTGTGGCTTGAACATGAAACTCTTGTCCTTCATTGGGATTCTTAGCACTTCTTTGCTATCTGTATTATTAATAAGACATTCATTCCCTTCGAACTTCACTTTATAGCCCCTCTCAACTAATTGACCAACACTTAACAGATTCTAGTCAATATTTGGCACAAAGAGAACATCACTGATCAGCTTCATCTCCCGATTTCCTTCAATAGCAACTATACCCTTCTCTTGCACTTCGATATACTGTCCATTGTCAATTCTGACTCTGGACCTGACTGACTTGTTTAGACTTCTAAACAACTTCAAATTGCCAGTCATATGATTGGTACAGCCACTATCCACCAGCCATGCATCATTCTTAACAAAAGATTCAGAAAAAGAAGCTACAAACAAGTGCTCTTCCTCAGTTTCATTCACTGCTACCTGTGCTTTTCCTGCTTGCTGGTAATTTTTTTTCTTTGCAGATGGCTTCCATGTGACCCAACTTGTGACATCTTCTACATCTAGCATCAGGCTTTCTCCAACATCTAAAAAACTGATGATTAGTTCCACGACAGTATTGACAAGGCTTTTTGTTCATCTTCCATTTGCTAGACCCACAAGAATTTCCTTCTTTTGCTACAAACTTGGAGTCACCAGCATTTTCTCTGGACTGAATCAATTTCTTCCCTTTGCCTCCATCATTGGACTTCAGTCTAGCTTGCAGTGCACCCTCTACATGCTCTTCTCTTCTCATCAGTCTTCTGTGCTCCTGTGCCTGCAGAGCATTTAACAATTCTGCAAGCTTTATATCAGCTAAGTCTCTTGTATTTTCCAGAGAAGCTATGGTGGCTTCGAACTTCTCTGGAAGAGACACCAGGATCTTCTGAACAAGCCTTTCATCCTTCAAGTCAGTCCCTAAAACT
This sequence comes from Eucalyptus cloeziana, assembly GCA_014182715.1. NCBI lineage: Eukaryota > Viridiplantae > Streptophyta > Magnoliopsida > Myrtales > Myrtaceae > Eucalyptus > Eucalyptus cloeziana. Next base: position 22,070,915 of record CM024635.1, on the reverse strand, counting down.
TTGATTTTTTCAGCTATCCCAACCAGCCTATCAGAGTACTCCTTCACTGACTCTGAATCCTTCATCTGCTGTCTCTCAAACTCCCTCAAGAGATTTAGCACCTTCATGCCTCTTATCTTCTCATCTCCCTCGTATTCATCCTTCAAGAAATCCCATATTGCCTTTGCAGAATCACATCTCATAATCCTTGTGAAGATAGTGGGTGAAACAGCAGCATACAAGCAAGACTTTGCCTTAGCCTTCCTTGTGATTCTCTCTTTATGGTACTTTATCTGATTTAAGGTCGGATTATTTGGAAGTGGAGCAACCTCATAATCATCCTCCACAGCCTCCCATAGATCATGACCCTCCAAGAATGCCGTCATCTTGACAGCCCATGCCTGATAATTTTCCCCAGTAAAGACTGGAGCAGCCATTGTAGAGAATCCACTCGATCCTGCCTCCATCAGCTTTTTCTTTGCAGATTGGAAGCAATCTTCACTCACTTACCCTCACTTCACAGTCCCTTAAGATCCCTCAGATGCTCTGATACCAATGTTATAACTCATGAAACAACAATCAAAACAGAAAACATCTCTGTTGATCGAGGGAGAGAAATGATGAAAAAACAGAGCATATCACTTCATACGTCTTGTGCAAAAAAAACTATCGAGTACCACAACTAAAAATAAAGTAGAAACTGCTTACGTACGTGCAACACATAACTGCACACAAACGTGCTATTAACTTCCTAGAAAATAACAAAAACATTTAATGCGTAACTAAATGAACTTGGCTGTTTTTTTAATAAAAAACAGAGGAAAACAGAGGAAAAAAGAGGAAAACAGCAACAACGGAAAACAGCAGCACTGAGATAAATCCAACAACGGTCTGGTGGTGCTCGGAGATCGGGATTTTGCCTTGGGTTCGTCGAGGCTTTCCAAGCGTTCTGTTTAGTCTCGGCTGCACAAGTGTTGTGTATGCTTTTTGGCTTTCCAGTTAGATGGTTTCAGAGTTCTGACTCGAGCACGTAGATGGACTATGAAAGTGGAAAGACAGTTTATAATACCAGAAAAAAAATGAACGAAAAATCAGGTAATATTAGAAATTACAGAATTCCCAGAGACACGTCTTTTCACAATTGCGAAGTGCAATGTAGACATATGATTAATGAAGAAACACCGGAGATTTTGTAAAAGCGGCTTTTAATTATATAGAAACCGAAAACCTATATCAAAATTTAACTTCAGAATCCAAGCCAAGGGTGTGCCGAGAAGCTGCATTTGACTGATCACGGCGCACCACGCGCAACGTCAGCCCAACCAAAACTAAAGGCAAAGTAGAGAACAATCTATTTCCCAATATACCGATCTTAATCTTGCAGTTGATTGTGCTTTTCACCTAGCTTACATGATCTCCTGCAACAGCAGTTTCCGTTATTTCTGCAGCATTATCGTCTTTAGCGACAGGCTTGGCGGCAAAGGCAACAGGATTAATCACGGGTCGTTCTGGGTGCTTTGGTCGGTCGTCATTTTATTGCTTGCAATTAGAGGCGTGCCGTCCGTGGCCCCCGATTCCATCTCTGAATCAGCAGGCTCGTCCGTCTTATACTTGTACCAAGAGGCGGCGACCAGGTATACTCCAAAGTTGAGCGTGCTCAGGACGGCCAAGAACCAGTAGAACAGATTGACATTATTCTTGTTGATGTCCAGCCCATGTAGCCATCCTTGCTTGCTAGGACTGATCTCCTCGGTGACCGCATTGATGATGTTCACAAAGATGGAGCTCAAGAAGTAGCCGAAGGACAGTGAGAGCCAAGTGAACGACGTTGAGAGTGACCTCATCCCGACCGGTGCCTCTTTGTAGAAGAACTCCAGCAGCCCAACGAGCGTGAACATGTCAGCGATCCCGAAGATGCCATACTGCAGAGACAGCCAGAAGAGGCTAATGACATGGGAAGGGGTCTTGTTAAACTCGTTTCGTCGCTTGACCTCAACAATCCCAGCGACGGCCATGGAGATCACAGACAAGACAAGGCCGACCCCAACACGCTGGAGCTGTGTGATGCCCGACGGGTGGCCCGTGAGCTTGCGGGCAAAGGGGACAAATACGAACTCGTAGATCGGGATGAGGATGGACATGAAGAGGAGGGGGATGACGGGAATGGACGGTGCCGGGACCTTGAGGGTCCCGAGGTGCGGTTCCATGAGTTGGCCCTGCTGGACCGAGAAGGTCTGGAGTTGGGCCATGCATGTGTTCATGATGATGGTGCTGGCCAAGATTGGAAGCATCCTGGTCAGGACTTTGACCTCTTCAACTTGGGTCACTGTGCACACTTTCCAGGGCTCAGGCTTTGATTCTTTCAGTAAGATTGCTGCTTTGTCTAGGAACCTGCTCCCGAGCATAAGATCAATCAGTCATTCGCGTTGCCAAACTATGGATCGACATCCGAGCCTTCAGCTTGATAATTATTTATTGGCGTTGGGATAAATCTAACATTCGTCGATCGATGTTGTATTAACGCATTTTTTTACCTGAATTGGTCGGTATGAGCGATTTTGGCCACTGCTAAGGCACTGCTCTCCTTGTCGCTGATCTCATACAAGTCAGCTGAATTCTCTGGTAAAGGCAACTTCCTGTTCTTGATGGCCAGAAGCACAACCTGTCCGATTATGACAGCAACAAACTTGAGTTCCATCCTCTAATCTGCTTTTTCATTGGACTACATATACCAAGATTGATTTACAAGAATGACGCTACAAATTTTTATTGTGGGCTTGAATTCGACCTACTTAGATATCTATTGATGAAAATAAATTAGCCGGACCAAGCAGAGGTGTCCCGCTGGATCTCGCTTGATCTACTGGTATCCAAGTGGCGGATTTGCCTAGTCTTTGGCTCATGTAATTAGAGACCGTATTGCAGTTTATTACATCGCATAAACCCATGTTATATAGTAACTTGTATTCCAAACATGTGGCACATGTACCTGGTTGCGGTAACTTTAAGATCTCACCACATACGGTAGAGATTAATGGGTGCACATGCATGTCGTTGGTGCCAAAATTTCTCTCCTAGCACTAATTTTTCACTTTGCACCGATTTACTAATCAAAGAAGGAACCCAATAACTATACCTGCCAAATTCGGAGGAGTGGGCTATCTCCGGGCCGCTGCAGGCGATAAAACGGCTTTCCCATAGCCAAAACGACAAAGCCAATAGTGCTAGCGATTGTTGCCATTAAGAAACCCCAGTGCCAACCTTTGTTCATGCTGACCCACACGATGGCCGTGACCCCGATGGTGGCGCCGGCTGTGGTACAGAGGGTGAGATAGTTGAAGAAGGTGGCGAGAGCGCCAGCCTCGGTAGGGTCCCTCTGGTCGAATTGATCTGCTCCAAGCGCGGGGAACGCACCACGGACACCACCGTAACCGAGGGCCAAGAGGCAGAGGGTGGCATAGAAGTAAGTAGCTGTCCCTCCGCTTGATTTCCCAGATGGGTCCGGGTGTAAATGCTTGGAATGGGCCTCAATGGTTAACATTGCCAAACCCTGCATGCAATTTAGCGCAAGTCACAAGGCATTAAGCTAGACTAGATCATGAACCAAAGTCGATCCTAGAGTTATAGCTGAAATCAAAAGTCAGAGTCATCCCAAATGAAGAATATCAGTATACCAAAACTTCGATGCTTCCGAAAATAAGACATGTCGTGAATCTGCTCAAGTAGGTATCGGAGATGAAGCCACCAACGAGCGTGAGCAAGAAGGTTGAACCCATGAGGTTGGTCAAAGTGTTAGAAGCGGTTGCCGCATCGAAGTGCATCACATAGAGGAAGTATAGAACCAAGGTCGCCATGTTCGCGATGAACCCCATGTTGTCGAGCCCCGACTGGACTGTGGAGTGAAAAAAAGAACGTGACGATGTCAAGTCCAATACACGATGACGACTCACAACCACGAGAAAACTGAAGATGTTTACTTCTGCTAACAACGACATAAAAAAGACTGTTGACACGGGACTGCACATATATCAATAACATAAGAGGTCCGATAAAATCTACGATTTTTCACTAGGGATGTTATGATTGGAGTTAACGCATCGATTGTAATTACCGAAAATGAAAGCGGAAGCTCGGAATCCTCCCTTTCCTTTCTTCCATGAGCCTAAAGAGTCGTCGCCTGTCTTGGTTATAGCTTTTCCCTCTTCCTGCATGAACGCATTGAAAGATGGTCATCCTAGAGAGAAGTTGGGGGAGGGGGAGGGGGAGGAGGTGGGGGTGAAGTGTAGCGGAGAGGTGAAGTATAGCTAACCATGGTGGAGACTTCAGGCCTTTGAAGCTTAGTTTGAGAGAAAGAGGGGGTGATGCTACTAGCAATTTGGTGGCCAGAGAAGATATAGTTGATCAAAGGCTTTGTGTATAACTTTCAACGCTTTAGATTGATCGCCAATCCCCATCCCCATCTCTCTCTCTCTCTCTCTCTCTCTCTCTCTCTCTCTCTCTCAGCTTGTAAATCTCGAAAGACCCTTTGTCCCCCTCAATTAATTTAATTGGAGATTGGGGAGTCCATCATATGCATATAATATAGTCAACAAGATTGTGACAATTTCATTGAATGAAATGACTTAGATTTGACCGGCAGACAATGGATTAAGAATTTTGATGGCCGCACGCGTGACTCTCTCTCTCTCTCTCTCTCTCTCTCTCTCTCTCTCTTAGCTTGTAAATCTCGAAAGACCCTTTGTCCCCCTCAATTAATTTAATTGGAGATTTTTTTTTTTTGGTCAGTCCTACTCTAATCCTACTCTAACACTCACTCTAAGACTTTTGCCCTACCTCCTTGCAGGGCGTGGGAAAAGAATTTTGATGGCCGCATGCGTGAATACTTCTTAGCTGCTAGAGATACGCTTCGCATGCTAAATGACGAAGATAGTTTCACGAATACAAAAGGTCTCCTCAAATTGAGCGAGAGTCTGATTCCTTAACTTTCTAGATAATCTTCCGGTTAATTTGTGGTAATTCACGTTCAAAAAGCGAAACGATTTCCAGATTGGTTAATTTCGAATGGTTAAAATGATTCGATAAAATAGCTTATTGGCCTAGACATTGGAAGAAAAAAGCAAATTATGGAGTGTTTCATGTAATACTAAATTTTCATTTGCGTAGGTCATTCAACGTGGTTCGCATAACACATTTCTTACGAAAATGATTTAATAAAAACGACTAAAAGAGAAACCGTAGCACAAATCATCATTAGTTTCTCTTCGAAATAAAGCGATGGGACGAAAAACTTCATGTGTCCCATTAGCATATCGCCAAGGAGTAATACAGATTTGATCCATCCTGATGCTATTGTGATTCTCGAACTCGACAAGGAATAGAATACTCATCACTTACCAGTGGATCTTCGATTCTTTTCTCATTGTTCCCTCCACTAATTACGTTTAATTTATTGCCAAGTAACTATAATTTATCATCCATCTATGGTCATATGAGAGAGAGAGAGAGAGAGAGAGAGAGAGAGAGAGAGAGAGAGAGAGAGAGCAGCAGCAGCAGCAGCATAGGACAAATGGCTTTGAAATAATCGCTGGATGATGTTGAGTAATCGTCTTGTTTCATGATTACAAGTCTGACGCACAAAACCTGAAATTACATTGTGCTCGGACTGAACGAGAGCCCCCAAGCGTGTACCTTAGTGATCTTATCCAATTCTCTACTTGTCGGTATAGAAAAGTTGTGGACCTGTAACTTGTAAAGGTGTTTGAAGAGGGGCCATAGAGGAGAGAAAGTGTTGTTAGGTTATGCTACATCATTGTCGGAGAAACATTACATGGATGTGCAACATGCATCTATATTCTATATAGGACCTAACTGATAACCTGGTCCCATCCGCATTTTCCACGGATGAGGTACTTTAAAACCCCGGCACCGATCCCGCCTCCCTTTAATTATGTACCTGCATATGTATCGTGCGAGTAAAAAACCTCGACACTTGTCCTCTTAGGTAAAGTAGAGAGGACAATAATTTGTTTTGAATGTTCGAATTGCTTGGTTTATAAGAAGTCCGTTGCAGTAACATTCAAACCCACGCACTGAAAGAAGGCTAACCTACAGACGAATGAAGAAGAGTGCGAGAAATTAATCTCGATCTCCGGCTCTTCTAACATGTTGGAGGTGAGTACCTTGCCTTTTATACTAAAAAGTTTAAGCTATTCAATAATAACGTTGATAATGTTCCTCATATGAAAAACCTTGACAATAAAAACCACTGTTGTAATCTTTCCACTATTGTATTATTATAAGGGATTAGCTTAACATGGATTGCATTTAGGGTTTCCATAAACAAGATTCTTGTTATCTACACCAATTATTGGGAGATTATTGGATATTGAGTCCCATCCTTCAAGAAATTGAATTCTAATAGGGGATGTGTCGAGATCTTTCTCATGCGATATGGAACAGGACGCGCTAAGAAGAGACACTTGCAACATCTGTAATGGACTATGATCACCCTGCTTTAGGGTTTAATTGGTTACGTGGTGAGATAAATATTTGAACTTTGTGCTTAAGAAATATGAGATCTCAAGTGCTGATCCAATCTGTAGTGAACCCTTCGAGCTAGGTCGAGAGGAAGTGATTTTGCCAAGGGAGTTTTTTGGTCTCGGTATGGATGGTCTGCCTAATTCGATCGGAGAAATAGACGTCATCTGATGTTGAAAGTATCGTAAAATGCTCTTGAGAAGTTCAAGGGGAGGATGATTAGGCCTAAAACAATCTCTTTCATTGTCCTTTATAGAGAAAGATGATTAGGAAATCGTGTCAATCTCCATATCCAATGGAAGTACATCAAATGCATGATCCATGACGCTGACAACTTTGAAAGGGATGGATTTGGGTATCTTTCGATCTCAACTATTGGAGTCACCACATAGCAAATGAAGAATTGACCTGAAAACTACAGGGCCTCTTTACCTACATACTACGAGGAGATAGCTTCTAGATCTAATAGCTTATTATAGTGCCCCTTGCTTGGAAAGAAAGTGACTTACCAATTGATTCAAAGTGATATGACAAATTCTTAACAGACGCTAATGATGTTTCGAAGACACTAAGGGCTCGTTTGTTTTCATTTCTTTTTTCTGTTTTTAAACAACTTTTTTGTTTTTTTGTTCCTAGAAACAAAAAAAGGAACAGAAACGCGTTTGTGTGTATTTTTGTTCCAAAATTATTTTTTTGTTCCCAGAAACACATTTGGAACAGAAACAAAATTTAGAAACACTTCTTTTCTTATTCTTTTTTCTTCTTCTTTTTTCTTTCTTTTTTCTTTGGCCGGTCGCCGGCCTCGGCCATGGCCGATGACTGGCCGTCGAGGGCCGGCGACCTCGCCGGCGTCGCCGACCCCGGCGAGGCCGAGCGTCGCCGGCCTGGCAAGGCTCGGCCTCGCCTTGCCCAACCACGGCGAGGCTCGACCTCACCGGGGCCGGCGAGCCTCGCCGTGGCTGGGCAAGGCCGCCGACCCTCGTCGGCCGGTCGCCAGCCATGGCCGAGGCCGGCGACCGGCCAAAAGAAGAAAAAAATAAAAAATAAAAAAGAAAGAAAATAAAAATAAAAATATTAAAAAAATACAAATTTACCAAACTTGTTTCTGTTCATTTTTTATTCCCGGAACAAGTTTACTAAACCCCTTTTTATGTTCAAAAATTGTTCCCCGGAACAGAAACACTTTTTTCTATTTCTGTTCCCTGGAACAATTTTTAAACAAAAATGTTACAAAACTCACCCTAAGAGTTTCTTGCATCTCATTTCTTAAGCAGTTTTCCAGGTTTATATATGGGGATATTCTTATACCCTTTTTATAAGAAGATAGTATGATCTGTTTCAATTTTCTCTGTCTGATTAAATTTAGGCTCACGAAAGTGATGCACTTTTAGATAACATGTTTGATCTCAAAGGACTAAATTGATTTAAGTAAGCAATAATTGAGGGTCTTTTTTTTTTTTTTTTTGTCTTCATTTTCCTTCTTGGATTTGGTTGGATAGAAAGAAAATTTGTTGGCAATTGTTATCTTTATTCTATGATGCATCCCTACTTCATGTTCTTTGATTTGACCCATCATTTTTCAATTAAATCCAATAAGGTTGGTACCTCCCTACGCATGGTAACATGCATGAAACCCCACCTTCCATTCCTCTTATCAACTTTTGAGCTTTATTTTGTAGATCAATCCCCCCCCGCTCCCCAACCTTTTCGGCCTCCGAAAAAGAATGCTCTACAACTTTTGTCAAACCCTAAAGAGCATCGCTTCGCTGTTGGGATTGAGTTTCGCCCATTCCTCGCTTTTTCCACATATACTCGTGTTCACCCACATGCGAAATCTCTTCGTTTGTCAAAGAGTTTCGTTCTTTTTTCCAACAAAAGAATAATAGGAGGCAACGACTTGTAACGGCCATGTCTTGTGGGTTAGCATGAGAGTTTCACACTGTTACAAGATATCTAGTTTGAATCATAACTACTACTTAAATGAAGTATCTCGATCTTAGAGAGGTCTCTAGAATCGAGACTTTGGGAGGATCAAGTTGGTCATATCAGCTCTAATGAGGGAAAATTACCAAAAAACTCTTAAACCTATTATAATTGTGCCAATTCAATTCTAAATTTTTTTTTTTTATCAATTGAGTCATAAACCTTTTACAATTATTTCCGATCAATCCATTCGGCCAAAAATGGCCCGGCGCGTGACATGGCAGCCGGCGACATTTTTTAATAATATTTTATTTTTGAAATATTTTATTATTATTATTTTTTTTTATCTTTTTTTCCCTTTTTTTTTTTTTTTCCCTTCTCCCTCTCCATCCTTCCTCCTCCTCCCTCCTTCTTCCCTTGGCTCCGGCGACCTGCCAGAGGGGAGGGCTGGCCGGTCGCCGGATTGAGGCGGCTGGGCTAGCTCGCCTTGCCGTCGCCGGGCGAGGCGAGCTAGCCCGGCCCAGCCCTCCCCTCGGCTAGTCGCCGGAGCCAAAGGAAGAAGGAGGGAGAGAGAGAAGAAAAAAAGAAGAAGAAGAAAAAAGATTAAAAAATAATAATAAAATATTTCAAAAAATAAAATATTATTAAAAAAGTTGCCGACGCCAACCCATTTTGCCATTTTAGCGCCGACCGGCTACCACGTCAGCGCCGGTCGGCCATTTTTAGCCGAATGGACTGATCTAGAATCATTGTAAAAGGTTTAAGACTCAATTGGTAAAAAAAAAAAAAAGTTTATGACTGAATTAGCACAATTGCAATAGGTTTAGGACTTTTTTTGTACTTTTCCCGCTCTAATGACATTCCGGCGTGAATAGCACTCTTGTTACTTCACCAAATAAACAGGTAGTGCCTTCACAATTAGGCTATTATGCTCCGAATTGTTTTAGGTAGACTTTCCATGGGCACCACAGCTTTTGAACAAGCATAGTTAGCAATCCGATTTTGCGCTCGGTAAGATTACATGGTCATGAACCAAATTTCTTGACTTTACTAGTTGCATCGGCACAATTAAAATTCAAACTCAATTTTCGCTCAAGTTCGATAGTAATGCAACGTGTACTAAGGAATTATCAAGAGCTTTTCCATTCTATTGCTCTTTCTGTATTGAGTTCTACATTCCCAGAAGCATTCTAACTCTTCATTGGCTAAAGTCCTTCGTTCCTCCTTCACTATCCTTCTTCCTAAAGTCCTTCCCGCTGAATAGTGTCAAACCAGCACACTTTAACCATGATTAAATCTAAATTCTATATGAAAGCTCTCCATAGTCCTTAACCTGAAGTCCTTCTAGAAAATGTGTACGAAATATGCACAGCACTCGCAATCAATGTACAACACACTTATGGCACATGCATGACACAGGGAAATTTCGGCGAGGTCAAGAAAAAAAGAGTGGCCAAAGTGCATAGTGGGGCTGGCAAAAATGGGTGAGCTTTAAGAATTCAATAAGTTAAGGGCCCAGTTTTAAAGAAATTCAAAAAATTGACCAAGTTCATATTCATTTTGGACACGCAATTCCTAACCAAAATTATCTCTTGAGAATTTTCTGTCGACTTTTTTTCTTGGAAAATTAACATGGTAATTCTTTTTTGATTTTGTCCACATCGGCAAACATCGCCCAATTCATATAATGCATAATTGCTCTAAGAACCCTAACAAATGCATCCATTTTCACGAGATACTCCCTATCTTATACTCATTTCCTTAATCGCCCCTCGCTGCTTCCTCCATCGCTCATCCGTCAACCTCATTGTTCCTTTGCACCTCCATCTCCCTCGCTGCGGACCTCCACTCAGTGTATTTAACCAAAAACTGCCCAATCTCCTCCTGTGTAAGCCGCTGCATCTCCAGAATCATCTTGTAGATGAACACTCGATGCTTGCGATCGCCATGAACAAGAAGAAGATCCTGCGGATGGTGATCCCCTTGTATGACAAAAAGAATGTGATCGATAACATTCCACTCATCACTTGGTTCACGACGATGCTAGTGTGTATCTTTGCACGTGCAACTTCAACAAGAAGATATCAGAGTTATACGACTACGTAATTGGCCCCATCCTGATGAAGAAGAGGCCATGTTTGACAACACCGAGGCAATGCACATGGCCACTGCTCACATGAGCTTTGCGTAGCTGTCGTCAATGATGGCGAGGCACATTTCGAGGGAGGCGAGTGAAAGATCACCCCATCAATGCGCTCTCTAACCATGAGTAAATCAAAATTCTAGATGAAAAACTCTTCTTAATCCTTAGCCAGAAGTCCTTTTTGAAAAAGTGTGTGGAAATGCACGGCATATACATGACGTATGCACAGCACAAGCACGACACGATGAAATTTCAACGAGGCCCAGGAATAGGGAGTGTGGCCAAGCTACATATTGAGGCTGGGCTCAAATGGGCGAACTTTAAAAATTCCACAAGTTAAGAGCCCAATTTAAAAGAAATTTCACAAAATGACCCAGGCTTATATTCAAAGGGAACACACAATTCCTAAATAAAGTCATCTCTACTTCCTAAATGCGAGGAATGCAGTGAAAAATACGAATGTAACACTATGCAACATTGATGTTATTGTTAAGGGGTCCGAATCTTTTGATACCGACAAGTTCGATCTTTAGTTTTTTCATGAAATGAACAAGAAATCTTTGAGGGAAAAATTCGGTATATTAGAGAGAGAGCCCGAACACAATAATGAGTTAGCAAAGAACAAGTTCTCATAAAAAGAAAGCAAAGAGATGAAACGATCCACTTTTCGACGTTGTGAAGTTCTTCGTGAAGCTTGGCTTTCTTGCCCAAAAGAGACAACAACATCGCCTACGGATTAGACAAAAGTCTTTGCCCTAATTACCAAGAACGAGAATGGCATTTCTTTATGAAATTTTCCTATGCCTACATCGAAATCTCAGGAACCAAAAGAATATGTTCAAAACACTTTACTTCGAAATGCCTTCTGCTGTTGAACTTCTGTGAAGCCAACGCAAACATACTATTGGCTACCAGTACCAAATGGTCTGGGGTTGGAAATAGATTATATATTATACTTTTTGTCTCCTGACACGATATATCTTTTCCTTTCAAACATTTAAATTTTAATTAATCCAATCAAGTATTTAAATATAGATAAGTTTCCTAATTCAGTGTAGGGATGACAAACGAGTCTGACTAGCTCGGCTTGCAATTGGCTGCGCCAGCAAGCCAAGCTTGCCACATAGCTTAGGCCCCATGACAAGCTGGCTTGACCTACCTTTTTCTTAACTTTTTTCCGAGAACCTAAAACCAATAAAGCTAGCAAGATTGTATCATATTAACTAGTTTTAGTGTCTTTCAAAAACAATAAAACTCATGAAGTATTTTAAAAGGTCTTTAATTAGTAAAATTAATTTAGTAAAGTGACAGTTGATAGTGAGATGATGTTTATATTTAAGATAATAGAAGCATTTTGGGAGATGAGCACTACCCAGACTTTTCAAATTAAAATAAAGTAATGGGTATTGTAACCCTCTAGAATAACTCACGGGTAGATGATTGAGCTGTGCTAGGTGCAATGGAAATTATTTTATATATTTAAAAGATGATTAGTTAATAGAATGTCCTTTTATAGATAGCCAATTTTGTTGATCATTTTGTCTTCTACCACTTCCTCTCGGACTACATTTCTAGTTCCGTAACTAGTTTTCTCAATAATCTAAGCTTCTGGGAAGAATAGATACACCATAGAAGCTCTCAATGAATTAGCTTATCCATCAAAACATGGGATATGTTTACCATAAGTTGTAAAACTTACCACAAAAGTATAATTGATTTTTACAACTTCAAAAAAATGCAATCAAGTTCTAAAATTAGTCAAATTGGTACAATTAAGTTATTCTATCAACACAGTTAATTTGACTAATGGAAATGCTAACATGAATTAATTTCTATTTCATACATGGCATTTAAAATATTTTTAATCAATTATTATTTAAATTAGATTAAAAAACTAAAAATGGAAACCTAAAATTTGTACTTTAAAACAAAACTTAAAAGGAAAAGAGATAGACCATTAACCTTGAGCAAGGGTGGTCGGCCTCGGCCCTCGATAGTTCATTAATTGCATGTTGGTGATAAATTTTAAGATTTTTAAGTGTCTACGTCCCTTTGAAAAGTAGCCGAAGATGATTCATGGATAGTTCAAAGCATTTAACAGCGCTCCACTCGCGACACCTGCGCGTGACGCCCACGCTTCACACCCCCGGCCCAAAAGCGCCGGTCTCCAAACTAGGCGGGAAGCGGAAGAGCTCGAAATCCTAGAATTCAATTCATCTCAATTTATCTGCAACAATCTCTCTCTCTCTCTCTCTCCGATATGGGACTGACGAAGCTACTGGCGGACAATGCCCCGACCGCCATGAAGGAGCAGAAGCTCGAGAGCTACTTCGGCTGGAGGATCGCCGTCGATGCCAGCATGAGAATCTATCGGTTCCTCGTTAAGTTGCTTTTTGTGAATCGCTGTCTCTGATTGCGCGTTTTCGGTTGTCGGTTGGGATTGGGATTTTGAGTGTTGGGGGCTTTTTTCTTACAGTTTATGACTGAATTATGGACTAGACTTCCGTTTTGATGTCTAAGATGCAATTGCTTGCACTCGGGTTTATGTATATGACATTGAAGCGTGTTGCGTTGTTCAGTACTTGCGACATGATCTTTGTGCTTGGAAAGTGTTTGACTTTGAGCTGCTTTTTTTATTTGTTTTCCCATGTAGTCATCTGCAAGGCATGTTTTACCGGACGATTAGGTTGTTGGAAGCGGGGATAAAGCCAGTGTAAACTTTTTTCTTTACCTTCTTTGTTTTCATTGGGATGGAATGCTAGAAGAAGAAGCTCGTGCTTCTCTGAATTATGCTCTGCTGTTGTTATGATGGCTATGTATTTGATGGTCAACCTCCTGATTTGAAGAAGCAAGAGCTCGGAAAACGGTACTTTATTGTTATGCAGCCTTCTCTTTTCTCTTTTTGGAATTATCCATGAATACGTTTAGTTACCTTAAATGAGTCTCTGAGCAGTTTTTCGAAGAGGGCAAATGCCTCTAAGGAGTTGGCAGTAGCCATTGCGGTATATGCATCTCTCTCTTTCTCTCTCTCTCTCTCTCTCTCTCTCTCTCTCTCTCTCTCTCTCTCTCTCTCTCACATAAGCTCCTAGAAACACAGCACAAAAATGCTCAGTGAGCTTTGTATTTATTGTGTCTGCAGTCTCAGAACAAGGAAGACAGAGAAATTCAGTAAAAGAACTGTGAAGGTTGGTCTTGTTTTGGTTTCCTTACTTTGCGATATTTTTGTCTTATTTGATGCGAAATTTGATTTTGTCTCTGTTTTCCAGAAAAACCTATCTACATAGCTAATTGGATGTGTGTGCACTCGTGGTACATGGCTTTGATACTCTTGCAGATGACGCAACAGCACAATGAAGACTGCAAAAGACTATTAAGGCTTATTGGTGTCCCAGTAGTTGAGGTTACTATTCTGTCCGAAAAGTTTGTTCCTTTTATTTCTAACAAATAGTTTAGATGCCAGATTCAGTTTTTGTACTTTAGGCTCCTTCAGAAGCAGAGGCACAATTTGCTGCACTTTGCAAAGCTGGAAAGGCAAGTATCTTCCCATTTGATTGTCTTCTGATTTAGAATTGTTCATTGTTTTCCCATGATAACCAATCCTTTAACACTATGCAAACATGATTTAATTTCCTTTTTCACTCACACATATGCTTGTTCACTTGTCTAATGTCTTCTTCTGCGTAGTCATTTACATTTGGTATGTTCTTTACTAAGCCATCTTTGTCCAAGGAATTTTCGCTGACTTTGAATTCCCACCATTGCTTAATTGTTGTGTGGTAACCAGAATTCATCTACCATGAATGGTGCTTTAGCTGTAATATTTGTTTTTCAGGTTTATGCAGTTGCTTCTGAAGACATGGATTCCCTTACTTTTGGAGCTCCTATCTTTCTTTGCCATTTAATGGATCCCAGCTCAAGAAAAGCTCCAGTCATGGAATTTGAAAGGTACTTAAAATAGTTTATTCATTGTGATTGCTTAAATTTTTTTCTCAATTTCCTGACTTTTAGATCTTGGAGGAGATGAATCTGGATATGGATCAATTCATCGACCTGTGCATTTTCTCTGGATGTGATTATTGTGAAAGCATTCAATGTAGACGTGATATTGTTGCAGTGTTCTGTTAACTGTTTTATGCTATTGCATATTTCCCTCTTGTATTTTTTGGCTTGATGATTTCGTTGGCTTTACTTTGGAATGAATTTATCAGGTATTGGAGGGCTCACTGCTCTTAAGCTTATCCATCAACATGGTTCCATAGAAAACATACTAGAGAAAATAAACAAGCGGAGGTGCTTCTTATGCTTTTATCTTGTCCCCTGACTTGTAAGCAAAAGTAGGCAGCAAAGTTTCTCACTGTAATTGTCTTGGCTGCTGAATTCCTTGACTTAAAAGAATTATCTCTCAAACTCAGCTGGCATGGAAATATTTGGTCAACAATTTGAAACTGAAAGATCATTTGCCACCAATAGATTTGGGCTGGCAATCAGTGCATCAGCCGTGCTACTTCATGTGTTGATTTACTGTAATACTTTTATCTATTCTGACGTCTGCTTTGTCTGTTCCTTCATCTCACTTGAACAAAATCATACTGTTTCTCTATCCTTAAGACCCAGAGGTTCTTTGCATTACTTGGAAGTCTTTATTCAGTTCGGTTATCCTTCTTAAGGAAATGTTTGCTTGTTTTTTGAATAGGTATCAGATACCAGATAATTGGCCCTACAGCGAAGCTCGACTGCTTTTCAAGGAACCAATAGTTTCTAAGGAAGAACAACCTGAGATAAAATGGACTGCTCCAAATGAGGAGGTGGGCCATTTTCATGCTGGGATTTACTTGCAACATTTCACTTTTTGAATTTTTGACTCGTTTCCTAACTGATTGTTATTTCCCTTTCAAGGGCTTAATTTCTTTCTCGTGAATGAGAATGGGTTCAACATTGATAGAGTGACGAAGGTATGGCTTTTATCTTCAGTAATGTGTTGGTCAGTTGCCTACTTGAGGAATTTGCTTCTTTTCCTCTGAAGGAGAGACCATACATGTTTTCATTGTTGTTTTACCATGTGTATCAGGCAATAGAGAAGATTAAGGCAGCTAAGGATGAGTCATCACGAGGCCGTTAACTAAAGCTTGAACAAACGAAAGTGACTTCCAAATCTTATCCCATGATTCCTTTCGTTTATTCTCTACAGATTAGAATCCTTCTTTAAGCCAGCTCAGAATCTGTCTGTACCTGCTAAGAGGAAGGTATGTCATCTTGACATCTTTGAGGACCGAGCACCTGGAATTTTCCTTCTTTTAGTGTATGTGAAGGTGTAATATCACACATTGCTCTAGTGAAGAGATGTCTTGAGATGCTTCTTATGATGGATGAATAGTAATCTTTTTAACTCACTTCGTAAACCTTTGATTGCCCTAACGGTGCACAAATTTTCAGATCTTTGTGATCATTTTTAAACTTTTGGTGATGGTGTTGTAAGTCAAAGGTATTATGTTGACATGCCCCTGTTGCTTATGCCCGATTACTCTAATATAACTTTACTGATGTGCTAATGGT
Organism: Eucalyptus cloeziana; assembly: GCA_014182715.1. Taxonomy (NCBI): domain Eukaryota; kingdom Viridiplantae; phylum Streptophyta; class Magnoliopsida; order Myrtales; family Myrtaceae; genus Eucalyptus; species Eucalyptus cloeziana. Next base: position 22,054,780 of record CM024635.1, on the reverse strand, counting down.
GTTGCATCACCCTATTCATGAAATCAATTAGATAAACAAAAGCACCAGCGTGCTTATACGGATCTGTCAAGAGTTTCGGCCTGATTAAATATGGTAATTGCACTGGATGACAGGGAAGCAAATGCACACTTCAATCCCCCAATCTGGCGATCAAGCCTAAGACATTCTCTACACTAGTCTCTGTAAATCCCCAGCCCAGGTTCCGTGGCAGCTTTGAAATGCCAACCATGGTCCTGGGTTTGAGGAACTTTAAACAACCATTGAGAATTGTCTGCCTCCCGACATGGATCTAAATGATGTTGAATTTAAGAACCCTATTCACTGAGCAAGTCCTGACTTGTAGATGCTGTTTTTGCCAGTAGTTGGAAGCAAGTTGATGCTTTCCTTTCCTTAAAAATGGGTCATGTCTTATGGTACTGCAATTTTGGGAGAGAGTTGTGTAAATTTTAATTGGAAGGATGAAGTTTGCCCTCTATGCTAGATCGAGAGGGGTACTTCTTTTTGGGCTGACTGCATATTAGTGTTCCTTTTACAGTGCGTGTGTATCTGCTATCCTAAGGATTCCATTTCTTCCTTGGATTGTACATTTAACGGTACGTATATATCACTTATACTAATTGTATGTTATTGTCATCCATGCACCAGGAAACCCCTAAGAATATTGCCTCCAGGGCCGGTGGTGGTAAGAAGAAGAATAGTTTAGGGATTTATTTTGTTTGTATTTGTATGATGTATATAAGTAAATTGAAATAAGATCATTGGTAAGGTTTCACATTGTTAGTTGACCTAATAAAAATCCTTGGAAATTTCCTTTACTGTCAAGGTGAAACCTACAAGGTCCGTCATCTATTATAATTATTATTTTTACTATTATAAAATTAAAATTAAGAAAAAAATAAAGAGAATATATCTTGAGATACATTTATAAATAACATTGCTTATCCATTTATATATTCTTTACATAAAAGTACAATGAATGACCTAATTATGTTTTGCTACTAAATGATAGTATTCAGGTTTAGTTATATCAAACTAGCATGTAAATATGTACAAATAACTCTAAAAAGTCCGACTTTAAGGTTACACAGATATCTAATTTAAAATGTCTCTGAAATGTGAAACAATAAAATATTTTCAAACAAACAAATTTCTTCTATTGATTCATATCAAGGAATCAAAAGGTGGATTTTGTAGAGCATATATATCTAGCGAGCTAGAATAATAGAAATGGAAAAATTAGTAAATAAAAAACTTGAAAAAACTACTTTTAATAAATTTGAAGAATAGAATGTCAGAAGATGGAGTAAATAAGATGACCTTTGTGTAAGAACAGTGATGTGATTTCTCTAATTCACTTGTTTTCGAACAATATAATGTGAGTTCTTGGCATTACTGTTCACACGTTTTGTTTCATAGACGATACAGGCAACCAATTACGTAGCCTCCTGGTTAGGCAAAAGACATGCAGTATGGTATGACTCGAAACATAAATTTAAAAAAACAAAAATGCTGATCTGAGTGACATTTTTCCCTGGATAAATGTAAAACATGGGAGGAAAATGATGAAGATGGTCCAATGACAGCTTACCGGGTTCTTCTATCTCATTCTTCCATATGAGTGGTGATGCATAGGATGGATTTTCTAGCAGATTCTCCTCTCCTCCGTTATTCCTTTATACATGTATAACATATCTACCCAACAGATACCCCCAATCTATCTCTATGGCATCAAGTTGTAAAGTAGGATAATTGTTACTTAGCATTTGCATTGCTACCCTCTAGAAAGAAAGATTTTGATTGCGTATATCAAAGTGCCCGTTTGTTCTTTGATTCTAGATATGCCAGAGAAGCACGGTTGATATTACATTGTCTAAATGAAGGATTACTACGCTCTAGAAAAGTTAAAGATAGTCCAATGACAACTTTCCGGGTTCTTCTATCCCATTCTTTCTTCCATACAAGTTGTGATGCAAATTATGGCTTTTCTAGCAGATTCTCCTCTCCTCCGCTATTTCTTTATACTTTGTGGCATCAAATTATGAAGTAGGACAACTGTCACTTATCATTTGCATTACTATCCTCTAGAAATAAAGGTTTTGATTGTCTAAATCAAAGTACCTATTTTTTCTCTGATTCCAGATATGCCAGAGAAGCACGCTTGGTATTACATTACGCAAATGCAGTGGTAAATACCAATTTCATTTGGTATAGAATATCATCATCACCATTTACCATGATCATTCTGTTGTGTATTCTGAACAATATTGTGCTTGTGCTGTTGTAGCAACCAGGAGCAAGCTGTGCACTATCTGCACCGCCATATGTAGCTTCTTCAGCTCCTAGCTACCTTCATACTCTGCAACTCCTCCCGCAGCAGTCCTACTTACGGTGTACTCACGACAGAATACGTTGTGACAGCTCCTGCATACCCGTCGTATCCACCATATCCAGTGACATACCCACCTCCACCACATTTTCCCCATCCTCCAACAGCCTATCATCCTCCAACCTACCCTCCTCCCCATTTGGCTTATCCTCTGCGTCCATCTCCACCACCTCCCAGCCCTCCTGGTATGCACTGAATTTCAACAGATGTGCATGAATTACCTCATTACTAGGTCGATTCTATGCTGTTCATTGCTGAGTGTCATTACTAGTTGTTCATTTCTCGGGTCCTTATTCAGGGCATTGTCATCCATGATCTTGCTGAGAGATAGTCACGTAATAACGTTGTCGAACACCAAAAGTTCTCTTTCTTTGACCTGGAAACTTTTCTTTCTTTTTCTAACCTTATCGTTGCTTGTCAAGAAGTGTTCGTACAGCAAATTACCATCGCGCATCTTATGCCAGTTCCATTTTTTTATAAGGAACAAACTCTACATACAATCTAAATATCTTGCTAGTTAAAGAGGGAAAACGAATTTTATTTGCAAATGGCTATCATAAGCAGTAGGTGTAAGAGCACAGTTACGTTGTGCATATTTTGCGAATGATCAGGTGCAAACTGCTTAATCTTTAAGTCATATGTAAATGAAAATCTATTTTGCAGTTCATTTGCATTGATCGCCTCGGTTTCAGCTGGAATTGATCTCTCAAATCACGTTGTGTGCCATATCCTACATTTTTAAGCAGAAGCTAAAGGTAACTACCAAGATAGTTACAACACCATGGAAGAGAGAATTTGCATGACAAGCTTTCTCTTCATAAGTTACTATAACCAATTTTGGTGGGCCTCGTCAAGTAGATATCGCATGAGTTCAATCCCTAGCAGCTCTTCAGTAAGGGAAAAGAAAAAACAAGAGAAACAATCTAGACGAGTCTTTTTTTGAAAGCCTAAAATTACTTATGTAAACATAACCATAGCCTCTACTTTACTATAAAAATACTACATATTCAAATAATTGCTAAAGTTCCCAATTCTTTGCAAAACGTGTCCGTCCCATCAAGTAAATTTGAATTTTAAGGAGAATGTGCATGCAATGCTTTTCTCACTTGGCCCTTTTGATGACTTCTACTCCCCTAGAACAAAAAAGAAATATTGTTAGCTCCTAGCATTCTCACATACAAAGTCATGAAAAAGACAAACAAATCTTCAATTGAAATCTCTATGGTAACCAATCAAGGACAAGTCAATCTCTCGTGACAATGATAATGATGATCGTAGATAAAATAGTTGTCGTCAAATTAATTCCCCTAAAAAAGAGCAAAACTCACTTGGAGAAGTTATTTGATAGGCATTCATCCTATAGGTGATCCTTTTGTACCAACCAATCTCAAAGGCAGATATGGACTGTATACATTCCTGCAGGTAATCTTCGAGTTTCAAACCCTCGACAAGAATAATTTCCTATAGCTTTCCTGACATGTCAGTTTCTTGAGCCTAGACTTCATATGAGAATGCAACGATGTGAAATCTGGGCAAAATCACCAACACTAGTTAAGTCTGAGATGGCAATTCAACAATGAAATGTTCATTCTTAACTTTGATGAGGAAATTCGTCATATGTCAAATCAATTTCTTACCCAGCTTTCAAGGGAGATAAGGTGGGATAAAATCAAATCATAATATGCAACAACAAATAGGTAATCAATTTATGCATTTAATAGCACAAACTGGTCATGCAAGGTTGCATCTCAATCTACAAGTTGCAGAACGAGAAAGAAATTAGATGATCAAGTGGCACTATTTCTCAAGGGTAGGCTTAGAAAAAAAATGAACCTGCGTAGTGTTCAAAAGCCTAATAGCAATATATGCTTGAGCATTGTCTTACACACGCATGTCTTTAGAGATCAACAGAATATCGTGTGTTCATGTTGACAGTTATAACAGCATTGCACTGCAACTATTGTGTCATCAGGGAGAAAATCAAACATGATGAAAGCATGCATTTCTCGCCATGCCTAAGAAAAATAACATTTGCTTGTAGTGAAGCTACAAGTAAAAATTCGTGGTAATAGAAAAGGTAGCTGCCTAACAGAAAAATATATCCTAGCATGGTTTCTGGGTAACAATTGAGAAACATCATGAAGTACACTACAAATTAGTGAGTCTGGTTAAAAGGTGAAGATAAGATGACAATGAAGCAAACCAGCATCACCTAATAAAAAAAAAGGTTCTTACTGAGATTTCATTAGAATAGTAAAGAGGGATGAATCCTACCAACAAGTTTAATGTTTGTGTTCTCTACCAAGCGTTTTGCTCCGTCTCTCATGAGTCCCACATAGCTCATGTCAAACTCTTTTTTGCACATAAGCCATCTGAGAACGAAATAGAGCACAAATCAAATTTGTCCCTCTGATCATAGCACTCACCAATACCACAGTTTATTAAGATACTCAGATGAGTGCTCCAACAATTTGGAAATCCCACATTAGTTCAGTAGACCATGACCCACAAAAGTATTTCAGGAACATAAGTTTAACTGGCAGTATTAAGGGTTCTGAACAACACCCGTCTCACACCCTTGGGAATATGTAAAAACTCCATTACTTCAACTGCAGAAAGTAGTCTATATCATTCTTGCAGAATTGGTTCAACATATCACTATGTTTAAATCTCAAAAGCTGTTGTATCAAATGTTAGTAAGTGCCTAATGATATTCTTGAAAAAAGAAGAAGGACAAAGCCAAGGCCTTGTTCTCGCTAACAAGACGAGTAATATACTTGTTCTGTTGCAAAATTAACAATATCAGAATCTAGCTACAAGAACGAGCGTAATGCCAGCAATGGTCACTATTGGGAGAACTAAATTGTGCTAGATTTTTACTTCCTGAAGGAATAAATATACTCAATAGTAGCAAATAGCTAATATTTCACCAGTATACAAGATATGTGATATCCATAGATGGCAAAACAATGTAAGGTGGCAAATATGACATGGCAATCACTAACACTAAAATTGATATGGAAAATGCAGCCAGTACTATGAAGCACCCAAGTTTCCAGCAGATCATTCAAGCAATCAAACCTACTTAACAATAATAATGACGACCACCACCACCACCACAACAACAACAACAGTTTGGCAATCGACATGTAATTTCAAAAGCAAAGTTAGAACCTAGTCGAGTTATTATTGCATGTGATTGAATTAGAAAAATCACATCACTTTTCTTAAACAAAGGTCATCATATGTACTCCATTGTTTGACAATTTTTATTTTTATTTTTGTATTTTGCTTTTGAACCTGATAAATAATTCTACATACTTAAGAACAGAGGAATGGATTGTATCTGCCCGTTTTTTAGTCTGAAGAGGCCAGACCGTACCATTGAAGCTCTGAGAAAGAACCTTATGGAGCCGAACTCTTGAGATCATGGAAAAGACAACTAAGATAAGAATGCTAGCCACTCAAGGTCCAAAATCTAAAACAACTCAACAATAGTTTTGTTAGCAAAATGAATTCAAGGTAGGAAGCAATTACTTTTCACTGCCCATGAAGTTGTCGAAAGTGAGGATATTGCCGTTCCACACCGCAAGATTCAACTCCCTAAGTCCTTCAACGAGTGTGAACATAAACTTCTATTGAAATGTGGGCTTTTCACCACCGTCTGTACACCAAATCAAATCAAAACTAATATGTCTAGTCGCTCAGTTTTCCCAATTAGCTCAACACCATAAACTTCAACCATCAGACCCCTGTAACAAAACTCCATATCCAGATCTGAACAGGGAAAGAGGTAATTGCGCAAACACTTGGTGCGCAATTTAGAATTACCAGTGCAAGTTATGGTGCAAAACGTGGTGCTGCCATATTCCAGCTGCCGATGGGGCTCCTAGAGGTCATGGCGAAGGTGGAGGCAGAGGCGAAAAAAGAGGCGGAGGCAGAAAACAAGCAGAGGCGGAGGCAGCAGCAACAAATCGAAGTCGTCGACGTTGCAGATGTCACCCCCAAACACTCCAGCTCGTATAGGGGACAGGTTGGCCGAAGAATGCATCAATTTTGAACTCATCGGGGACAGATGACAAATCGAAGCCGCCAACGTTGCAAATGTCACCCCCAAACTCTCCTTTCCAATAATTCCAATAGATGTCCTCCTTCTTTAGGCTCCAATTACCTCCTATGTCGAGCTTCGGTAGCTTTTTCAATTTCGATAGGTCTGACATCCTCTCCAAGGAATCACAAAAGTGGACTAAAAGAGAGCAAAGGGATCCCAATTCTTCAAGGCCACAAATCTCGACTAATGGCTGGCAAAATCTCAGACTTACCTCTTCTAGATTCTTCATGCGCGACAAATCAAGTACTTCTGGAAGGAACTTACAATTATCCATCTTTAACGATCTCAATCTTTTCATTTCCAGCTGCAACGGTGCGTCCACTTCTCTAAACTTACAGTAATCCATACGGAGGTATTCCGACTCTGCATCAAATATCCTGGATAATTCTAGCGAACATCCATTGAATGTCAAGAATGACAAGTCTTTCAAATTGGAAAAATCTGGTGATCGCGTGGTCTCTAATTCTCGAAGATGTAACTGTCTTAAACTAGAGGGGAGCTGGGGGAGGAATTGCACATTTTTGCAGCACAATTTTAGTGTTTTAAGCTGAGATAGGCTAGCGATGCTAGTGGGAAGAGTAATGATAGGTGTTTCCTGTTGAGATGGGACACATATGTTAGGGTGGTAGCACCATATACATTCACGGCCCCATGTCAGAGAATGCAAACTTTGGGGAAACTCCAGCAATTTTTTAAGCTCGACACAATTTTCTAGCTCAAGTGTTTGGAGATTAGAGAGGTGACTCATCGTGGCGGGTAATCCGCATATACGTGTGCTCGACAAGTCTAGGATCCTCAAATGGGATAGTCTCCCAATTTCTTTAGGGATTTCGCCGGTCAAGTCCCAACATCCTCGGGCATTTAACTTTTCGAGCTTCTCTAGCAACCCAATTGCTCTGGGTAATTCTGTTATCCCTCTTATTTGGCGCATCCTTAGTACTTTTAGTTGCTTTAGATTGCCGATTGAATTAGGTAGGTGACCAATACTTGTCGATGACAGATCCAACTCGACTAATGATTGTAATTCCCCAATCGAGTTTGGAAGTTCCTTTATCTCCTTACACCCCGATAAATCCAACTGCCTAATTTTCACTAGCCCTCCAATCGAGTCTGGCAGTTTGCTAAGTTTCCTATGTGGTAAATTCAAGGTCAACAAAGATTGCAAATCACCAATGGATGGGTCGATTTCAATTAAGTTGTTACAATCATCAAGATCCAATCTCTCTAGGTACACCCACGTAGATAAATTAGGTGTTCTCTTTAAGTGTTCACACCTATTGAGATTTAGTACCTTTAGTTTTTTGGCCTCCTACAAAACAATTTAATAAAATATATGTTAAGAAACGACCTGTAGGGGAACAAAAAGATAGATCAAATGATATGCTTATGTAAGGAGTGGGGCTCATATCATACTCTAAGTTGTTCCCAGCCAATCCATTCCTCCGAAATATTACTCCGTGAAAGGTCAAGAATGACTAAGTTATTTGGATGAAAGTTTGTTGCCTTAAATTCGCTAGAGTAGAATTCCCAAGAAAGCCATCTTAAACTAGGGAGAAGGTTGTTGAAGTCTCCAACAAGGCAATTCTCATTCCCTCGAAAGAACCTTAGGTTTCGTAACGGAGCAACTTCATCACTTGTCAAAATGCCTTCATGAAATCCACGGTATCCTTCTAGTGACATTGCTTTTATTTTCCTACTTCCCTGACAATGGAAACACCGAGAAGTCCATATGTGAAGGTGAAAAGCAAATGATTACAAGCACTAATAGCGATTAAGTTATTCTTTTGCAAGAATAGTTTACAACAATACATAGAAAAATAAATTGCTATTCCCTTTTTTTACCTCTTTCTCCTTCAGAATGCTCCAGGCATCATCATAGTTCCACACTCTACTACGCTCATAGGGATCGGTGAAGTTCTCTTGACGGACAATTTCCCTTCCGAGGTCCCGCACTTGGTCATGCATCCAGAAAGTATTGTATTTGAGTTTTATCAAGGACATGAGAAAGAGGACTTCAATGGCATCGTGTGGGTGGTATCCACAAGCATCCCACATGTAGAAAGGGTATGATTTCTCCTCATTAACAAAAAAACAGGCTATATCCAAAAATACTTCCCTTTGTGTAGGATCTAACCTGTCATAAGTTATCATCAATTTTCTCTGGACTTCCTTAGGGGGAGCTTCTTGTAGCTTCTTCCATGTGTCAACCCATAATTCTTTAGGTTTACCGTTAAGGGATGAACCTGTAATCTCAAGAGCTAAAGGAAGCTTTCCCAAAGTACAGACTATTTTCTCAGAAAGGAACATACGATCTTCTGGTGGAGAGTTTCTTCTAAAGGCATGCCTACTAAAAAGCTTAAGAGCATGATCAAATTCCATTTCTTGTACGTTGTAAGTCAAAACGTTTGCGGACTTTTCTACAAGGCCTTCACCTATTGCTTCTCCCTTAATCATGAGGATACTTTGGTCCCTAGTAGTTATGATAATCCTACTACCAGGACCAAACCAATTACCTTTTTCTGCTAGACTTTTAAGTTGTTCTTTCTCATCCACGTCATCTAAAACAATGAGAACTTTTTTATTTTTAAGTGCTCCTCTGTTCATCATGTTGATCCCATCATTCACTTTATCAATATGGTCAACAGAATTAGAACCAAGGAGATTGGAAAATAGTTGTTTTTGCAAATTTACCAGACCTTTATAGCCTTTTGATGATTCCCCAATGTCTGCAAGGAAACAACATCCGTCAAAGCTAGAAGATAGTACGTTGAAGACGACCTTAGCAAGAGTTGTTTTGCCAACACCGCCCAATCCATGGATTCCAAGAAATCGTACACTATCAAATCCTCCTTCTAACATTTTGATTATAGCTTCTACGCGATCATCAACTCCGACTAGATCTTCAGTTACATTTTCATGTGCAACCTTCAGCTTAACTGAAATCGTTCGAATTACCGAATGTATAAGATCTCCGTGGCTGCCATAAGGTAACAACCATGTTAGGGATAACTTTATATGTAAAAGTTACTCCCAAAGTGACTAAATTGCTCTCACGTTACGTGGAAACCTGGCAAAAAAAAAAAAAAATCGAGACACCGATATGATTATTATTTTTGCTGATCTCCACTCCCCAATTTCAGTCATCATCACCGTCGGCCCCTGCCACTGCACCATTGATGTCGCTCGCCTCTCTGCACCGTCACCATCGCGTTTCAGTGTCGTCGCCTGTTGTGCCCGTTGACTGGCCATCTCGGCCTTGCCTCATTTCTCCACGTCACATGGGTCGTGGCCTTGCGATTGCTGGCGATGGCGTCATTAGCCTTGGGCCGAAGTCAGCCACGTCGGATACGGTCCTCCAGATCCCGGATCCAACTCGCCACAATGAGTGAGAGAGAAAGTGTGGGGGCCGAATGGCTCAGAGGCAGCTTCTGGCCACTTGGTGTCGGGCTGGCGACGAAGTGGTGGCGGTGACTGACTGACGAGCTGCTGCGGTGGCTGGCCGACGGCTTGGTGGAGCTCTTTGGAGATCTATTACTGTTCGTAGCTACTATGTCATAGACAGAGAGCATGAGGAGAGAGAGAATCAGGATAAGAAGGGTGCGCTACCACCGCAATAGTGCCATTGACTGGAGCTATTGCAGCGATGCCACCGTTAGGGGCCACTAGAAAGCATTCCTTTCTCACCGCTGTGGTGGCCGATAGCAGCGGCAGCCATTGCCGCAACCGTATTTAAACTATATAAAATCAACTACATGTGTAAACTATATTTTCACCCACAATACCACAATTAAACTGAACAAGGAGGACAACGAAATTTACAGATGGCAGTTGACAAGTTAAAAGACATTTACCCTTGATCTTTCTTCAGGTTCCATCCCTTTATCTCGTCCACCTCATTGAGAGCCTTTTTCCATGACTCCACTTATGCACTAAACTTTTCCTGGTGCTTTGCAAGAGCTTGGCTATATAAGTCTGTTTTGAGCTTGACATCTTCAGGTTCCACATCCAAGAAAATGGGCAGAATCTCTTTGTTCCCATTCAATTTAGAGCTGCACTCGACCATGTATGCAAGCTCTCGAAGGCACCAGTGACTCGAAGCATAATTTTTGGAGAATATGGGAATGTAGATTTTGGAGTTCTCAATTGCTTGTAGAAGTTCGCCACCAATTTTTTGACCGACACGAAGGGATTCATTGTCCCTAAAGACAAGGATCCCAACCCCAATCATGGCATGGTAAAGGCAATCAGTGAATCCATGACGGGTGTCGACTCCCCGAAAGCTTAGAAAAATCTCATACGAAGGTCCGGATGATGCCGATGAACTCATCCCTATCTCCATTGCAGGATCGTTAGACACCACAGGTATCAAATCCTCTCTCTCTCTCTCTCTCTCAAGAAATGTCTGCTTTTCGAGGGTGCTTGGATCTGAGCGTGGGCTCTCAATATAATAACCTCGCTGTCTCTGGCGTGACGGAGGGGGGGCAAAAGGCGCTGCACTTCGGGTATCTTGTCTCCTTTGCATCGGTTTGGCCAACGAATTTCCCAAATCAATAACAAAATGCTAATTTTATTTTAAAACGCCTTACCATTAAGAATACATTACGAGCTTTTAAGTGAAGATACTTATCCGTCATTAGAAATTTAGAATGAATGTAATTACTAAATTAAAATTATTATATATGTAACTATATCTTAACCTTACTTGGAATTAATTTAATTATTAAAATTAAAATTACCGCATATATGTCATGATCTTAACCTCACTTTATGAATTGTCGGTGTTACCAATAAATGCAGTTAAATAATATAAGAGACTGAAAATAGTCATTCACCATTTTCACATTATTACTGGGTTATAAAATAATGTGAAACCTTGAATGCTTGACTATGCCCTAGCTTTTCGAATAATACTTTGTAGTATATAGGTCCATATCACAAACAAATATGACAATCTTTTATATGGATGTAAATCCCAAACAAATATGGAAAGATATAAGATATCACAAATATAAACACAAGGACAATCATATAAAAGACGCCGACAATATTCTGAATATATGAAGATCCAACAAATCGGGCAACGTATCAACGAAGATTATACAAAATCAAATTAATTATATCTAGTATCCCACTCAAAATATGATGATTGTAGTAAAACCAACTTGATTTTAGAAATTAAGCTGCGAAACAGCCTAGATGTAAATTTAGAAATGGAGTAAATGTAGGGTGCCGCAGACATTATGTTGTTGGATGAAGTAAAAACTAATTTCAATGTACATTGTCAATTCATGAAAAACATCAATACAAGAAACCAATAGAGTGTTAACAAATGTAAGTAGAGCAGTTGCTTGAAAATTGTCCATAGTCAACGTCATAATCCTACTTTAAACCTTTTGCTACTAAGCGAGCCTACTATTGCTCTGTGGAATCATCATAAGTGAGCCTTAACTTAATAAATCCACTAGCTAACCTCTGGTAATTTTTCTGGGTGGGCGATTAACCAAATCCTAGATTCGAGTCATTTCTAAAGTTTGCAGTTCCTCAAGCATTGGTTCCTACCAATTAGTGTTGGAGTGCGCCTCTCAATAGGATCGAGGTTTCATAAAGAGAAGCAAAATAACAATAATTTTGAAGAAGACGTATTGAAGGTAGGTTCTATCAGAGTGACGAATATAGGGTCCTACATCGGAAGCGTGCATCAAGAGGAGACAAACTAGAAATAAAGACGCAACCAAACATGACTGACTCGCGTGTGAGAGCCATTTGGATTCACATGGATGCAGAATGGAGTACTAAAGAACCATAAAGAATGACCTAGAGGGACAGAAAAGGCAGTAGATTGACCAGATCTAGTCGACAATTCTCTCTTTTTCTTTGTCTGAAGTGAGGTTTTGATTTATTGTCAAACATCTCGAATTTTTAAAGCTAGGAGAGGAAATTTCAAAGCTGCTTCCTTCCCATTACCGAGTTTAGAAGAATGGCTGGCCTCTCATCCATCTATTTATTGGTATATTGATTTTGGCTGTGTTGCTTTTTGACAAAAACATGTCCATGTGCCAAGTAACACGAAGCGATAATTCCGAGATACTTCACATGACAATACGGAAATACATTTTTTACTAAAATAATTAGTGAAATTACATCGATCTTCCAATTGAAATGAACTTTATGATGCATATCAAAAGCCTCATGAATGAGCCTTTCTCTTTGGAACATCGCCATGGATAAGTAAACTCATTACATTACCAAGATATAAAACGCTAGACATTTTATGAGTAGATATTTAGGAAATATGAATTGATTCTATTTACATCCTTGAGATAAAACACGTTACCTATATATGAAAAGATAATGGTGCGTCACAACTTTTGATTAAGTAAATTGAGTCAATTGATTGAGCAAATCTCGATTCTAAATTATGTTAAACTGATTACCATGTTGTTATTTTTAATAGTGATATGAGTTTCTCAAGTCTTAAGGTTGTCATCCATGATTCAATCGAGGTAGCTATCCCTCGACTTGTCTTCTTTATCAACAAATTCTTGAAAATATGTCACCAAATGATTTCTTGAGAGAAAAATGATAGACGTGTTCTTTATACTTTTTATTAGTCCTCCCCCACCCCCCTCTCTTTTCAACCTTAGGCAGTCGACATGACAAGGTTTACAATTGAAGTAAAAGCAAAATAGTTGCACTTATAAAACATATATATTCGTGTTAGTTTTGAAACGTCATTATTTTTCATTAAAGCAATAATCTTAATATAATAAGAACCTACAATTCATATCAATATGTGAATTGAACGTGTACTTGTGTATATTCAGTTTGGCAACACCATTTTTTTTATGGGTCACAATCTCTTCTTCAAATCAAGTCACATGTTTGGTTCCAAATATTTCCTTGTCCCATTCATTTAATAACAAATTTAAAATCTGAAGCCTAACAACAAAGCTACGAAAGTCACGGCACAAAATAAAAATTCATAGCTCTAAAAGCAGATGATTTTAAATTAAATCGGGATAAAACACCGAAATGGTTTTTGAGCTTTTCTTAATTTAATCATATTAGAGAAAATTTAAAAGGTCTCCTCAAACTTTGTATTTGTATCGAATACACTTCTCAGCTTTTGACATTCGCGGCAATGCTTGTCTTTAGACGAAAATTCTTAAAGTGAAAGATTAAACTAGCCCTCTACTAAACGCAATTGATGTGATGTAATCGGTCAACCCACATGGCCTGTGTACTATACATGTGATCCTAATTGGCACTTAAAAAATTTCAATGAAAAACATCAATATAGCCGACCAATAGTGTTAGCAAATGTAAGCTGAGCAATTGGTTCGAAATTGTACTAATAATTAATGTCACACTCCTACTTAAAACTCTTAGCTACTAAGCGAGCCTAATACTGCTCTATGGAATCATCAAAATGAGCCTTAACATAATTAAACCCACTTGCTAAGCTCTGGTAATTTTTCCGGGTGAAAGATCAACCAAATCCTACGCTGGACGTTCTAAAGCTCGCAGTTCCTAAAGTATTAGCTTCTGCCAGTGAGTGTCGGAAGAGCCTCACAATTGGATTGAGATTTCATAAAGAGTAGTAAAGTAACAACAACAATAATTATAATCAAGAAGACTTATCGAAAGTAATCCTATTAGAGTGCTGCATATAAGGTTCAACGTCGGAAATAGTGAGATCCATATACCAGCAGATTCTGTAGGGAGAGCAAATCTGAGAAATCAAGCGTGCATCAAGATGAGACAAAGTAGGTGGAGACGCAACCAAACATGACTGACTGGCATGTGAGAGCCATTTGGAGTCACATGGACGCAGAATGCACTATTAAAGAACCATAAAGAAAGACCTAGACGCCACACTTTTCTCTATTTTACGAAATAATGTTCAATGTAAGGTCAGACATCTCAAACTTTTAAAATTAGGAGACAGAAATGGAAAGCTTCGCATTTTTATTTGGTTATAGCAAGAAAATTTAATTATAAATATCTTTGGTTGTTGTAAGTGTGAATATGAGAAAACATAGTCTCATCTTCTGTTGTATTGCTAGGTGATAGGATTCAATGGTTAATTGTGAGAACGCGGAAATAATACCAAAAAAAAAAAAAAAACAATTTACGAGTCTCTAAATATCTGATAAACTTGATATTCAATTTCAGGAAACGACAAAAGTAAATGCTAATCCCTAAAATAGTCAAATAATTTTTGTCCATTTTCTTCTGAGTTAAATTTATTAAAAAAAAAAATTCATTTGATGTGCAAGTATTCTTCGGACCAGTTGTAAGGTGAGTTTCTCTGAAGATGAATCGATACCCCTGATTGTTGCAATATTTTCAATGTCATTGTCAATGGGTTGTCATCCCAGAAGTTTCCTTAACCCGTTCATTTTAATAACAAATCAAAATCCGAAGGCTAATAACAACGTTACAAAAGTGACAGCACAAAAACATAAATCCCTAGTTTTAAAAATAGAGGATATAAAGTGAAATAAAGATAGTCGATAAAGAAAATTGGAGCAATGATTAAAGAAAATTTTAAAAACCCTCTCAAACTCTCTATCTATATCAATTGCGCTTCTCGCTTTTGGTAATGTTCATCTTTAGAGAATGATCGTTAATTAAAAGATTAAACTTCACCTCTACTATGGATATGTATTTTATTGCCGGTCATACAATTGATGTGTTGTAATCAATCAATCCACATTGTCCATGCAATATGTTTGCCATCCTAATTGACAATTGAATGTTGGAAATATTCACTTTTCATTGGCTTGTTGTGTCACGTGTCTCTACCACGTCAATTAGTTGTTGGTAAATCAAAGTTTTCCACCATCTTAGTTGTTTAGTTACATTTTCCATTTATTTTCCCAACTCAACCTAAGGAAAGTTGTAGAGTTGGGGGAAAACGAGCAAAAATTAATTTATTCTCCGAGTATTATCTTCACGTAATTCTTGTGTGTAGAAGCTATATAATTCTGATAATATTTCTCTGTATAAGTCTGTATGCCTATAATAAGGGAAGAGAATTTGTGTTGCGAGAGTGAGTTTATAGAATCATCTAATCAAGTATCCTATAGAAACAACGTCTAGACGATTACATAGTAAATTCTAACCTTGTTGTGGCCATTAGAGCTTGGAGAGTGGAGTAAGTCGAGTAAAAGACCAAACCACTTTAAGTCTATTTTGCGTATCTTCTATCTCCTTACTTGATGGAAGATAAATGTTACTGCATAATTGTTTTCCATTACAGCAACACATTCCACATGTCCTTCACAAAAATAAATAAATAAATAAAATAAAAATATTCCCCTATGACAAGCAAATCGTCTCCCTCTTAATTGTTGTGCTTATCCATTTATCAGTAAATATTTTTTGTCGTTGCACGGGTGAAAATGAGAAAACATGGTCTTCCTCTTCTGCATATTGCTGGGTAATTGTATTTGGTAATTGAACGTGGAAACATACAGATAATTATTATCCTCTATCACAAAGAAAAATCGAAAAATAATTATTTGAATAAAGATGATACGCGGTTTGCTAAATTGTTCAAAAAATTCTGGTCGATTGTTAAAAGAAATGCTAAATAATAGAACGAGGTTACGATCCGCTATTAAAAGATCTGGTGTAATTGTTCAATTGAAAACACGTCATCAAAGATAGCTAATACATTGCAACTAGGCCTCTTTATGCCAACTAGATTATTTCGTTAATAAATTCTAAAGAACCATAAATGGAGTTTTTTTTTTTTTGACGGCCAATCATGATAAGATTTTGTCCTACTTTCATTTCATGTCGATCCATGCCGAGGATGACTTACAAGTATGATTTGCATAAGAAAAGACAAATTAATGTCATTGTCACAAGTCACTAATTATAATTATTTCTTTCGGTCTATTATTATGGTGTAAGTCTTCGTCGTTGTTATATCTTCCAACTAGGTAAAATGGATGCAACTTTAGGACAGTGACATTCTCTCTATGATTAAGAATCAATAATTGCCTTTTAAATATTGGTTATGGATAATGACAGAGAAATTGGCTATTAAATAAATTAATTGATCTATCTTGAAAGCACAACCCCTACAATATCATTTCAACTTAAAAAACGGAATTGGGTAGGAAGATAACTTCTGTGTTACGGACGTGCTTGCGCAATACCATCATTAGATTATTGGGAAAAAGACATTAGAAGCGACATAATTTTCACAAGACTTTTATTTTGATGCCAAAACTTTTCGTGGAAATACTTAAGTGCAACTTTAAACAAAACAATCACCTAGATGCTCACTCTAATTTGGGGTGCCAGAAATCTGACGTAGCATTATTTTATCAATTTCTCTTATCAGTATGACTCACCGGCATGCCCCGGTAGCATTAATAGCTCTAAATGATGTCACCTGCATGTTTTGCCCCAAACTTAAACCTTAATTGGACAAATCAAGCCATTTCCCCAAATTTGAAAACCCTAATTCGAAAACCACAAAATTAAAAGCGAAATCTTACAATGGAGAGAAGGAGCAGAACAAGAGACTCAAATTTGTTCCAACAAAGCCGAGAGGGAGGTGATTGTCACTGTTATTTTGTGCTTTTAGAAGTCCAAGAAGAACAACTTGGAGAAGGTCGAATCCCAATTAAAGATTCCTTGCATCTCACCAGACACAATATTCACTCACATTTTCCTCGTTACGAGTTTCATCCCCTGACAATAAGCCACAATTTCTTCCCTCCATGCAGCAAAAGCCTAAGTATTTCTCATGCCAATTGAGCGAGTTGATCGAGAGAGAGAAAGAGAGTATGAGTATAACTTAGTTCGGCATTGTTTAAGTCAAGACCAGCCACCTCATAGTCCATGTTGGACTTCTTTTTAATATAAAAAGATCCATGTATGAACCAAATTTTTATTTAAAAAGCCACATAGGATTTTTGGTC
Source organism: Eucalyptus cloeziana (assembly GCA_014182715.1). Classification (NCBI taxonomy): domain Eukaryota; kingdom Viridiplantae; phylum Streptophyta; class Magnoliopsida; order Myrtales; family Myrtaceae; genus Eucalyptus; species Eucalyptus cloeziana. Next base: position 22,037,340 of record CM024635.1, on the reverse strand, counting down.
GGAATTTATCGCTGGAGGCATTTAAGTAATCGCTTATTTTCTTATTTGACATTTGAGTGATCTATCGAAAAATTTTGGCACAAAATGAACACCGAATTAAAGTTATGATACTTCTAATATCTTTCCTTAGAATATTATTATTAGTTGTAATCTGGCTGAACTGATTCAATGTTTTTCCAAATACAGCCAATACTTGAAAGACAGAAAAATAAAAATAAAGAAGTCTGACTCACTAGCCACTAATTATTTGTCCTAATCTTTCATTATTTGGTCCTTTAGTATGGTGTAAATGTTGATCATTGTCATATCTTCTAGCAAGGTAACATGTGGGATAGCGACATTCACCAGCAGGTTAAGAATCAATAGTTGCCTATTTAATTAGATTAAGTAACTTATCGTAAAAGCTCAACTACCATACTATTATTGCAATTTAACAATCATAATTAGGTAGGAAGACAACTTTAGCGTATGGATGTACTTATGCATTATCATCATCAGATTATTATTATTATTAGTTATAATCTTGTTGCGCCGGTTCAATGTTTCTCGACGCTTCATGTGCGTCTTTTGAATGCAGCCAACACTTGAAAGATCATGGAAACTTCTTGCAATTGTGATAGAAATGGCAAATGAGAAGAATAACTAAATATTTAACGTCTCGGATATAATCTATGGTTGACTACATTAACTTTTGACGTTGGTCTTGGGAAGAAAAAGAGAAGCATATGCTAATTCTCGGAATAGCCAAATGAATATTGTCCATCTTCTTCTAAGTTTTATTAAAAAACTTCATCAAACATGTGAGTTTTCTTCGGAGCAGTTGAAAAGTGAGTTTCCTCTAAAGACGAATCGATCACCTTGATTCGTGCAGTTTTCACAATGTCATTAGTCAATCAATCGCCTGCCATCGTAGAAATTTCCTTTTCCCATTCATTTGATAACAAATTTAAAATCTGAAACCCGATGACAAAGCTACAAAAGTGACAGGCACAAAAATCTGGATAGAACACGAAGGCTTTTTTTTTTTTTTAAGCTTTTCTTGGATTTGATCACATTAGGAAAAAAAATTCAAAAAAACTCTCGAACTTTTTATCTATATCAAAAAACGGTTATTAAGCTTTTACATTTGCAGGAATGTTTACTTTTAGACAGAAATCCTAAAGTAAAAGTTTAAACTACCCCTCTACGACATACATAAATTTCATGTGCCTATCACACAATTGACGCGGCATAATCATTCAATCCACATTATTCATATGAAATGTATGTCCTCTTAATTGGCACTTAAATGTTAGAAGTATTCACATAAAATACATTCTCGTCTACTACATTATTTTTTCTTTTTCTCTCTCCGCACCATATTGCTGATCTCCATTCTGGATGCCACCACTCCCCCAACGACTACCACTAATGCGTATTCAAGTCGAAGTCTTTCATCATCTTACTTGCTTAAATGCATCTTACAAATTCCTTCTTACCAACCAAGAAAAGGGATACAAAGCCTCCTCAAAAAAAATTAAAAAAGACTATGGTCGACGTTCAACCTTGGAGTGCTTCTAGTTCTTCCCCTGATTTTCCTCGATGGTGCGTGAATGAAAGTTGATCACCAACTCGCAGGGTCAACACACGTGATGGCATACCTATCTATCTCTAGAGGTGATTGTGCTTACAAGCACTTGGATTGTGATTAAGGTGCAACGGGAGGCCTGCACTTATCATATGTTGTATGGATTTAATTTATAAATGACGCGATGGATAAAACTAAATATAGTTTGGAAATTTCCATTGAAAATATGGAAACTTATGTTTTTTGGTGAGACTCAGTATATGGTTCTCACAGTGTTTCTTAGGTGATTTAGAGATTTTAAAAGTCGGACAACACTACGTATATTTGATGTATATTGAACTCTTCAATTTGTCTATTGACTTTAAATAACTCTTAATTGAAACGATAGTATACATGGTAACGGTTACTATCATGTAACTATTGAATGCAAGATTATGGTGAAAATGGACCGAAAAGTCCTAAACCTATTGTACAATGATCAATTCAATTATAAACATTTCAATTGTGTTAATTTAGTTTTAATTTTTTTTTAGAATTTCCCAATATAGTCCTAAATAGTTTAAGAAATTGTCAATGTAGTCTTTTTATCTAATTTTGATCGGAAATAACTGACATAACAGTCTAATCAGCACTCACCGTCATATGTGGCGCAGACAACGCTAACATGAATTATATTCTAATTTAAAAAAAAAAAATCAACCTTTTTATTAATTTTTTTTTTCCAATTTTACTTCGCTGGTCCAGTGGGGCCAGCGATGTCTGCCGGCCACTAGGAGGGGTCACCGGTTCACCAGGTGCTTCGCATCATCTTTGGTTGGGCCTCCACACCTCACCCCCCCGGGGAAAAAAACAATGCCTTGGGCCTTCCATTTTCTAGGGCCGACAAAATGTGTGCCGAGGTTTAACAAAAAGAACGGAAACTGTTTGCCACATTCGAAGTCAATCGACTCCATTCGACGTTTAGATTGGGAATATCTATGAATATTTTCAGAGCTTATGACTTTGATTTCATTGTCTCTAAAATTACTTTTTTTTTTGTAATTACAGTCTCTAATTTGCAATAAAGTAGGATGATCATTCTTCCACATGACATAAGGGTCCATTCGTCTCGCGAAAAATGTTTTCGGGAAAATGTTTTAGGATTTTCCGGTGTTCGTTTCACGGAAAATGAATTCCAAGGAAAATGTTTTTTGGAAGGGAAAAAGTCTTCTAAATTTGGGAAAATGTTTTCCACTTTTGAAAAGTGGAAAACATTTTCCTCACTGATCTCTCTCTTATCTCACACATTTACAAATCCTCACTTCCTCCTCCCATTTCTTCTTCTTTTTTTCTTTTTTATTCGAATTATTTTTTAAATTGTATTTTTATTTTTTTATTCAAATTAGTTTTAATTTTCTATTTCTTTTTCTTTTTTCTTTTCTTTTTTTTTCTTTTTTTCTTTTTCTTTTCTTTGTTTCTCATATCTTTCTTAACTAGTCGTCCGGCCATCACCAGGTGAATCGTGTGGATCGCTCGTCGATCTAGCGAACCTCGAGCTTGACGCTTGTGCCGCAATCTAGTGAGCGGAAAATTTTTCCTTACCGAACACCGGAAAATATTTTCCAAAACATTTTCAAGTTTTTTTAATACTGGAAAATATTGTCATTTTCCTGGAAAATGACTTCTAGGAAAATATTTTCCGGAAATGGCCTATTTTCCGCGAAACGAACGGACCCTAAGTTTCAAAGATATTTCATTTTTGTCGCTTCGAATTAATATGTCAAGACTTCATAATTATCTTTTCATGTAGTTTAGCCACAAGTACTGACTTGTTTTTTTTTCACCTAATAGTTATTTGCATTTAATTTGAATTGACATACTTACACACGGGATCCAATTTTACAAATATGACGGGATCACTTTTGAACTCTTTTACACAAGGGTACAAAACTATCTCGTGGGTAACTTCCTTATGTGCAAAAACCATGGCCAATGTTTGACAAACCCGATGATGAAGAACCCAAATCACATATGTGAATAACTTTTGGGACCACAATCTCAATTTTTAAAGATTTAAGTACCAACTCCTGACTTGCGTTATGATATTTTTGTTACCTTCCTTTTGTTTCCCTAATTGGCATGAAGTCTAGGGCCACTAGTACCGAGTACCAACCTTGGTACTAGTAAATTATCATAACACAACAAAAGTATCTTTAAACGTATTTTTAAATATATCTCAATTTTTAAAGATCTAAGTGCTAACTCCTAACTTGTATAGCAGTGTATATGATAACAATCTTCACAAAAGATATGGCATGGTTAGCCATGTGGCCCATATTTGATCGACCAATTTTAAATCATTGATTTATGATCTCTAAAATTATATCTTTTATTGAGTTTAAACTAAAAAAAAAAGGATAAAAAAGTATTATCATATGTATTTTTAATAATATGGCCTATTTGCAATCAAATTATGATAGTAAAATTTATGAGACATATTTAATGTGAATTGAAGCAAACAAGAAAGTAGAAAAAAGATATAATGTATCTTATTCATAATTGTTCATAACTAGAAGTATAGCTTATTCATTAAATGAATATTTTTCGCTAACGTCTCCTTTTACAATGAAATTGGTTGCAGCTTTCCATTATTATAATTATTTATTTCAGTCATTTGAAATCCATTCTTCTTAAATTTTCTATGGAATGAAAAAAATGCGGTGAAGAAAATAAAGTGTATGTGTACTAACGCATCCTAAATCAAATCTACCAACACTATGTTCAGTAAAAAAAATTGGCAGATGAAAAAACATGGGTGAAGAAAATAAAGTTGTTCGGCAAATGAAAGTGAAAAAAATATGATAAATGACTCTTTTATGTTCGAAAAGAGTGGGAAAACGTAGGTGAATAAGTGTGAATGAGTAAAAAGACATTATTGTCCATTAAAAGAAATAATAATAATAATAATAATAATAATAATAATAATAATAATAATAATAATAATAATAATAATAATAATAATAATAATAATAATAATAATAATAATAATAATAATAATAATAATAATAATAATAATAATAATAATAATAATAATAATAATAATAATAATAATAATAATAATAATAATAATAATAATAATAATAATAATAATAATAATAATAATAATAATAATAATAATAATAATAATAATAATAATAATAATAATAATAATAATAATAATAATAATAATAATAATAATAATAATAATAATAATAATAATAATAATAATAATAATAATAATAATAATAATAATAATAATAATAATAATAATAATAATAATAATAATAATAATAATAATAATAATAATAATAATAATAATAATAATAATAATAATAATAATAATAATAATAATAATAATAATAATAATAATAATAATAATAATAATAATAATAATAATAATAATAATAATAATAATAATAATAATAATAATAATAATAATAATAATAATAATAATAATAATAATAATAATAATAATAATAATAATAATAATAATAATAATAATAATAATAATAATAATAATAATAATAATAATAATAATAATAATAATAATAATAATAATAATAATAATAATAATAATAATAATAATAATAATAATAATAATAATAATAAATAATAATAATAATAATAATAATAATAATAATAATAATAATAATAATAATAATAATAATAATAATAATAATAATAATAATAATAATAATAATAATAATAATAATAATAATAATAATAATAATAATAATAATAATAATAATAATAATAATAATAATAATAATAATAATAATAATAATAATAATAATAATAATAATAATAATAATAATAATAATAATAATAATAATAATAATAATAGCGGCGGCAGCAATGGAGCTGAGCTATTTTCAGGCTACGCAGTGCGAAGACCAAAAGCCTGGTCCCCTTGAAATATGCACAATAAAGCTCGAAAACCCTGGTCCCCTTGAAATATGCACAATAAAGCTCGAAAACCCACCCTGGTCTCTTTCAAGCTTATAAATATTCGGGTTGGTTCGTCGAGACGGATTTTCAGACTTTAAATTTCCCCCCTGCCGTTCTGCCCCTTTATTTTCTCTATTTCTCTTCCAGTACTTTTCACCACCTTTCTGTCCACGCCCTTTCCAAGTTTCCAAGCACAGGACACAGGTTGAAGCGGATGGATTCCCTCCCGTAGATACCTAAATTTTCACTAAGAATCCCTCTCGCATTTCATGGAAACTAAGGATAGAATCCGTTGATGATGACTAATTCGACCCCTAAACAAAAAACTAATATTGCACGGGCTTGCATTCTCAATATTTTACATCAAACCCTCGATTAAGGAATTTCTTTTAATTCAGAAAGAAAAAAAAAAAAAAAAAGAAAGAAAGATGGGAGGAAGCTGAAATTCATGAACCTCACGAACATTAATGATCTGTACTGCCTTGCTATGATTCACTACTTGGTTGCTACAGAAGCTGCAAGGTCGTTTCAACCAAGGCCCACTCACCACTAGGAGTGTCAGAACCGAACTAGAAAACTAAACCGAAATCGAAATTGAACTGAATCGAAATTTCATATATTTTTGGTTCAATTCATATTTCGATTTGGATGATGAAGAAATAATCATTTTTTATTCCGATTTGGTTTGATTAATTGAACTCAACCGAAAATCGCATTTTTTCTTAATATTACAATTTACATAAACCCTATCCTTTTTCACTGAATATATCTTTCTAATAATAAGACTTTGTATTAAACCGCACCGATCCATAATAGTTTCCTACCAACTCCCAAGTTGAAACCTAATGAATAATAAACGAGAAACCAAATTGTGATCGGTGCAGCTTGAAAGAGCCGATGCCAAGCACAAGTGCCACCTTAAAAGAGGGTTATTCCTAACAATCCGTCATACTCCCTCAGAACTCATTTAAGTAAGATTGTAACACCTGTCACCCCCCAAAACCAATAATAATGGAAATGACACACATATCCTTCCACACGAATGACACAACCTCAAATGTAATCAACAACCTTATATCAACATATATATCTCAAATCATATATACATATGAGATAAACCAATAGGTTGGTACAATATCAAAGTTTCTATAATCCACAAAAAAAATATATATATATATATATATAATTATAACTTAGCCAACCCAACAACTAGCAATAATTATGTGCACTATTTCCTTAAACCATACCCAAAAATAAAACTCCCAAAAGTTTTCCACCAATAGCACTTTTGTTCTACTTGCTGCTAACCGAAAAATCTAAAAAGATTGAAGGACAAGTGTAATAGCAATAACAATTCAGTACATATCTTCTAAGCAAATCGAGCAATCAATATGTATATATACAAAGTAATGCCGAACTTCATAACTCAAAATTAATATATAAAATACATATTGAATTATATAAGAGTTATTTCTTTTCATCAAAGCTTATACTAGTATGAAAAATTATTTAAATCACCATCACAATTCAAGTATCAATGGTCAAGTTCATTGAATAATTTCCATCAAATATCACATATCAATAGTTTATCCATTGACTAATCATTGCTCAATACTCTATCATGACCACAACACAACGCCTAGTGACAAGGCGATCAAGATTCCCCCCTTAGCAAGGTCTTCACTTATAAAGCCGTTGGCTCGGCCTAAAAGGATTTCCTAAACTTGGTGTGCATACCCAAAAACCTATAACTGGGTTCACAATCATATTGAACATAAAACCATCCTCCAATACCAATAAAATTAATCTAGAAATCAACCTCATAAACCAAGTAAATAACATTTGCGACATAACCCATCATCAATTTCCTATCCATTACTCAAATCATCATAAACATTTCCATAAACCAGTCGCAAAACAATTTCATATAGATTGCTCCATAATACTTTGTATAACACGCTTTCTACACATTTGTAATCAACCAAAGAGTAGTATTTGCTCGATCTGGCTTTTGTGCAATAACAATGCCCTTTCATAACTCATATATATATATTAAACCTATAGCATTTTCAAATCATGAGTTTTATAAATTCAAAGAAGATATAGTACCATTCACCTCATGACCTACAACCACAAGACAAACAATACTCGTATCATCGAACTCTCGACCTTATCAAATAACTAAAGAATAATGTTAAAATCAAATAAAAATCTACCTTAACTACGAAATGGCTAAATTACGCCTTAACGCTAACAAAATGACTCCTATGCGCTAACAAATCGCATATCCAAAGCGATTATTCAAGTCATCCGTAATGCGGAGTTTGAGCGCAAAACTTAATTATGCTACAACTTTCTCCTTTGAACCCCGTTCTAAACACATTTATAGTCAGTAGAAAGCCATTCACACATACTACAAGAATCCCAACTTGACCGTCCAAAATCAAGTAAAAAATTGAAAAAATACGGGCCCGAAGCTGCTAGATGCACACTATTCATTAAATTTTGTTTTAGGCAAACCATAAGCTCAAATCACGATCCGTAAAATCCTACAGCTCCAAAACATCCTAAACTATCATTACTACAAAGCTTTGGCCGTCATGAAAACTCAATTCGAGAATTATGTTAGCAACATGCAAAAAAAAAAAAAAAAAAAACTCAACCAATTATAATAACTAATGGTAAGATGATATAGATTTGAAGTAAAAGTTAAAACATTTCTCAAAAAAATATTTGTGAGAAGAATAAGGTAGTTTTTCAAATTTATGCCATCATATATGTCGAGTAGCTAAGTTTCATTCAGAGTTCAAGTTGGGCACTATTATCATTTTATTGAAATGATACAACTAAAATCTTGAATGTTTTGATCTGATATGATTTAGTCCTTTCGGTGATGATTTGCCTAGTTTTGCTGGCGTGGCACACGAGAATCCTAGGCGGTGCTTTTTTCACATTCTGTTTAGCGAAAAAGATGATGATGCTGAGCCATGTTAGAAAAAAGTAAAATCTAAAATCTAAAACATAAAAAAATAAAAATAAACACAAAACAGAAAAGAAAACCCCCAAAAGTAGAAGAAATTAAAAAGAGGGAAAGAAAGAATGGCACCGATTTGGGTTCTTTAGTAGTAGTGGTCAACGGCCCTTACAAAGCCCTCGCGGTGGCTAGCTATTAAAGCCTATATGGTGACATTTTTTTTTCTTTATTTCTTGAAAAAAAAAATAGAAACGTGTTGGTGTACATTAGTCAAATTTTTAATTCAATTAGCTTTCTCATGACGGTTTACTACAAGGAAAGTTGTGACAGTAATGAATCTATTGTCGCCACCACCACCCTCTCGGCTATTGAGAATTCAAGATTGGATGTTCCGATCAAATATCTCCAATTCGACATGAGTCAACCCTTCGAACACCTCATCTAAAACATGAAGAATTGCTATAGTACATTTTCTCTTCTCTGTAGACATACTGGTAGAATAGTTTCTTAGTTGAATTAATGAAGTACATAAAGGCCTTTCAAATGCTCCAATCCACATCAATCAATTAAATGATTTCGACTTCCATGTGAATTCAACATTCCCATCCACTCAATTACTAGGAATGAGAAGTTATTAGTATCAAATGGCATATTTAATTTCGACATTTTGGAAATCTGAAGAAATCATACGAGTACGAATATGCACGTCACATGAGTAATACTCCCGATACTTACATGTCATAACAGTTGCTAATTCAAAATGGGCCGAGAGCTTATAACTAGAAGCGAAAAAAACCAGTCGCGACACCTGCGCGTGACTCCCACGGTTCACCCCCCGGCAAACGCGATGGTCCCCGAAATTAGGCGGGAAGCGGAAGAGGTCGAAACCCTAGAATTCAATTCATGCCAAGCAGCTTCCATTTCATCCCTCAATTTCCACTGCAACAATTCTCTCTCTCCCTCTCCGATATGGGCATCAAGGTAGTTTCAGTTCGACCTTCGTCTCCTTCAATCCCATCATTTTCCATATATTGTTCATCGAGTTCTCGTCCACTGATTTCGATAGGGACTGACGAAGCTACTGGCGGACAATGCCCCAAACGCGATGAAGGAGCAGAAGCTCGAGAGCTACTTCGGCCGGAGGATCGCCGTCGATGCCAGCATGAGCATCTATCAGTTCCTCGTTAAGTTGATTCTTTATGGATTGATGCCTGCGATTGCGCGTTTCGGTTTGTCGGTGGGGATTTGGATTTTGAGTGTTGGGATTCTTTGGTTCTTTTGATTGGTGGATTAGGTTGTGGTTGGGAGGAAGGGGACTCAGATGCTCACCAACGAGGCTGGTGAAGTCACCAGGTACTGACTGGCATTGTAATACTCCATGGAAATAAAATCCACTTTGCTCGGGTTTCGTAGAGTTTATGGCTGAATTGTTGACTAGCCTTCTGTTTTGATGCTTCAGATGTTATCTCTTGGACTGTATATGAGATTGACTTTGAGCTGCCTTTCGATTTGTTTTCCCTTGTAGTCATCTGCAAGGCATGTTGTACCGGACGATTAGGCTGTTGGAGGCGGGCATAGAGCCAGTGTAAACTTTTTCTCTTTACCTCCCGTGTTTTCATTGGGATAGAATGCTAGAAGAATGAAGCTCGTGCTTCTCTGAATTATGTTTTGCTGTTGTTACGATAGCTACGTATTTGATGGTCAACCTCCTGATTTGAAGAAGCAAGAGCTGGCAAAACGGTACTTTAATATTATGTAGCCTTTTCTTTTCTATTTTTTGGAATTATCTATGAATATGTTTAGTTACCTTAAATGAGTTTCTGAGCAGTTTTTCGAAGAGGGCAGCTGCCTCTGAGGAGTTGGCAGTAGCCATTGCGGTATATGCATCTCTCTCTCTCTCTCTCTCTCGCGCGCGCGCGCACACAAACACACACAGGCACGCACACAAGCACCCAGAAACACAGAGTACAAAAATGCTCAGTGAGCTCTGTATTTATTGTGTCTGCAGTCTCAGAACAAGGAAGACATAGAGAAATTCAGTAAAAGAACTGTGAAGGTTGGTCTCGTTTTGGTTTCCTTATGGGGCGATATTTTTGTCTTATTTGATGTGAAGTTTGATTTTATCTCTGTTTTCCAGAAAAACCTATCTACTTAGCTAACTGGATGTGTGTCCACTCGTGGTACATCGCTTTGATACTCTTGCAGGTGACACAACAGCACAATGAAGACTGCAAAAGACTATTAAGGCTTATTGGTGTCCCAGTAGTTGAGGTTACTATTTTGTCTGAAAAGTTTGTTCTTTTTATTTCTAACAAAAAGTTCAGATACCAATTTCAGTTTTTGTACTTTAGGCTACTTCAGAAGCAGAGGCACAATGTGCTGCACTTTGCAAAGCTGGAAAGGCAAGTATCTTGCCATTTGATTGTCTTCTGATTTAGAATTGTTCATTGTTTTCCTATGATAACCAATCGTTCAACACTACGTAAACATGATTTAATTTCCTTTTTCACTCACACATATGCTTGTTCACTTGTCTAATGTCTTCTTCTCCGTAGTCATTTACATTTGGTATGTTCTTTACTAAGCCCTTTGTCCAAGGAATTTTCACTGATTTTGAATTCCTATCATTGCTTAATTGTTGTGTGGTAACCAGAATTCATCTACCATAAATGGCGCTTTAGCTGTACTATTTGTTTTTCAGGTTTATGCAGTTGCTTCTGAAGACATGGATTCCCTTACTTTTGGAGCTCCTAAATTTCTTCGCCATTTAATGGATCCCAGCTCAAGAAAAGTTCCAGTCATGGAATTTGAAATTTCCAAGGTAATTAGAAAAGTTTATTCATTGTGATTGCTTAAATTTTTTTCTCACTTTCCTGGCTTTTAGATCTTGGAGGAGATGGATCTGGATATGGGTCAATTCATTGACCTGTGCATTCTCTCTGGATGTGATTATTGTGAAAGCATTCGAGGTAGACGTGAGATTGTTGCAGTGCTCTGTTAACTCTTTTATGCTATCGCATATCATTTTTCTCTCGTATTTTTTAGCTTGATGATTTCAGTGGCTTTACTTTCGAATAAATTTATCAGGTATTGGAGGGCTGACTGCTCTTAAGCTTATCCGTCGACATGGTTCCATAGAAAACATACTAGAGAACATAAACAAGCAGAGGTGCTTCTTATGCTCTTATCTTGTCCCCTGACTTGTAAGCAGAATTAGGCAGGAAAGTTTCTCACTGTAATAGTCTTGGCTGCTGAATTCCTTGACTTAAAAGAATTATCTCTCAAACTCAGCTGGCGTGGAAATATGTGGTCAACAATTTGAAACTGAAAGATCAATTGCCACCAATAGATTTGGGCTGGTAATCAGTGCATCAGCCATGCTACTCCATGTGTTGATTTACTACAATACTTTTATCTATTCTGATGTCTGCTTTGTCTGTTCCTTCATCTTACTTGAACAAAATCATATCGTTTCTCTATCCTTAAGACCCAGAGGTTCTTTGCATTACTTGGAAGTCTTCATTCAGTTCGGTTGTCCTTCTTAAGGAAATGTTTTCTTGTTTTTTGAATAGGTATCAGATACCAGATAATTGGCCCTACAGCGAAGCTCGACTGCTTTTCAAGGAACCAATAGTTTCTACAGAAAAACAGCCTGAGATAAAATGGACTGCTCCAAACGAGGAGGTTGGCCATTTTCATGTTGGGATTTACTTGCAACATTTCACTTTTTGAATTTTTGACTCGTTTCCTAACTGATTGTTATTTCCCTTTCAAGGGCTTAATTTCCTTTCTCGTGAATGAGAATGGGTTCAACATTGACAGAGTGACGAAGGTATGGCTTTTATCTTCAGTAATGTGTTGGTCAGTTGCCTACTGGAGGAAATTGCTTCTTTTCCTCTGGAGGAGAGAGCATACATGTTTTCAATGTTGTTTTACGATGTGTATCAGGCGATAGACAAGATTAAGGCAGCGAAGGATGAGTCATCACAAGGCCGGTAACTAAAGCTTGAACAAATGAAAGTGACTTCCAAAATGCACTTTCTCTTATCCAGTGATTCCTTTCATTTATTCTCTACAGGTTAGAATCCTTCTTTAAGCCAGCTAAGAATCTGTCTGTACCTGCTAAGAGGAAGGTATGTCATCTTGATATCTTTGAGGACCGAGCACCTGGAATTTTCCTTCTTTTAACGTATTCGAAGGTGTAATATCACACATTGCTCTAGCGAAGAGATGTCTTCAGATGCTTCTTATGGTGGATGAATAGTAATCTCTTTAACTCACTTCGTAAGCCATTGATTGCCCTAATGGTGCACAAATTTTCAGATCTTTGTGATCATTTTTAAACTTTTGGTGATAGTATTTGTAAGTCAAAGGTAGTATGTTGACATGCCCCTGTTGCTTATGCCCGATTACTCTAATATAACTTTACTGATGTGCTAATGGTGTTGCATCACCCTGTTCATGAAATCAATTAGATTAACAAAAGCGCCAGTGTGCTTATACGGATCTGTTAAGAGTTTCGGCCTGATTAACTACCGTAATTGCACTGGATGACAGGGAAGCAAATGCACACTTCAATCCCCCAATCTGGCATTCAAGCCTAAGACGTTCTCTACGCAAGTCTCTGTAAATCCCCTGCCCAGGTTCCGTGGCAGCTTTAAAATGCCAACCATGGTCCTGGGTTTGAGGAACTTCAAACAACCATTGAGAGTTGTCTGCCTCCCGACATGGATCTAAATGACGGTGAATGTAAGAAACCTATTCATTGAGCAAGTCCTGACTTGTCGATGCTGTTTTTGCCTGTAGTTGGAAACAAGTTGATGCTTTCCTTTCCTTAAAAGTGGGTCATGTCTTATGGTACTGCAATCTTGGGAGAGTTGTATAAATTTTAGTGGAAGGATGAAGTTTACCCTCCATGCTAGATCGAGAGGGGTACATATTTTCGGGCAGAGTGCATATTTGTGTTCCTTTTATAGTGTGTATATGCTATCCTAAGGATTCCATTTCTTCCTTGGATTGTACATTTTACGATACGTATATATCACTTATACAAATTATAAATTATTGTCATCCATGCACCAGGAAACCCCTAAGAATATTGCCTCCAGGGCTGGTGGTGGTAAGAAATATAATTTAGTCGACACGTAACAGATCATGGAACAGCAAAACCATCGACTTCTAAAACACAATGAGGATGTAACAGACATACTTTTCAAATCTATTTCTTTTCCTACTTATGCACTTCAAATTTATTAGGAGTAATTTTGTCATGTGTATCTTTATGAATATTTAGTCTTTTATTTACTAATTTTTCCATTTCTATTATTCTAAGTAGCAAGATATATATGCTCTACAAAATCCACCTTTCGATTCCTCGATGTGAATCAATAGAAGAAATTTGTTTATTTGGAGATATTTTATTGTTTCAAATTTCAGAGACCTTTTAAATCAGATATCCATGTAAACTTAAAGTCGGACTTTTTAGAGTTAATTTATACATATTTACGTGCTAGTTTTTTTTTTTTTTGGTCGGTACGCGCTATTTCAATATAACTAAACCTGAATACTATCGTTTAGTAGCAAAACATAATTAGGTCATTCACTATCTTTTTATGTAAAGAATATATAAATGGATAAGTATTGTTATTTACAAATGTATCTCAAGATATATTCTCTTTATTTTTCTTAATTTTAAATTTATAATAGTAAAAATAATAAATATAATAGATGATGACCCGTGTAGGTTTCACCTTGACAGGAAAGGAAATTTCCAAGGGTTTTTATTAGGTCAAATAACAATGTGAAACCTTACCAATGATATGATTTCAATTTACTTGTATACATCATACAAATACAAGCAAAATAAGTCCCTAACTAATGATGGGATTCTAGTTTACTTACACATACCTTTCATACAAATAATATAACATAACCAATCAATGATAGGATTTGAGTTTCTTATATACATTGCACATACTAATAAAATAAATGACCTAATTAATGATAGGATTGCACTTCACTTATATACATTACAAGTTAATAGCATATATGAACCTATACGAATGAGTTGGTATGTAAGTTCACATATCATTCTTTCAAACCCCATAGGCTCCTAGACTCCTTCATATGCATATCCACTTTAAGCTTGGTTCATCTTCCCAACCTCTAATTTTCACATCCTAATTTTGCCATTCTCTCTCTCCTAATGGTGGTTCCATATGTTATTATGGTATGACTTCAGGTTTGGGTGCTCTTTCCATCGCCTTCCTCTTGAGATAGAAGTCGATAGCCTTGCATTGGTTGGGTCGACAAGTAAGCTGCGGAGAAGAGCTTCTAATGTCGTTGTGAAACCCGAATATTCTCATGTTGTAATCCCATGAAGAGTTTCTTCAGAGACTACAATCAACAACCTGCACAGCATCATGCAAACAACTCAGCTACGCCAAGACCACCTCAGCGTCATTCAAACAATTCAACCTCTCAAACACCAACTGAGCAACATCAGAGTAAACCATAGCATAGGCATTAACATCAAGCATCAATTCCACATTTGATGCAATTTACTTCGATGTTATTGATTTGGTGTTTGAGGGGTTGAATTGTTTGAATTATGCTGAGGTGGTTTTGACACTGCTAAATTGTCTGCATGATGCCATATAGATTTTTTAATTGTCATCTGTGAAGAAACTTGTCACGGGATAACAACACAAGACAAGAATTGTATTTCACAACGACATTGGAAGATATTTGCGACCGGTTTCTTGCCATGTTTTCATGCACGCGGACAGTTCATGCAAGGAAGGAATGAATACATGTTATGTCTGTATGAGATTGACATTGCAAGCTTCCACACCTGATTTATTCTTTATTGGTGGGGCTGATTGTCTAGTTGCCCTTTTTATTCTCTCTTATTTGTGGAGACTGTATCAGTGTGTGTTGCCTAATTCTTGAGATCTCTTCCTCCTCTTCAGCCTAAGTTGAAGTTTTGGCATTATTTGAGCGTCGCCTTCAGCTTCATTTTTTTCGGTCGTTGGAAGCCTAATCCGCACCAGAAGATAAATAATTTGGCTCCACCTCCACGTCCTTGCAGTGCTCCTCAGTCTCGTCTCCGAGAAGCTCGCACTGCTTTGCAACGTACGAAGTCGTTGAGTCTCTGGGATGAAGTCATTCTTGGTTGGGGTCATATGCAGAGCTTTGCGATGTTTTACTCTAGGCTACAGGATAGTGTGGGTGCCAAAATTTGGCACAAGTGAATACTTAAGTGTTAAAATTTACAAAAAGTACACTTAAGTGTCATTTTTTATTTTAAAAAATTTGGACATTTAAATGTCAAATCCAGCGATATTTGTTTATAAAATGGCAATATTTGTTTATAAAATGCAACATTAAAATCATTTTATTGCAACAAAAATGGTTTGTATATCCACCAGAAGACCGGCCCTACAGTTCAATCCGAGCGTCAAAAAAGTTTCCTTGTACAACTAGCAATAGAGTTTTAACAAATGTAAGTTAGGCAATTGATTCAAAATTTTCCTAATAGTCGATGTCATACTCCTGCTCAAAACCTTGGCTATGAAGCGAGCCTAATGCTATTCTACAGAATCACCGGAGTGACTGTTAGACTTAATAAACCCACCGGGAAACTCTGAAAAATTTTCCAGCGGGAAGATCAACCATATCCTACACATAAATCCTTTCCAAAGCTTGCAGTTCCTCAAATATTAGTTTCCGCCAATGAGCATTGGAACGAACCTACCGATATGATTCACATTCACGAAAAATGAAAAAAATAACAATGATAATTATGAAGACGTATTGGAGGGAATCCTCTCAAAGCGTGGCATATAAGGTTCAGATGTAGAGAGTAGTGAGATTCAGATATGACCGGATTCTGTGGGGAAAACTAATGTGAGGAATTGGCGTGCATCAAAAAGAGACAAATTAGAGGTAAAGAGGCAACTGCATTACTTAATTGCATGTGAGAACCATTTGTAGTGCACATATACTAGGTGTAGTGGGAACAAGTACTTTACTCCAAAAAAACATCAAAGTCACATGGTTGCATACGGTTTACAAAATTATTCAGTAAATTCTATCCATTAGTTACATTTATAAGATATGACAAAAAATAGAACTCGGTTTAAAATATTTAAATATCCAATAAATTTGCTTTTCTAATTCAAAAAACGACAAAATTAGATGCTAACCCATCAACAATCAAATAATTCTTGTCCATCTTCTTCTAAGTTATATTAAAATACTCCATCAAATGTGCGAGCATTCTTCAAAGCAGTTGAAAAGTGAGCTTCCTCCCTAATGCTCGCAATCTTCTCGATTTCATTAATCAATTTATGGGGTGTCACCCTAGAAGTTTCCTTCTCCAGTTCATCTAATAACAAATGTAAAATCTGAAGCCTATTAACAAAGTTACAAAAGGGACAACACGAAATCAAAGAATCCTATCTGTAAAATAAAGGATTAATAGCGCAATCGGAATATTTTTTTTCTTTATTTTAATCAATCGAGAAAATTTCTAAAATCCCCTCAAACTTTATATCTCGTATCAATCATACTTCTCACTTTTCAGCATTTGCGGTAACGCTAATCTTTAGACAAAAATCTCTAACTTAGGGTCCGTTCGTTTCGCGGAAAATATCATGTTTTCGGAAAACATTTTCCTGAAAGTCATTTTCCAGGAAAATGACTCTATTTTCCGGTGTTCGGCTAAAACCTAATATTTAAGTGGAAAACATTTTCCACCGTTCGTTAGCTCATTTAATTGTTTGGAAAAAAATTATCAAAAATTGAATTTTAATATTTTTAATTGACCAAAATATTAATTTTATTTTTTATATTTTTTTTAAAAATGAATTTTTAATTATTTATATTTTTAAAAATCGAAAATTTATTATTTATTATTTTTTTTCTTTCTTTTTCTTTTCCTTCCTCCTTCCTCCTCCTTCTTCCTCCGCCAGCGCTCCTTCCTCCTCCTTCTTCCTCCTCCTCCGCCGCCGGCGCCTCCTTCCCGCCCGATGATGGCGGCCGCCGGCGCCCGACCAAGACCCGGTGGGATCCGGCGAGCTCGAGGCTCGGCCAATCTCGCCCGAGCTCGCCGCGAGCCGCTGGCTCGGCGAGCCGCGAGCTCGCCGGATCCGGCGGCGGAGCTCGGGCTCGCCCGGATCGGAGCCTAAGCTCCGCCGCTAGATCCGGCGAGCTCGCGGCTCGCCTGAGCCCGCGAAGCTCGCGGCGAGCTCGGGCGAGGCTCGAGCCTTGCCCAACTCGCCGGATCCGGCGAGCCGCGAGCCCGCCCGGGCCGGCGAGAGCTCGCCTCGCCCGATCTCGGCTTCTCCAGATCGGGCTAGGCGAGGCCGACGAGGTCGCCGCCGCCGGCTTGCGGCCGGTTGCCGACGCCGCCGTGGCCGGTCGCCGGCACCGCCAAAGAAGAAGATGAAAAGGAAAAAAAAAAAAAAAAAAAAAAAAAAAGAAATTAAAAACTTGATTTAAAAAAAATAAAAAATAAAAAGAAAGAATAAAAATAAAACTAAAATGTATTAATAAAAAGAAGTAAGTGGGAATAAGTCATGGAAAACATTTTCCACTTTTCAAAAGTGGAAAATGTTTTCCCCACTTTAAAGGTTGTTTTTTCCAATGATGGAAAATATTTTCCTTGACTAGTTCATTTTCCGTGAAACGAACACCGGAAAATCCGGAAAACATTTTCCCGGAAGTCATTTTCCGCGAAACGAACGGACCCTTAAAGGGTAAGCTACCCTTCTTTTAATTTGTGCCAATTGATATGGTATAATCAGTCAATCCATTTGGCTCATGCACTATGTATGGTCGAGTGAGTGAGTGAGAGAGAGAGAGAGAGAGACGTTGTGCGAGCAAGCAAGGACAATAGGCAACTTCGAAAGAAGTCTGACGTCAAGGGAAAGACAAGGATAGAGAAACCTATCTCTATGAGAAAACGACTCGATGCGGTTTTGTTTAGGCCAAGATGAGCCACCTCAAAATCCATGTTGGACTTTTAAAAATATATATATATATATATATATATATATATATATATATATATATATATGTATGTATGTATGGATAAACTTTTTATTTAAAAAAAAATAAGCCATGTAGGACTTTCAGCAGGAATTTGCCTCCGGAGCCGTTTAAGTGATTGTGTTTTCTTTGATTTAGCCTTAAGTGATTAATCAAAAAGTTTTAGTACCAAGCGAATAATATATGAAGATTATGATATCTCTAGTGTCCTTTTCCCTTAGAATATTGCTTTTAGTTGTAATCTCGCTAAGTTGATCCAATGTTTTCCAACATTTCACGTTTTTCTTCCGAAATGCAACCAACACTAGAAAGACAGAAAAAGAAAAATTAAGAAGTCTGCCTCACTAGTGACTAATTATTTGTTTTGGTATTTCATTGTGTTGCAAATGTTGGTCATTGTTATATCTTCTAGCAAGGTAACATGGATGGAAGCTTAGGATAGTGACATTCACCCTCAGGTTAAGAATCAATACTTGCCTTCTATAATAAGTTGTGGGTCATGATAGAGAAATTGACTATTTAATTGGATTAACCAACTTATCATAAAAGCACAACAACTATACTATAATTTCAATTTAAAAATTAGACTTAGGTAGGAAGACAACTTTAGTTTATGGATGTACGTACGCAATACCATCATTAGATTATTGTTATTATTAGTTGTAATCTTGCTTAAAAAATTCAATATTTCATGATGTTTCATGTGTTTCTTCTTGAATGCAACCAACACTCGATGGACCACAAAAACTTCTTACAACTATGAAAGAAAGGCCAAACGAGAAGAATAAGTAAATATTTATCATCTTGGAAATGATTTATCATTGACGACATTAACTTTTCAACATTGGTCCTGGGAAGAAAAAGAGAAGTATATGCTAATCCCCAGAATAGCCAAATGATTCTTGTCAACCTTCTTCCAAGTTATATTGAAAAAACTTCATCAAATATGCAAGTTTTTTTCCAAGCAGTTGAAAAGTGCGTTTCCTCTTACGACGAATTGATCAATCAATCGATGTCATTGGTCAATGAATCAGTTGTCATAGTAGAAGTTTCCTTTTCCCATTCATTTGAAAACAAAGTTAAAATCAGAAACCTAATAACAAACTACAAAAGTGATAGCACGGAATCACAGGTTCATAGCTTTAAAAGTAAATGATATAATAGAAATGTTGGAATCACAGGTTCATAGCTTTTAAAGTAAATGATATAATAGAAATGTTGGAAAATTCCAAATGAGGGCAATTCCAAATAAGGGCTCGAAGTGCCCTCATTTTTTCAAATAATGATTCGAAATAAACTTTGTTTTAAATAAGAACCTAAAATGGTTATATCAGTCTTAAAGAAGGCTCTAAAGTGGTTATGACTATTTCAAAAACAGATCTAACCCCACTAACTAGCAAAAATTCAAACTGACCAAAGATATTTTTGTTCAAACACAATTTAAATTTAAATTAAATTAAATTAGAATTTTTAATTAAAAAAAAAACAGGTGAGAGGGCTCTCTCCCACCTATGACCATTGCCCCATCGCTAGTGGGGCGACGATGATGGCCTGCGAACCCCACCAATTGAAGGTGAGGGCTAGAAGGCCCTCATCAGAGATGAGAGAGGGCGATGACCCTCTCCCAAATCTAGGTGAGGGCCACTAGGCCTACGCAAGGGCGGGCAACCCTCGCCTAGATTTGGGAGAGGGTCGTCGCCTTCATCCATCCACTAGTCCTCGCCTTTGGTTAGCAAGGGTTGCCAACCCTTGCCTAAGCACTGGCAACCTCGTTGGTCATCGTTGCCGCCCCACCGGCGATAGGATGGTGGCCACAGGCAT
Organism: Eucalyptus cloeziana; assembly: GCA_014182715.1. NCBI lineage: Eukaryota > Viridiplantae > Streptophyta > Magnoliopsida > Myrtales > Myrtaceae > Eucalyptus > Eucalyptus cloeziana. Next base: position 22,016,959 of record CM024635.1, on the reverse strand, counting down.
GGTTTTCCTTCTTCTTCTTCTCCTTCTCCTTCTTTTTAAGTTTTAGTTTTTAGTTTTATTTTTTATGAATAAAGGAAGAAAGAAAGAAAGGAATTTAAAAATAAAAAGATGAAATTGCCCTTCATAGGTAGTGAGTTTAGGCCCTTATTTAAGACTGATATAGCCATTTCAGTCCTTTATTTAAAATAATGTCCACTTCATGTCCTTAATTGAGAAAATGATGGCACTTCGAGCCCTAATTTGAAACAATATCCACTTCAAACCCTTATTTGAGAAAATGAAAACACTTCATGCCCTTATTTGGAATTTTTCCAAAAAATCTGGATAGAACATGAAGATGTTTTTTGAGCTTTTCTTGGATTTGATTGCATTAGAGAAAAATTCAAAAATCCTCTCAAACTTATTATCCACATAAAAAATCCTAACATTAAAGTTTGAACTATCACTCTACCACTAACATAAATTTCATGTGCCTATCACACGATTGATGCGGTGTAATCAATCAATCCACATTACTCGTGTATATTGTATGCCATCTTAAATGGCACTTAAATGTTGGAAATATTCACTTTTCATTGACTTGTTATACCCGACGATATAATTATCACATAAATACATTCTCCACTACTACATCATTTTTCTCTTTTCTCTCTCTCCCCACCATACCGGTGATCACCATCCTATCCTCGATGGATGACGCCACTCCCCCAACCGAACCAACACCTCTCTCTCTCTCTCCTACGCAAGACATTTCTCTTTTTTACGAAATCAGGTTTGATTTAACGTCAAACATCTCAAACTCTTAAAACTGGAAGAGATAAATTCAATGCTTGGCGTTTTAATTTGCTTGATAGAAAGAAAAATTGATTGTAAATATCTTTGGTTGTTGCAAGTGTGAATATGAGAAAACATGGTCTTCATCTTCCGCGGTATTGCTAGGTAATATGATTCGGTGGTTAGATGTGAGAACAAAGAAATAATGCCAAAAAAATAAAAATAAAAATAGCGGTTTGCGAGTCTTTGAATATCCAAACAACTTGATATTCAATTTCAGGAAACGACAAAAGTAGATGCTAACCCCTGAAATAATCAAATGATTCTTGTCCATCTTTTTCTGAGTTAGAATTTAAAAAAAAAAAAAAACTTCATTAGATGGGCAATATTTTTCAGACTAGTTGTAAGGTGAGTTTTCTCTTAAGTTGAATCGATACCCCTGATTCTTGCAGTCTTCTCAATGTCATTGTCAATGGTTTGTCACCCTAGAAGTTTCCTTGCCGCGTTCATTTAATAACAAATTAAAATCTGAAGCTTAATAACAAAGTTACAAAAGTGACAGTACAAAATCATAAATTCCTAGCTTTTACAATAGAGGCTATAAAGTGAAATCCAGATAGTACGTAAATATAATTTGAGCGATGATTAAAAAAAATTTAAAAATCCTCGCGAAATTTGTATCTATATCAATTACGCTTCTTGGTTTTTGGCATTTTTAGGAATAATGTTCATCTTTAGAGAAAAATTCTTAATTAAAAGATTAAACTTCACCTCTGTAGTGGATGTGTATTTTATTGCTAGCCACACGATTAATTTGGTGTAATCGGTCAATCCACTATCCACATTGCCTATGCAATATGTTTGTCATCCTAACTGAAGGTTGAAAGTTGGAAATACTTACTTTTTATTGGCTTGTCATGTCACGTGTCTCTGCCACATCAATTAGGTGTTAACAAGTAAAAGTCTGCCATCATCTTGATTGCTTAGTTGCGTTTTCCATTTCTTCTTTCCTAATCCAACCTAAGGAAAAGTAGAAGAGTTGGAGGGGAACGACAAAATTAATTTATTCTCTGAGTATTCATCTTCATGTTATTCTTGTGTGTAGAAGCTATATAATTACGATTGTATTTCTCTGTACAAGTAAGTGTGTACATAATATGGGAAGAGACTCAGTGTTGTGAGAGTGAGTTTATAGAATCATCTAATCAAGCTTCCTGTAGAAACAACGCTTTGAGGATTATATAGTGGACTCCAACCTTATTGTGACTGTTAGAGCTAGGAGAGTGAAGTAAGCCAAGTAAAAGACCGAACCACTGTAAATCTATTTTGCATATTTCTATCTCTTTATTTGATAGCAGATGAATGTTGCTGCATAACTGTTTTCCGCTACAGCAGCACATTCTACGTGTCCTTCCCAAGAAAAAAATTAATTTCCACTAGAAAAAGCAATTCATCTTCCTCTTAATTGTTGTGCTTATCCATTTATCAGTAAATATCTTTGGTTGTTGCACGTGTGAAAATGAGAAAACACGGTCTTCATCTTGTGCATTAACTAATGGTAAGTCGGTAAGCAAGAGAAATGAAAGTGGTCCCTCAATAGAAAAGTTAGTAAATTAAAATATAATATAAATGTTAGCTAATAACTTATTTGGGGAAAAGTTCATAGGTCACTCAAATGAATATTGATAATTTCATATAATAGTCGATAAATTTAAAGCAATGGCAAAAAAGTCAACAAAATTATGTGATAGATAAGAAAAAAAATTGGTCTAGTATAAGAGAATTTGGTAATAGTAAAAACATTGGGAGCAACTCAAATAAGATTTGGTAATGCAAAATTAGCCAGTAACTTAATCGAAGAAAAGTTGGTAATAACTTTAATTAAGGTTGGTAATTTCTAACTAGTTGGTAAGTAAGATGAATAAAAGTTGAAAACTCCATAGAAAAGTTGGCAAATTTACGAAAAATATTATAAATAAACATTGGGAGCAACTCAAATTAGGGTTGATAATCTAACGATAGAAAGTCAAACAATCACATGGATAAAAGTTGACAAATTCATATAAAAGTTGATAAGTATAAGGTGTTTGTAAGAAAGACAAACAAAAGTTTATAAACTTAAAAAAATTAAATAAACATTGGTAAGTAACTCAAATAAAAGCTCATAACCTGAAAACGAGTTAGTAATTTAAATGGAAGAAATTTTGTAAGTCTTTTCGAATTAAAAATGTAAATTAATATATGAGTTGGTAACTTTAAGGCGTTGCTAAGAAAGAGAAATAAAAATTAATAGGAAAATAAAAAAATGGCAATTTGCAAATGATTTCTGAGTGAAATTGATTAGTATGATTATATTGAAAAATCATCAAAAAACTTAGGACTAAATTGGCCAAATTGAAAAATTTAGAATTGGGGTGGCCACCGTACAATAAATTTATAACTTTTTAAACAATTATCCCAAGATATATCATACAAGTTCATTACCACAATCTAATTTCGCAACGGTACACATTTTTGATGGTACTATTATATGTTACTGTTATGTGAATATAATAAATCTTGTTAAGTTTTCAATCCGTAGCCAAATATTTAAACAAAGGGGGACCAAAGTTCACGTGTCGGGTGGCCTTGTAACATTTTCAAAAGATGCAAACGGGGGAGGTTGCATTGCGACAGCGATCACTTGCATGCTGCCGAACACCAAAAATGAAGTAGAAAAACGACCAATCGGAAAAGGAGAGCGAAAGTCAACGAGGGCCAAAATGCCGAGAAAAGTGGAGTAGATAGATGATTTTATAAATAAATGACCGGCCAAAACCCTAAACTCGTGTGGTTCATGTGCCAGTTTCATTTAGATATGCCATAAATAAATTTATTTAATTGTCTTCAACTACAAGATTCCAGAGCCGTCTTCAGATGCTTTCCCAAATTCAGTAAAGGCCTTCGAAAATTCCAGAACTGATACTTATAAATCATTTTAACTTGTTTATTTTTATTTAACCATTCTTTCGATCAAAAACAATATTTGGTTACGGAAAATAGTAAATCTTTATCTATTTTCAGCTCGCTAAACAATGTTTGTCATGTCCAGATGTTATTATACCTTTTATTTGTGTCAGTCCATGATATCATAATGAAAAAAAAATTCAATTAGTTATAATTAACTAAAGTAGCACAATTATTTCTATATAACATTCAAGGAACTATTCTAGATATTCGAACGATATCCTCATCGTTTATCATCACACAAAAGAAAGTTTTTGATTATTGAAGGACAAATAAAAATTTCAAAGATGCAGATAGCTCTTAAAAGACGGAGGATACCCTCATTTTTTGCGTTTAAGAATAGAAAAAAGTGATTACATAAACGTAACCAAATGACTTTTAAGAAGTGCAAATGGTATGTATTCCATCCAATGGCTACAAAGCATATGCCATACCCCGTAGTAGGTTCCATGTGTAGAAGCTTTTTTGTTAGGTCGCTATGTGCCAAATTAAGATGTGTATTTTTCTGTAAGTAATGAATATAGAGATGCACATAGAAGTAACCATGATTTTGATCCAACTCACAAGCATATCTAGCGTCAGAATTGAATCTTGATATATGTGTATATATATATAGATAGAGAGTGGTGATAGTGATTGCAAATGGTCTATGGAATTGATTTCCTAAATGATATACTATGTGTAAGTGGGCATTCAAGATGAGTATGTCTGTATTTAAGCACTATGAGAAATTTACAAAATCACTCCGTAATCGTAAACTAACCTTGCATAAGTCAAGTGTGTCAAGCATTTGTTTCATAGCGAAAAAGATGGGTTTGATGAATAGCACGGTTTTGTTGGTTTTGGATCCCGCAACGAAATATCTTCCATCAAGTGTTATATTTTGGTTTTTATTAAAGGGGACCTAGGCTCTATGCTTGTATTGGACAGAGAAGGTCAAATGTTAATGGAGATATATAATTTATAGTCCCGAACCTAATCAAGTCGATCAATACAAGCTTGGAATCAATAATGACTAGTGTTGAAATTTAATCAATAGCTTGATTCAAACACACTTCAACACGCTAATGAAACCTGATTAACATCAATGTGGTTTGTACAACATCGAAGCTAATTCAACAACGTTGGACATTGAAAATAATACTGAGAAGGCACTACTCCTAATTGGGTTCGAGGACACGACGTCGGAACCTAATCAACAACACTGGACAGTGAAAACAACACCTGGTAGGTATTGCTCTTAGATGGATATGAGGACATGATGTCGGAACCAAATCGATGACGCTGGATGGTGGAAACAACACTTGGTAGGTACTACTCCTAAATAGATATGAGCACACGACACTGAATTTTAATCGACGACGCTGGACGGTGGACTCAACACTTGGTAAGTATTGCTTCTAGATGGATATGAGGACACAACGTCGGAAACTAATCGACGACAACACTGCCTAGAATACAGGCACTCACAAGAATTGAGTCTACGAAAGGAATCTGAAGCTATAACTACACTAAGCTAAGCTTAGATAACTAAAAGGATAAGACGAAGGTCGCTCCACTTTTCTCGCTTGAAAGTTGGTTGAGTCCTCCTTGAAAGTCGCTCCACTTTCTCTGCTTAATCGCTTTATCCATATCTTGTTGTCTTTTGATTTGTTCGACAATGCTCACATGACTTGTCCAGTAAGTATTAGCCGCTCATTTGATTGTGCGTGTCCTTTTAAGTACCAACCATTCCTGCCTAAATCATGACGCCAATTCTATTTGAATTTTATGTCTTCAGTAGTATCTCTTGACCTTGACACGTGGCAATCAACTATACCGAATCGCATATCTCCACTTGAAGGCCCATCGAAATTCAGTCCAATGGCTCTTAACTAACCTGGGTTGGGTTAATGTTAATCACAGCCTGCACGTGACAACGGGGGTGATTTTGAATGTCTATGATTGTCTATGTTAGGAAATAATAATAAGGGTAAAATAGTCATAAGAGGGTTACTAGGGTTACTCATATATATATATTCTTGTAATCCTTTTTTGATTAAGTGAATACAATACGTAGAATACTCTCTCCTTCAACATGGTATCAGAGCACGGTTAAAACTTCAAGAGAGTGATCCCACCACCACCACAGCCTGGCAGCGGAGGCCGTCACTAGATCCAGATCCTTCGCCGCCGCTACCGCAGCGTGCTTCTCTTCTAGACAGCGGAGGAGAAAGAATGCCCACATCATTGTTCAGCCAGCGTCCCCAAATCCATATTTGTCCATTGGTTTTCTAGGATCTTGATAGAACTACTGCCTAGTGTCAATTGCCGAAGCCTATCCAGCAAAATTGGTTTGTGTTCAGCCTTTTTTCTTGATGACGGGATTGAAAACCGATTGCACGATTTGGTCTTTGTTTGTCTTGCGATCTAGATTATGTGTTTTTCATATATCTTGAGGATTTCAGAAGCCTTCGGTTCTGCAAGGGTTTCACCCCGAAAAAAAAAATTCGACCCGAACTGAGGGCATCAGAAGTTGTTTTCCAGTATACTTATATGGATTCTCATTGAAGTATATTGCTTCTTGAAGTGCTGGTTGGTATGCGCATAGTAATCTTTCTAGTGTTGGATGGTTTCCGATCATCTTTGAAGTGATGGTTGGTATGATTTTATGGCCTCTCAGTGAAGTATATTGACTCAGTGGTGGATCGATTGAACCCTTAATTCTGTTTGTTGTTCTATGGCTGATTGCACAACTGGAGTTAAGTGCTTGATTATTGTGTCATTCTTATTGGGTTCGGTCGATTCTTGTGTTCAACCTGTTTGGCTAATTACATTATTGGAGTACAGTAGAGTTAATACTGATGGCTTCTACATCATCTACTAGTTTGATGCATTTTCAATTGACATTTGTCAAGTTGGATGGCACTAACTATCCATCATGGTCTAAAGCTGTACAAGTTTATCTTACTGCAACTAGACAGCATGATTATCTTACATCTACACTTCCCTCGGATAAGAGTAAAGTAGATGATTGGATTGTCGGAGATGCAATGATCCATACACTATTATGGAATAGTATGGATCCGAAGATTAGCCCTCACTTCATTCAATGTAATTTTGCTAAGGAAGTTTGGGATAAATTTGCTCTACTTTATTCTGGCCAAAATAATATGACACGAGTGTGTGACACATGGGAGGCCTTGCTTGATCTTTAGCGTGGAGATCAGTCTCTATCTGAATATTATGCTCGTTTCATTACACTTTGCTGATAGCTAGATGCTTATCTTCCAGCTTCCAATGATTCGAATATATTAGTTAAACGCCAAGAGGATCTTCGAGTGATACTATTTCTTAAAGCATTAGGGCCTGAATATTCCTCCCTTCGTCAGCAGATTACGTCTGAAAGCTCCCTTCCAACAGTTGATGAGGTTTTCTCTCGAGCCTTACGCTCGACACCTACTGACAAGATCTCCACTACAACTTTAGAGACAAGTGCCATGATTTCTCATGACTCTAGTGGACGTGGAGCTCATGGTCGTGGTTATCGGGGTCATGGACATGGGTTTATTCAGAGTGGAAGTCGTGGTGGTCATGATAAAATTCTTGGTAGCCGTGGCTCTCGATATTGTAACCATTGTCGGAGGGCTGGATATACTGAAGCTTACTACTACACACTTCATCCAGAGCTTCGACTCATAGTTGCTGCATTTGTTGAAGTCGAAGAATCTTCCTCACCAGTTCAATCCGATCCTACTCATGTGTAGGATACAAAAGATTCGGTTACATTGACACGTGCAGAATATGAGGCTTGGATTCGCTCCAAACAGGTGACGGGAATGTTAGCTCCCACTGCAACTCTAGCACATAGCTCAAAAGGTAGTTCATCTTGTTTACTTTTTACAGTGTCAGACTCTTGGGTTATAGATTCCGGAGCTACTCATCATATAATTGGTAACTCTAAATTGTTGTCTTCGTTACATTCCACACCTCTTGGGGTGTCCAACTCTGTTACATTAGCTGATGGTTCAATTTCCCAATTTACTGGCACTAGAGATGCCCATTTGAGTTCCTCCCTTTCTTTATCCTTCATCTTAAATCTCCATATAATTTGATTTCCGTTAGTTCATTAACTAAAGAGTTAAATTGTTCTGTAACCTTTTTTGCTTCTAATTGTGTTTTTCAGGATCTGAGGACTGGACAGATGATTGGTGGGGGACATGAATCAAATGGCCTATACTATATAGATAAGAAGGTGATAGCTGCAGCAGCTATGAAGCACACATCCATTGATGTCTATCGGATGCATTGTCGTGTTGGTCATCCACTGCCAAACATTCTTCGATGATTGTTTCCAGAGTTTGAGTCTGTGAGTACTTTTGAGTGTGAAGTTTGTCAGTTTGGAAAACACCATAGAGTCTCTTTTCCTTCTCGCTTTTAGAGTTGTGTGTTTAGTCCCTTTGAGTCGGTTCATTCAGATATGTGGGGTTCATGCCGTGTTTCTGATACATCTAGTTTCCGTTACTTTGTTACGTTTGTGGATGATTTTTCCCGAATGACTTGGTTGTTCCTAATAAAAGATCGTACTGAGATTTTTCACTGCTTTCATCAATTCTATTTTGAAGTGCTGAATCAATATAATACTTCTGTGAAAACTCTTTGATCCAATAATGCCAAAGAGTATCTTGCCATTGCCTTAGGTTTTCAACCTTTTCTTGATTCCCATGGCATTATTCATCAAACTTCTTGTTCATATACACCACAACAAAATGGTGTAGCTGAACGTAAAAATCGTCATCTTCTTGATGTTGCTCATTGTCTTATGTTTCACATGCATCTTCTGAAAACATTTTGGGGCCATGTTGTTCTTTACAGCCCGCTTCTTAATTAATTGGCTTCCAACTTCTGTTCTTCAGGGGGAGACACCTTTCTCTATTTTACATCCAAATCGTCCTCCCTTTGCATTACCTCTACTTGTCTTTGGATGTGTTTGTTTCGTGCATTCTCTGACTCTAGGTCTTGCTAAGTTGGCTCCTTATGCTGATAAATGTGTCTTTGTTGGGTACTCTCGAACTCAGAAGGGCTATAAATGTTACAATCCTACCAGTCGCCGAGTGTTTGTATCAGCAGATGTGACATTTTTTTAGGACAAGCCATATTTTAGTATTCAAACAGTCTCTACAGTGTCTCCCGACAATGACAAGTGTGTCTTACCAATTCCTCCACCAATCTCACTTCCTCCAAGTATCTTGTGAATTCGTTTGCTATCAAACTTACCATAGACGAGGAACAGCTCCCAATACGGAGGTATGGCCATCACCCGATTCATCGATCCCTCATCGGTTGTTGTGCCATCCCCGATCCCGATCCCGATAAACCCATTGCTACTTGAAAAGGTACACGATCTTCTGTTGGGCGTCCTGTCGATCGTTATACACTTTATTCTGGTTTGTTTGATTGTCTTCGTACTCGTCATCCTATTAGCAACTTTCTATCTTATGATCGTTGGAGACAAGCCATGGAGGATGAAATGAAAGCACTCATTGAGAATCACACTTGGAAGCTTACTACCCTTCCTGTGGGAAAGCAACCTGTTGGTTGTCGTTGGGTTTTCACGGTTAAGGTCCACCCTGATGGCACCGTAGATCGATTGAAGGCACGGTTGGTCGCTAAAGGATATATTGAAACATATGGTGTTGATTATGATGACACTTTTTCTCCCGTAGCTAAAATTCCATCTGTTCATGTCTTTATTTCTCTAGCAGTGCATTTTGGATGGTTTCTTCATCAATTAGACATCAAAAATGCGTTCCTACATGGTGATTTGGCTGAAGAGGTGTATATGGAGCAACCACCTGGATTTGTTGCTCAGGGGGAGAATTTGGTATGTCATTTACATAAGGCATTGTATGGACTCAAGCAATCTCCTCGTGCTTGGTTTGGTAAGTTTAGTGATGCTGTTATCAAGTTTGGATTAAAGCGTTGTCAAGTAGACCATTCAGTCTTGATTCGTCTCCTCGGCAGTTGTATTCTTCTGGTGGTATATGTGGATGATATTATCATTACCGGCAAGTGATTCGAGATGGTATTCAACGACTCAAACAATTTCTGCATACATAGTTTAGTACTAAGGATATGGGACGTTTGCGGTATTTCCTAGGTATTGAGGTTGCCTACTCGCATATAGGTATAAATTTAACTCAGAGAAAATATGTTCTTGACATTCTTGATGAGGTTGGACTTGTTGGAGAAAAATCGATTGATACTCCTATGGAACCCAATGTGAAACTTGATGCAGAAGATGGAGAATTATTACATGACCCAATGAAATATCAGAGAGTAGTTGGTAAGTTGAATTATCTTACCATCACGAGACCCAATATTTCTTTTGCCATTAGTGTTGTAAGCCAATTCATGGGTTCTTCTCGGACTACTCACTGGGATGCTGTACTTCGAATTATCAAATACTTGAAAGGAGGACCGGGTAAAGGACTAATTTTCAAGAATTATGGCCACCTGAATACCACAGGTTTTTCTGATGTGGATTGGGTTGGATGTTCTACTAGTAGAAGATCTACATCGGGTTATTGTGTATTTCTTGGAGGTAATTTAGTTGCCTGGAAGAGTAAGAAGCAACATGTGGTTTCTCGATCAAGTGCAGAAGCGGAATATAGAGCAATAGCACATGTGACTAGTGAATTGCTCTAGTTGAGGATGTTATTGTCAGAAATTGGGATGTCAACATCAGAACCATCGATATTATATTGTGACAATCAATAAGCTATTCATATTGCAAATAATCTCGTCTTCCATGAGCGAACCAAGCACATTGAGGTTGATTGTCACTTTATACGAGAAAAAGTTCAGAAAGGAGAGATCACTCTTCAACATACAAGAACAAAGAGGATCAGCTTGCAGATATTTTTACCAAGTCTTTATGAGAAAATAGAGTGAATTTTTATGTAACAAGTTGGGATTGTTTGATATCTACATCCAACTTGAGGGGGAGTGTTAGGAAATAATAATAAGGGTAAAATAGTCATAAGAGGGTTACTAAGGTTACTCATATATATATATATATATTCTTTTTTTGATTAAGTGAATACAATACGTAGAATACTCTCTCCTTCAACAGTCTATATCCCTTGTGACTAGCACGTGACAATAAGGATAATTTTGGGTGTTAACAAGCACAAAATAAGGTTTTGATATCAATGGTGGATTCATGAAAGAACCAACCCTTCGGGGCACTTTGTCGGCCTCGTCAAGAAAATTTCTAACTTGTTGAAAAGAGCCTTATAAAAGAAGTCTAGCATGTCATTCCGCCTTCCAAGTTTCGAGCTCCTCCATCTTTACTATCAATAGAATAGTGAATGACAGGAGCTAGGAATTATTACATAAGTTCATTCTCATAGTTTTGCTGAGTTTAATCATTAAAGAAAATTCAAGCTGTTTTTCTCCTTTCCAATTAATTGTTAATAAATTATCTGAGTCTTTTTTTTTTTGGTGACAATTTATTTGAGTTTGAGAAGACTTTTTCTTTGGGGCCAATAGACATGTTTCATGCTGTGTAGTTTGAACTTGAAGCCACATCCAAAAGTCAACGCCTTATATGTCCTATTTCTCGCTTATAAGTACTGCACTCCAAGCTGAGAAAAGATATCGTTTGCCCAGTGAAGCCTTCTTCTTCTTCGCTTCCCTTTTGCATGCCACTAACAATGGAGATCGGTCCAAGAATGGTGGCTATTGTTGTTATAGTCATGAGCATCACCGTCTTCCTAGGCTAGTTGATCCCGACACGCTTGAAGATGTCTGTGTCGCCGATCTCGCTTCCAGTAAGAGCATATAAGCTTTGTCTATGTGTGCTTCTTATAATCTTCTTCTTAAACTACTCGCGACTCCAGATGAGTATCGATAAACCCTAGACATAAAGGGTACGTTTGGTAACATTTTTGTTCAGGAAAACAATTTATTTTTTAGAAATAGTTTTTTCTATTTCTATTTCCTGGAACAATTTTTAAATAAAATAAAATGTTCGGTAACTATACAAAATTTCTATTCCTAGAATAAAAAAAAAAGAATATGAATGCGTTTGGTGCGACCTATAAATTTTTTCATGCTATAGAATTTCTTTTCTTTTCTTTTTTCCTCTCTTCTCTCTCCTCCTCTAGTCGACGGTCGGCGGTTGGCGACCGGCGATTGATGATGGTGGCAGTGACGAGTCTCCACCCACTGATTAGAAAAGGAAGAAGAAAAAAAGGGAAAAAAATAAAATGATTTATTTCTAGAAATTATTCCTAGGATAAAGAAACTGTTTTTTTCTACTTCTTATTTCTGTTCCAAATCTATTCCCTGACCACTTTTCCATTCCGTGAAATAGAAAAATTAATCAACATTATCAAATGGATTTATGTACTTTTTATTTATTTATTTTGGGAAACAAAAGAACCAAAAAATAGAAAAACTGGAGTGTTACCATGCAGACCCTAATTCTATAATGTACAAGGCTTGTTTTCTCTTATACTTCTCCATGACGGGAACTTTATATTTGTACTCTTTCTAATTTCATTAGCCAAACTATTTCTGAAGTTAGTATAGGGCTCATAAGTTTCTCTCACGGAACAAATAATATGCATGTTTAAGGCATTGTATGATTCATAGTATTGTGATGAATAGAAGTGAAAGTCAATGGATTCTCTTGCAAAGCGGCTTTCAACGAAACAGACTTCTTCTACGATGGGCTGGCCAAAGCCGAACTCCCCAACAACACCTTAGGCTCTCTAGTGAGAAGGGGTAATGTTGAAAAGATCCTAGGCCTCAACACCCTCAGCCTATCCTTGGACTGCGGCGACTTTGCTCCTTTCGGCCTTAGCGCACCCCTACACCCACCACGAGCCACCGTGATAGTGTTCCTGCTCTATGGGGAGCTATACACCGGATTCATAACCACTGCCAACGTCCTTGTTGCTAAGACCATCAAGGTAGGCGAGATCTTTGTGTTCCCTAGAGGTTTGGTCCACTTTCAAATGAACGTCCAAAATACCCCCGTAGCCACCATTGCGGTTGTGACATCCTGAATTTCGATCCCGTCTTGATGATATGAAATGGGCATTTCGTTGACGCGCCTATGGTCATTTTTCTCTGAGTTGATCACTCACGAGTTAACTAACCTATTAAGTGAAGCCATTAAGAGATATAAACGCAGCAGACTTGAGAATTCAATCGGAAATCGATCGCTCGACCATGATAATCAGCAAGGGTCAATATGACACCTTTATAATTGATTTGTGATCGGATATAGGTCGATTTGACAAAATCATGTTATTGAATTACAGGTGATTCTGCATGATTATGAAATTTGCATCGAACGACACTAACTCGGTTTTCTATTGATTTTATACTCGGTGTCTGTAATTGAAACCTTGCGATTTTTACGACAATCGAGAATCGCCTATGAGTCAGAGATGCACAAACATGGATTGAAAATTATCAACCACGAGTCAAATGCGATAAAATCCCTGAAAGCTATCTCGTAGATGAGGTCGCGCTAAAATCACGTCTGGTCGATTCTAACCACGAAATTGAATTCGATTTTGGGAATCGAACGTTCGAGCATGTCACGATTTATTTTTAGGACCTCGTCACATCTTTTGGAAAAATTCCGTCGAGTCCGGAATTTTTCGGAAAAATCGAATTTAGCAAATTAAAATCAAGGAAATTCGTATGGGCTGCCTTGGAGGGATTTTTGACCACCAAATTGCCTTTGTTTGTGAAGATTTGGAGAGAAATCAGCCATTGGATGATGCCTTGACAATAAGGGGCTGAAGAATTTATGGCTTGGCACTTAAGTGCCAAGATATTTGGCTTGGTTTGCCATTGGCCCTCACCTTAACTTCCTTCTCCCCTCGTTCCCTCTCTCTTTCCCCCTTGCTCAGCTGGCCGAACCCCCCTTGCTGCCGCTTCTTCTTCTTCTTCCTTATTCCTTCATTCTCCATTTTTCCTTGCTATCGCTTCTCTCTCTTCCATCCCCATAGCCGCTCGCCTAGCTGCACGCCTAGCACAACCGCTCTAGCTCTAGTCGACCAGGACCGCCCAGCTAACCACACCACCGCACCACCCTCACCGACTCACTGTCCACCTCACCACATCGCCGTCTGCAGCCCCTGTTTGTCTAGTCTTCTGCCTGCCCGTCGTCTCGACCAAGCCGCTAGCTCGCCACCGCCGTTCATCCATTGCCTGCCGTCCCCACACCCGCTTGATCACCCGTTTCGGTCCAACTAGCCTCGCCCGCGGCCCCACCAGCTTCCTCCAGAATCGAGCAGAACAGATTTTCCAGCACTCAACCGAAGCTTTGTAGGCTATTTTCAACCCCATCCGAGCCTCCGTTGGTGGCGCCATAGTCACGGGTCTTCACCGCCTTCACGTCGCCGTCGTCGTGAACCTGTCGCAATCCTAATTTGGTGAGTTAAATTGCTAATCTCGGATTAGGAAGTTAATTACACTTAGTAGGTTATTTAGCCTTAATTAGGATTAGTGTAATCCTAGTTAGTGTAATTGGTAGTTAGGATGGTTAGTTACCTAAGTTAGTTTGGTTAGGGTATTTAGTTAGGTTAGTTGGTTAGCCTAATTAGATTAATGTAGTTAGCCTAGTTAGATTAGTTTAGTTAGTTCAATTAGGTTAGTTCGGTTAGTTTATTCAAATTAATTAAGTGAATTAGTTTAAATAATTTGTAATTTATTTAATTAAATGTAATTTATTTAATTAAATGTAATTTATTTAATTAAATGTAATTTATTTAATTAATTATAATTAGCGTAAATTGTGACGAGGTAGCCGTTTATCAAAATTTTACGCTAATCGTCATGGATGAGTTGATATATGAAATTGATTGCTTATTTGTGCAATTGAGTGCTTGGTTGTCGTTATGGATTATTATTGCAAAAATATGATTTTATAGTATTTAAATAGAAAAATACCGGTGTCGGTTTTGATGTCAAAAATATTTTAAGTACTATATAAAATCGTGAAATTTTTAAATGGGAGAGTACCACGTTTTATAGTTCAATTTAAAAGTGTGATTGCACACAATTATTTTACCGAGATTTTTTAATACGAAGAAAATTGGCCAAGTCCATTATTTGAAATTGAGGTATTTGAGTGCAAAGCAAGGTGTTCTTGGCCAAATATGGATGTTCTTGTGTGATCACCTAAGTACCCCGATGCGTTTACGCGGGATGATGCCCGATTAAGTTCGAGATGCCCCATGTCAACGGATACCGTCACAAAGTGGAGGCTGGACTGATGCTTCTATGTGAAATGTTGTCTTGATGCGTTTACGTGGGACGATACCGTGCCCGATGGAGCGAGACGATGCCCAGTTATGCTGGATGACCGCCGACTGATGAGTTGGCCGTGGTCGATGGGTTGTAAATAATTGGGACATGCATGAGTGATTGAGATAGCCGCGCCTGATTACGAGACAAAATTGTGTAGCACAGAATGGGATGTGTCATAACGGTTGACCTTATAATTAGGACCCATGTGTTTGTTTGAAAGATAAATTGAGGTGTTCCAGTTATTAAATACGTTTGCTATATGCATATGATATATGTGATGAGCTAATGTGCAGGAACAAGCCAAGGCGAGGTAAGTCCTATATGGTGCTTGTTTAGGACACCTCTGAGTGAATTCTTGTCCTAATTGGGGTTTAGGGTGTTGACTCGCTAAGATTTTATCTCACCTCGTTATGGTTAAAATTTTTTAGGACCGTAGCGTGGAGGACCTGAAGCCCGAGGCTGACGGGTCTGGAGCGTAGGTGGCCCAGTAGTTTCTTTTTGAGTCAGACTTCTGTATATAGACTTGTAGGGCTAACCTGATATGTTTATAAATTGTGGTTTTTGAAAAAGAGGTAGCATGTTTTACTATCTTTATGTTTGATGGTTGCTTAGGTGTTTGTTTAATTCATTTCCGCATGTGCTTAATTGAAAGATAAAAAAAAAAAGGGTCGGCGACGAGTCTTGGGATGTCGCATTTTTATTCGATCGTCGAGGGGTGTGCGCGTGCTCGGGGCTCAAGGCGTGACATCCCCGCCTGAAGTGGTATCAGAGCTGGTCAGAGTCTGGAGTGATAAGGTGCGATGGGTTTTGGGATAGTTAGTAGGAAAGACATTTTCATTATGCTTATGCCTGTGATTGATTGATTGATTGACTGTTTGTGTGGGTCACTCAAACTTTTAATTGTGTGTGGAATTGAAAAGCAGGTTCTATAAAGAGTCACCGACTCAAGCCAGCACGAGAGAGAGAGAGAGAGAGAGAGAGAGAGAGAGAGAGAGAGAGAGAGAGAGAGAGAGAGAGAGAGAGAGAGAGAGTACCGTGACAAGCCGGTACTATGTAGCAGCACCCGACGATCCTAGAATAGACGGGATTGTTTAGGCGTTTAAGACTTCAGGCAATATGATGGGACAACAAGTTCAGAATCAAGCTGCCGCTACTGTCGCCGGCACTGCTACCACTAATGCTGTTGCCGCTGCTGCAGTCACACCTACTGAAGCCCCGCATAGGAATGTGATCAGGGAGCGATTGATGCACAAGTTAGTAGAACAGTTTCTAAAGCTGAACTCGCCGAGGTTCTCAGGAGCAGGCGATCCCAAGGCTGCAACCTTCTGGATTAGGGAGCTAGAAAAGGTCTTCGCACTGCTGAGGTGCTCTGATGAAGACAAGGTAGTCCTGGCGGTCTACCAGCTGTAGGGTAATGCAAGCACTTGGTGGAAAGCCATCAGTGGAAGAGTGTTTCTTGAAGGCGTGGTTTTGGTGTGGAACACTTTTGTAGAAGTTTTTAATTGGAAGTACTTCTCTGATTGTGCTAGGGAATAGAAGATGGCAGAGTTTCAGCGTCTGCATCAAGGTCTAATGTCTGTAGACCAGCATGAAGCGAAGTTCGCCAAGCTATTCAAGTATGCCCCCAGACTGATCGAGGATCCAATAGACATAATAAGGAGGTTCCGAAATGGCCTCAGACCAGAGATTAAGGATCCGATTGTGCCGTTGAATTTGAAGGATTACAATGATTTATATGAGAGGACACAGCTGATCGAGAGGAATTTGAATGAGCGAGCCATCGTATCTGGGTCGCGATTTGTGTCTAACAGAGATGGTAATCAATTTGGGAAGAAGCCGATGTCAGAAGGAAGGTACCCTATTCCGCCCAACAGGAAGGGTGGGATTGGAAAGTCAGCACCTAACCCGAATGGTGTGTGTCATTTCTACGAAAGACGACATGGATCGGCCCCGTGTTTTGCTAGGCCAGGAGCGTGTTATAGATGTGGCCAGTACGACCATCAGATAAGAAGCTGTCCGCATAGGCCTATGGGATCATAGCTGCCACCGCCGCCGATGGGACAGAATAGAGGGAGTGCGTCATAGAACACACTTTGCGGGGGTGGATTGAACAGGCCTCCAAAGATAAGAAATGGTGTATGCTGTCACTCGACGAGAGGTAGAGGACTCGCCAGACGTGGTCACAGGTACAGTCTCGTTGAACGACCATTCATTCATTGCTACGCAGTATGTTAAGTTGGTAGGGTTGAGTCTAGAACCGTTGGGGTCAGTCATTAGTATATCCACCCCGTTAAAGGATAAAGTATTATCTGCAATAGGTTGTCCTGGTTGCAAGTAAGTTATTGGTGAGCGGGAGGAAATGATATATTTGATTGTCCTGGCCATGTATAATTTGATGTAATCATTGGCATGGATTGGCTCACGAAGTAACAAGCTATCGTAGACTGTTATCGTAAATCGATTTAGTTTAACTCGTTAGAGAGTGAAAGTTTTGAGTTTATCGGAAGTCAATGAGGACCCTCAATTACTTTAATCTTGTCGCTTGAGGCAACCCGTTTGTTAGAGGTGGGTTGCCAAGGTTATTTGGCAACTGTGGTGGATACGACAGTTGAAGAGCCGAAGATGGAGAGCATTGCCATGGTACAGGAGTTTTTTGATGTATTTCCTAAAGAATTACTCGGTTTGCCCCTAGAAAAGGAAATCGAGTTTGTGATTGAGTTGGCCCTTGGGACAGAGCCAATCTCTAAAGCCACTTACCGTATGGCATTGTCAGAATTGAAGGAACTGAAGGTGCAAATGCAGGAGTTGTTGGACAAGGGATTTATACGTCCTAGTGCATCACCTTGGGGAGCACTAGTTCAGTTTATGAGGAAGAAAGATGGTTCGTTGCGTCTTTGCATCAACTATCGGCAACTCAACTAGGTGACGATCAATAACAAGTACCTGTTACCGAGGATTGACGATTTATTTGATCAGCTACAGAGAGCGTTGATATTTTCCAAGATCGACCTAAGGACAGGATACCATCAGCTGAGGATGAAGAAGGAAGATATACCGAATATGGTTTTCGTACGCGTTACGACCATTATGAATTCACTGTAATGTCGTTTGGTTTGACCAACGCCCTAACTACTTTCATGGATATGATGAATCAAGTATTCAAAGAGCATCAGGATCAGTTCGTGATTGTGTTTATCGATGACATCTTGGTGTATTCGAGAAGTCTAGAGGAGCACGAAAGACATTTAAGGATAATGCTTCAGACTCTGCAAGAACACGGATTGTACGCCAAGTTCAGTAAGTGCGAGTTTTGGTTAACTCGTGTGGCTTTCTTAGGTCACATGATTTCTGGTGAAGGGATTTCCGTGGACTCGACTAAGATTGAAGCAGTTATCAAGCGGCTAAGGCGACGATGTGATAGAGATAAGAAGTTTCTTGGGATTGGCAGGTTATTACAGACGATTCGTGGAAAGATTCTCTGCAATAGCCATGCCTTTGACTTGATTGCTGAAGAATGAAGAAAAGCTTGTATGGACGGGTAAGTACGAGCGTAGTTTTCAAGAGCTTAAGCAGAAGCTGACTACTGCACCCATGTTAACGATTCTGTCTGGTCTTGGAGGATATGAGATCTGCAGTGATGTGTCATTCAGAGGACTGGGTTGCATTTTAATGCAACATGGAAGAGTGGTTGCATACGCGTCCTGTCAGTGGAGACCTTATGAGTTGAATTACCCAACACATGACTTAGAACTCGCAGCGATTATCTTTGCTTTGAAAAATTGGAGACATTACTTGTGCAGAGAAAGGTTTCGGATCTTTACGGATCACCGGAGTCTAAAGTATTTATTCTCTCAGAAGGTATTGAATATGAGATAGCGTCGTTGGATGGAACTTCTCAAGGACTACAATTGCGACATCTTGTATCATCCCAGAAAAGCCAACAAGGTTGCAGATATGTTGAGTCGGAAGTCTTCGATTGTACAGATGATGGTTCAGGAGTGGATCTTACTCGAAGGAATTTGAGATTCGATTTACAAATTTGAGGTAGGCTACATTTCAAGTCTTATGGCCACCCTCATAATTCAACTGGAAGTGCAGATAAGGATTAATACGTTGCGGTTGACAGACCCTGAGATCCATAAAATTCTGTAAGAGGATACGGAAAAGAAAAAGGCTGACTTTCATATTTCTAAGGACGAAATACCAAAGTTTCGTGGAAAATTGTGTGTACCTGACGATGCAGAGCTTAAGGAGGAAATCTTGTCAGAAGCTCATCGTAGTAGTTACAGCATTCATCCAGGCAGTACGAAGATGTATTAGAATTTGCATCAACACTATTGGTGGACTGGTATGAAGACGGATATTGCCAGACATGTCGCCAAGTGTCTGACATGTCAGCAAGTGAAAGCACAACATTGCAAGCTTGGAGGACTTTTGCAACCTCTTGAGATTCCCAAGTAGAAATGGGAACATATCACAATGGACTTTATGATGGGGTTACTAAGGAGTCAGAGAGGTAATGATTCCATATGGGCTGTGTTGACACCTAAATTTTGGCGACCCGTTTAGTCATTTATTGCATTAAAAAATTAGGGGTTAATTTTATCCCTAAAAAAAAAAAAAATAGTTAATTACATAGCATATAGATTTTAGGTGCATTTATTTTGCATTTATTTTTGCATTTAACATTGAACCGATGGTGAGCATTGATTCAGGTGGGATTTTCACATATTCAGCTAATATACACTGGGGTGACATATTTTGGGTGGAAAGGAAATTTTCGGATGAAATATTTGGAAAATACAAAAAAAGAATATTGCACGTGGGGTATATATTGAGTAATATATTCTTTAACTCAAAATAAGAAATATTACATAATCAAAGGGAATTTCGTGCGTGAGCCAAAAGGAAAGGAAAAATAAGGAAGATTGACCAAAAAATTTAATCCTTCACTTGTATAAAAGGGACCGCGTATGGAGAAATTCGGAGGGCCACACAATGGAATACAAGGCCAGGAAAGAGTGAGAGAGAAGGCCACTTTCCTCGGTCAAAGACTTCGTTGGATCCAATTTGAATTATTTGCAAGTTTGTTTGGGTCTTGCCGGGAGTGCAACAGATTCTCTTGTGACACCGTGAGCAATGCCCACAACGGTTTCTTCTGACTTGTCATTGAGGAGCAATCCCCACTGAGCTTTTTTTTTTCCTTGGCCAAAACACCATCAGGCCGGCCCCCATCACCACGAGCATTGCTTTGTTGATCCATTGTCGGCCACCGCTTTGTCTGGTCCCCCGACCATGCACCGAGCCAATATTTTGGGTGATTGGATGCTTTCTTTGATTTTGAGTTGATTCTTTCAAATAAAAATCTGTTTTGTCTTGCAGACACCTCAGTCCATTCGAGCCATCTTTGACGTTGAAGTTCCACGGCTAAAACAGCCAAATTCGGTCATCGCAAGTCCCTTGCACCGAGCGACTCTTCTGTTGTTGTGGCCTTGCCACGTGCTGCCCTTGCTTCATCCTACCATCGGTGGCGTTGCTAGGCTCATGCCACACCAAAAGCCTCTTCGCCGCTCTTCACATTACATATTTTTTGGCCTTTGCAGGTTAAGAGGAGAGCTTCAAACGGGGGTCAAAGGAATTGTATTGGGGGGTTATATTAAAATATAGAAAGGCTCCTAAGAGGGGACGATCGGCAAATAAGAAAGCCCACTTTTGGTTGTGTCCGATAGTATTGACGCAGCCCTTACTGAGCTGAGAGCCCTCTCCATCATCGAGTGCCGCGAGCGATTCCCAAAACGTTATCGTGAGCTAGCTACCGTGAAGCAAAGTTGATCGTGGCTCCTACGATCTGATACCCGTCCAAACTAGGAAACAACAATCAAGGTAGGTAAAATTCCCATCTAAATTAATTCTCGAATATTTCGTTTGCTCAATTGAGGTATTGCATTCTTGATTAAACCCTCGAATGATGTTATCTTGTCCCATGTTTCCCGAATAGTCTTTCAAATTAGGAAAATCTTCCTAATTTCTCAACGTACATATGATTGACGGTCCGATTTCATGCTCGAAATACGACCCGCAATCGTACGGAAAAATCACCAATCTGATCTCACACTCGAGATACGATTCGTGATTTTATTTATAAATTGGCCAATCTGATCTCATGTGCGAGATACGATTCGTCAATTTATTTCCCAAAATTAAATGGACATGGATGATATCCTACTTGATTTGGTGCCGTGTTGTTCTTGATGCCTTTATTTGATTGCTCCTGTAAAAGAAAAACCCAAAAAAAAATATATTTGAGTTGGACTAGATTCATGTTAGAATATTACTTGTTTTAGGGTTATTTTGCATGTTTATAATAGGAAATTTATTTATTTCGAATTCCTTAAATAAAAATCTAGAAAATGCATTTATTTAGGACGTTAGTTTTAAATTTGAATTGCACGTTTAATTATTTGGCAATTTTAATTTCGAATTTCATAAAAGAAAAAAGAAAAAAGAAAAATTAGAATTAGCGTATTCTTTGCACGTCATTGCATATTAGGATAGATTGCACGCTTTTAGGAAAAATAAAAAATATCATATGCACGTCATTAGGGTTAGATTCATTGAGATGCATGCCATTTAGTATTTTTACTAGGCCCATTTAATTAGAAATTACGTGTCATTAGAATTAGGTCATTTAGTTAATGTTGCATCGCATATTGCATGATTTTCATCAATTAAGTGAAAAGAAAAAATGAAATTGCGTGTTAATTATAAACCATATCTAGGGTTGTTGATGTGGATTTTAATTTAACATTGCAGATGCTTTCGTTGCTTTGAGGTAAGTTTGTGATTTATTTATTGTTTATCTGGGTGTTAAATTGGTGGATTGTGGACCCGCATTATCACTTCACATGTTAGGGAAATAGATTTAAAATCAATTCAAGCTGCCTGCAAAAACATTTTTGAAAATAAAAGAATGGTACCGAAAGGGCATTAGAGAAATCTAGTGTAACCAAGTCCCCGTAGCCATGATCTCTGGTTCGTAGGAGTAAAGTAAACCTCCCGTTGCTTTACTTGGGTTTCTAATCGACCCACCAAAAATAGATTAGTGGCGATTCCTAATTGAAAATCATTTGCATGTTAAGAACTTAAACTTAAGTCATGAATTGGTATGGGCTTGGGAGAGCCTGAGTTAAGTTTAGGTTTACCAATCCATTAACCAAACCATAGGTGGTCCACACCCGAAAAAAAAATTGGTCGCGATAGGCTATAGTTGATAGATTGACGAAGTTTGCTCACTTCATCGCCGTGCGAAAGGATTTCGCATTAGACAAATATGCTGAGTTGTACGTGCGTCAGATAATTTGTCTTGATGGAGTTCTAGTGACGATCACGTTAGATCAAGATTCGAAGTTCACAGTAACTTTCTAGAAAAGCTTACAAACTGCCTTGGGAATGAAGCTACAGTATAGCACGGTCTATCATCTTCAAATGGATGGCTAGTCTGAGAGGACGATTCAAACCCTCGAGGACATGCTGCAAGCTTGTGTGTTGGACTTCAAAGGAAGCTGGGAGGAATAGCTTTACCTAGTTGAGTTCGCCTACAACAACAGTTATCAGCAGAGCATCCAGATGGCACCGTTTGAAGCATTGTATGGCAGAGCTTGCATAACTCCCTTATGTTGGGATGAAGTCGGAGAGCGTAAGATTATCGACCCTGAGTTAGTTCAACAGTCAATTGACGTTGTCAAAGTCATTCAAGAAAGACTAAAGACCGCTCAGAGTCGCCAGAAAAGTTATGCAGATAAGTAGCGAAGACCATTGGAGTTCCAAGTTGGTGAACATGTATTCCTTAAAGTGTCACCAACGAAGGTACTTCACGCTTCGGCAAGAAAGGGCAGTAAAGTCTAAGATACGTTGGTTCCTTTGAAATTCTAAAGTTGTCGTGACCAAATTTTCGGGTGAACCACCTAGGGTTTGGCTAATGGATTGCTATGCCTAGACTTAGCTCGGGCTCTCCCAAACCCATACCAATTCATGACTTATGTTCAAATTTCTTAACATGCAAATGGATTTTATCTAGGAGTCGCCACTAATCAGTTTGTGGTAGGTCGATTAGACACATAAGTAAAATAATTGGAGAATTACTTTACTCCTACGAACCAGAGACTTTGGGTACGGGGACTTGGTTATACTAGACTTCTCTAATGTCCTTTCGGTACCATTTTTTTTTTTATTTTCAAAAATGTTTTTGAATGCAGCTTGGATTGATTTTAAATCTATTTCCCTAATATGTGAGGTGATCAAGCGGGTGCACAAACCACCAATTTAACACCCGGATAAACAATGAATAAATTGCAAAAACTTACCTCAAAGCAACGAAAGCATCTACAATGTTAAATTAGAATCCACCAATTTCTTTTTTTTTTGTTTTCACTTGGTTAATGAGAATCAGGCCTTATGCAATGCAATATTACTAAATGAACTAATTCTAATGACATGCAACTTCTAATTAAATGGACCTAGCAACAACCTCTAAATGAGGTGCATTTCATGAATCTAATCCTAAATGACATGCAATGGCATTTATTATTTTTTTTTCTTTAAAAAAATGCAATCTATCCTAGAGATTGGAATTAATTTATTCTAAGACACTTTTGTATTTTTTTTTTATGAAATTCGAAATTAGAAAAATATGAAAATTATCTAATTAAATTAAGATTCTATCCAACTTATATTAAGGATCAGGTCAGGCTAAACCCTAATTTAAACCAAGATATTATTTTAACTTAGCAATCTCTAACCTAAGATGCAATCTATCTAAATCAATCTAAACTTAAAATGAAATATGCAATTTTTTCCTAATGTGCAATGACATACAAAGAGTGCCCTAATTCTACATGACATATGCATGATGATTTTGTTTTTTTAATTAATTTCGAAATTAAAAAAATGTCAAATAATTAAACATGCAATTTAAGCTAATGAAATAAAAATCTAACATCCTAAATTTATGTTTTTTTTTTTTTTTGACAATTCATGATAAATAAAATGCTTAATCTAAATATGTAAATAACCCTAAAGCATGCAATATTCTAACTCAAACACATTTCAAGATAATCATAAAAAATATCACACATCGTTCAGATCAAGGGGTAATATTTCGCTGATAAAATCGATAAATCGATCTTAAACCTTAAAGATCAAAAGATCAATTTTATTCCCGCTTGATTAATTATTTCATCTAAAGCCTTATAGATGAAATAAAAAACCGTGGCGCGGTTGCGAATCAGGTGGTTTGTCGGATTTTCCAATTATGCATAGGGAAATATTTCAAATAAATAAACAATAAATAAAATAAAAATAAGATAAAATTGCCTAATAAAATAAAGCAAATATACCTAATTTGATTTTTTTTTTTTTTTAAGTCTTGGCCACCGGTTCGGAGTTTTGACGAGGGGAGTCGCCGGCGAGGGTTTCTAGCGAAGGCATGGCGAGCAGTGCGTCTAGCATGGGTAGACGCCGGTGAGGGACTTCGGCGAAGCACGACATCGGCGAGGGGTGTCGCGGAGGCAACAGCGGCATCGGAGCATAGGCAGAGTGGACGTCGGGCGATGAGTAGGGACGTCGGTCGCTAGTCTTCGGGGCAACGGCGTCAGGCGTCGCGACTGCTGGCGTCGAGTCGTCAGAGCAGAGGCAGAGACAGCAGCAGCGGCGTCGTGGGTCAGAATCGGAAGCCTAGTGACCAGCAGCTATGATCGGATGGCCTGAGGACGGAATCACGACAGGAACGGTGGCTTCTGGCGTCTGGTTGTAGCGACAGTGGAGCAAAGGAGGACCCAGCAGCAGGGGCGTCGGGGCTTCTGGCATGAGCAGAGGTGGTGGGTCGCGAGCGGAGACGAGCTCGACTCAAATCTGCCGGTGTTGGGTAGTCGCGGTGGGCTTCGCGGGGAGAATGGCGAAGCGGTGGAGGAGCGATAGTGGTGGTGACTCAGAGGTGGCTAGCGGAGGCGGTGCCGGCGCGAGCGAGGGCAGCCCTGAGGAAGATGAACAGTCGCACCCCCCTTTTCTTTTTCTTTTTTTTTTTTTTTTTTTCTCTCTCTCACGTCACTCACCAGTCTTGTCTCTCTCTCTCCCGCTTTTCGTGAGCTGACCTCACCGAAAAGAATTTTTTTTCTTTTCAAAATTTCAGCTCTAAAACCCTAAAAAAACCCAAAACTTCCTCACGGATTTTCTCTCAAAAATTTCAAAATTTCTCCGTGTGTCCATACACGAACAACACCTTTTATAGTGGAAAAATTTAGACTTTTGTGGCATATTTTATTTCCAATTTTACTTGTGCATAATCCCCTGAATATATCGTTGCACCACACATGATATTCTCTTTGGTATTTTTCACATATTCCATCCAAAATTTTCCTTTTTGCTCGAAAATACATTCTTTGGTGTATATCGCCTAAATATGTGAAAAATCTCAGCAAAATATGTGAAAAATCTTGCGTTCGCCGACGGTCTAGTAAAATAAATAAATGCTTCTAAACTATATGTTGTGCAATTTTTATTTTATATTTGTTTGGGGTAAGAAATTAACCCATTTTTTATGCAAAAATTTAGGTGTCAACAGGAGTGAATAGGGACTTTGGCGTATTGTCTTGCGTTGCCGCCAAGACTTGCTCAGGTGCATGATGTCTTCAACGTGTCGATGTTGAGGAAGCATAAACATGACTCGACCCATGTGCTAAATTTTGAAGAATTAGACGTGGATGAGAGAGTGTCGTACGTGGAGAGACCGGTTCAGATCGTGGATTGAAAGGAGTAAGTGCTGTAAAACAAGACAATCTATTTGGTTAAAGTGGTCTGGCAACACCACGGGACAGAAAGAGCAACATGGGAAAGCGAAGAATCGATGAGACGTCAACATCCCCACCTTTTTTAAGAAGAATTGTAATGGTTTAAATTTCGAGGACGAAATTTTTATAAGAGGGGAAGAGTTGTGACATCCTGAATTTCGACCCTGTCTCGATGATATGAAATGCGCATTTTGTCGACCTGCCTATGGTCCTTGTTCTCTAAGCTGATCACTCACGAGTTAACTAACCTATTAAGTGAAGCCGTTAAGGGATATAAACGCGGCATACTTGAGAATTCGATTGGAAATTGATCGCTCGACCATGATGATCGGCAAGGGTCAATACAACACCTTTATAATTGATTTGTGATCGGATATAGGTTGATTCGACGAAATCATGTAATTGAATTGCGGGTGATTCCGCATGATTACGAAATTTGCGTCAAACGACAATAACTCGATTTTCTATTGATTTTATACTCGGTGCCCGTAATTGAAACCTTGCGATTTTTTCGACAATCGAGAGTCGCCTACGAGTCGGAGATGCACAAACATGGATTGAAAATTATCAACCACGAGTCAAACGCGATAAAATCCCTAAAAGCTACCCAATAGGTTAGGTCGCGCTAAAATCGCGTCCAGTCGATTTTAACCACGAAATTGATTTCGATTTTAGGAATCAAACGTTCGAGTGTGTCACGATTTATTTTTAAGACCTCATCTCATCTTTTGGAAAAATTCTATCGAGCCTGGAATTTTGCGAAAAAATTGAATTCGGCAAATTAAAATCAAGGAAATTCGTATGGGCTGCCTTGGAGGGATTTTTTGCCACCAAATTGCCTTTGTTTGTGAAGATTTGGAGAGAAATCAGCCATTGGATGATGCCTTGACAATAAGGGGCTAAAGACTATGTGGCTTGGCACTCAAGTGCAAAGATATTTGGCTTGGCTTGCCATTGACCCTCACCTTGACTTCCTTCTCCCCTTGTTCCCTCTCTCTTTCCTTTTGCTCAGCCTAGCCGAACCCCCCCCCCCCTTGCTACTGCTTCTTCTTCTTCTTCTTCCTTATTCCTTCATTCTCCATTTTTCCGTGATGCCACTGCTCTCTCTCCCATCCCGTAGCCACAAGCCTAGCACAGCCGCTTTAGCTCCAGTCGACCAACACCGCCCAGCTAGCCATGCCACCGCACTACCCTCACTGACTCAGCATCCACCTCACCGCATCGTCGTTCGCAGCCCTTGCTCGTCCAGCCGTTCGCCTGCCGCTGTCCCAACCATGCCGCCAGCTTGCCATCACCATTCATCCAATCGCCATCCCCGTGCTCGCCAGTCACCCATTTCGGTCTAACTAGCCCCGTTTGTAGCCCCGACTAGCTTCCTCCAGAATCGAGCATAATCGGTTTTCCAACCCTCAGTCGAAGCCTTGTAGGCTATTTTCAGCCCCATCCGAGCCTTC
Organism: Eucalyptus cloeziana; assembly: GCA_014182715.1. Taxonomy (NCBI): domain Eukaryota; kingdom Viridiplantae; phylum Streptophyta; class Magnoliopsida; order Myrtales; family Myrtaceae; genus Eucalyptus; species Eucalyptus cloeziana. The sequence continues at coordinate 21,989,565 of CM024635.1, read as the reverse complement.
GTTGGTGGTGCCATAGTCACGGTCTTCACCACCTTCGCGTTGCCATCGCCGTGAACTCGTCACCGCCCTAATCCAGTGAGTTAACGCCATAATATTAGATCAAAAAGTTAATTACACTTAGTAGGTTAGTTTAGCTTTAATTAGGATTAGTGTAATCTTAGTTAGTGTAATTGGTAGTTAGGATGGTTAGTTACCTAAGTTAGTTTGGTTAGGGTATTTAGTTAGGTTAGTTGGTTAGCCTAATTAGATTAATGTAGTTAGCCTAGTTAGATTAGTTTAGTTAGTTCAATTAGGTTAGTTCGGTTAGTTTATTTAAATTAATTAAGTGAATTAGTTTAAATAATTTGCAATTTATTTAATTAAATGCAATTTATTTAATTAATTATAATTAGCGTAAATCATGATGGGATAGCTGTTTATCAGAATTTTACGTTGATCATTGTGGATGAGTTGATATGTGAAATCGATTAGTTATTTGTGCAATTGAGTGCTTGATTGTCGTTATGGATTATTATTGCAAAATTATGATTTTATGGTATTTAAATAGAAAAATACCGATTGTCGATTTTTGACACCAAAAAAATTTCAAGTACTATATAAAATCGTGGAATTTTTTAAATGGGAGAGTACTGCGTTTTATGGTTCAATTTAAAGGTGTGACAACGCACAATTATTTTACCGAGAATTTTTAATATGAAGAAAATTGACCAAGTCTATTATTTGAAATTGAGGTATTTGAGTGCAAAGCAAGGTGTTCTTGGCCAAATATGGATGTGCTTGTGTGATCACCTAAGTACCCTGATGCGTTTACGAGGGGTAGTGAACTCGTCCTGATGCGTTTATGCGGGACGATGCTTGATTAAGTTCGGATGCCCCATGTTAACGGATGCCGGTCGCAGTGGAGGTTGGACCGATGCTCCTGTGTGGAATGCCGTCTTGATGTGTTTACACGGGACGATGTCGTGCACGACGGATCGAGACGACGCCCCGTTATGCCGGATGACCGCCGACTGATGAGTTGGCTATGGCTGATGGGTCGTAAATAACTGAGACATGCTTGAGTGATTGAGATAGCCACACTTGATTATGGGACAAAATTATGTGGCATAGAATTAGACGTGTCATAACGGTTTGGCCTTATAATCGGGACCCATGTGTTTGTTTGAAAGATAAATTGAGGTGTTCTAGTTATTAAATACGTTTGCTGTATGCATATGATATATGTGATGAGCTAATGTGCAGGAACGCACCAAGGCGAGGTAAGTCCTATGTTGTGCTTGTTTAGGACGTCTCTGAGTGAATTCTCATCCTAATCAGGGTTTAGAGTGTTGACTCGCTAAGATTTTATCTCACCCCGTCGTGGTTAACATTTTTTAGGACCATAGCATGGAGGACCCGGAGCCCGAGGTTGAAGGGTCCGGAGCGTAGGTGGCCTAGTAGTTTCTTTTTGTGTCAGACTTCTGTATATAGACTTGTAGGGCTAATATGATATATTTATAAAGTGCGGTTTTTGAAAAAGAGTCAGCATGTTTTATAAAGTGGTTTTTGCTTCGTCGGATGACGCATGATAGTTGACTGATGTACCAGTTTGGGATTTTTCTCTGTTTGTCACAGTTGTACTAGTTTTGTGATTTTTTGTGATATTAATTCAATTTAACGAATGGTATATTTCTCATAAATGTATCGGTTTGAGATTTTTTGTAGTCAAAAAATTAGTTTATGGATAAATTTTTCACAAGTGCACCAGTTTGAATTTTTTTGTGGTTATTTGGGGTAAATTTTTCATAGGTATACTAATTTGGGTTTTTTGTGGTAAAAAAATTAATTTGGGATACGTTTATCATAAATCTACGAGTTTGCGGTTTTTCGTAGTATTGACCCATAATAGAAATACTTATTCTTTTACCACACGACTTACTAACCGACACTGCTAGGTCAAACCACCTAACATGAGTGTTGATTATATACTACCACATGAACATTATTTACGTGTAGCTTATTATATTAATTAAGTAAATTTCACTTAATAAAGGCATTCCCTTAATTTTAAAGAGAAAACAATAGTCTAAAAATATATCTTAGTCTATTTGCAAGATCACAGTTTATATTTTATTACAATAATTCAATTTTTAAATAAAATGAATTTGAAAAAAAATATAGATGTCTCAAACGTAAACTTATAATAGTGATAGTTAAGAATCCTGTTACTTATTCTGATATTAACAAACCCTATCGCTTCAGTTTACATTAATAATCAATAATTTCAAAAGATCAGACATTTGTTTATTTCTAACGCGAGTTATCCATTATTATAATTTATTTATTGCATGCGTTGGAAATTCATTATGCTTGAACTTTATATAGATGAATATATCAAGTGAAGAAAATAAACTGAATGTTCACCAACGCACCGTAAATCAAATCTGCCAAAACTATGTTTGGTAAAAAAAAACAAGATTCTGAGGTGAAGAGAAATATAGGGTGAAGAAAATAAAGTTATTTGGAAATGTTTGGAAAATGAAAGCCAAGAAAATAAGATGAATGACTAATATGTTTGACAAGAGTGGGAGAATGAAGGTGAAGAAAGTGACAATGAGTAAAAAGACATTATTATTATTGTTGTTGTTGTTGTGACTAATATGTTTGAAAAGAGTGGGAGAATGAAGGTGAAGAAAGTGACAATGAGTAAAAAGACATTATTATTATTATTATTATTATTATTGTTGTTGTTGTTGTTGTTGTAAAAAGACATTATTATTATTATTATTATTGTTGTTGTTGTTGTTGTTGTTGTTGTTGTTGTTGAAAGCTTGGACCCAAAATGGACCATCTAGCCCATCCACATTTATGCCAGGCTTTTGGGGTTCGGGTCGGGCTAGGCCCGAAAGGTAGTGAATTTAGATAAAATTGAAATTAATTTTTTTGTCAAAAAATTAATGTGTTCACTTGTGAAATTTTATTCTTTTCGTATAGGATTAAAAAAATCTCTAATGAAATTCTAGAAATATAAGAACATAAAAGAACAATTGAGCTTAGCCATTTTTAGTTTACAAGATACAAAGGCTAAAAGCGTGGTCCTCCCGAAATATACACAATCAAGCTCAAAAATCCACCCTAGCCTATCTGGGCTAAAAATATTTGGAATGGTTGGCCGGCACCGATTTTCGGACTTTAAATTTCGCCCCAACCAATTTGCGCTTTCATTTTCAGTGATTTCCTCTACTCCTCCATGATTGATCCAAATCTTGTGCATTGCAAATCTTCAATTAGAAAATGTACATAACCGCCATGTTAGATTGAAATATAGTTAAGATCAATTATAACAAAAATTTAAAATCTAGCAATCATAAAAAATGAGAAGTTGTGCTCCAAATATTGTCTGCTGCTGAAAATGTTCGGACGTAATTAAATTTGTCTTGGACTTTAAAAATTATATAAGTAATCTTAGGATTCTTAATAAAGAAAAGGTAAGTTCACAAACAATTTATCGAGTTCAAGTTTCAAGCTAATTATCCGTCAAATGAGGTTGAAATAATTATGTAACTTTACTAGAAAACATCTGCGATTAAATTTGAAATAAGGCAATTTTAGCAAGTTGCTACTCAAAACCTGCTTGCATTCCATTTATTATGAAGGCGTTTGAGGCTGTTTTTAGCCTAAAAAAGTCCACCTCATTTCTTTCTATCTATGTAGCCGCTTTTTCTAATCCAACCAATGTGGACGCACCATTTTTCACTCATTTGATTTTAATGCAATCTTTTTAAATTATTTATGACTTTATTAAAATCTTCGGACAATATATTCTTTATACTTTTATATTTTACATTATTAAAATACTTATATTATGAAGCCCGGGCCGAAATCCCGACCTAAACGTATTTGGCCCGAAAGTTAGACCAGATCAATCCAGGCTTTCAGCCTCCTGGGGGTTTTGCTCACACCCCTAGTGACGAGAAGAGATCAGGGTTATTTGAAGACCAATAATTTTGTTCAAATTTTCCTTACCAAAAAAAAAAAATAATTTTGTTCAAATTCGTCTACGACAAATTAGTAAGAGCTTACACAACTTTCGGCTTCATAGGAAGTGAACATATAAACCTTTATTTATTAATTTATATGTTTTGAAAAGGAGAGGGGTGTAAATAATTTCTATGACCTCACAAAAAATATTATGTATCGAAATATCCGGAATAATCAAGTCAAAGAAATCTCAATCTTCAAGGATTATGTCGCGGATCGGTTTATCACAATCATCCGACAATTACCATGAAATCAAATAAGGCCCAACGAGATCAGTCCAATCCAATAAGCCCAACAAGAACATATGATTATGCCTCTAATCCTGCTACGTGGTATGTATACTACATGCCATAAAACGTGTCAATTGCTAAAGGAGGAAGCATCACATCCAACTTTGGCCTTGACTTCTTCCTCAACAGAGACCTTCTCTTCGATCTCAGCAAGCTTCATCGCATTCACATTCGCACCAACGCTTGCTTCGGTCTTCACAGCCTCTCCCTTCTTCGGAGTCGCAGTCGGTTCAGTCTTCCGAGTCGCGCCGTACGTCGGGCTCGGCATAGCTTCCGGAGCAGCAACTTGCTCCTCTCCATCTTCCCTTCCGTTTGATATATTTTTCTCCCGCAATATTTGAACTGTAGATGAGTTTCTGATTTCGTTGAGGCTGTGCGTGATCTTGGAGGATGAAAAAGAGGAGTATTTATAGAGGGTTTTCTAAAGCCCGTCAGGCTTCTCTGACAAAATGTGCATGATGGTTTTACCACTCGAGAAAAGGCGACGGACTTTTGCAGTTTCTAAAAGGAGCAATTGAATTAGCTTGATCGTGATGAGTGCGCTGAGGGAAAACCAGTTTGATGGGTCCTAATTTAGGTTTTTGAGAACTACAAACGACGAGCAGCACATCTCAGACTTGCTCATTATCATTCGGACGTTTTACATGCCAAATGTTTTGGCCGTTGTGAAAACTCAATTCGACAATTATGTCAGCAACATTCTGAAAAAATTCAATCAACTATAATAATCAAGTAAATACTACAAAAAAACTTCAAATTATGTGCACCGTGACATAAATACCTCCAAAAAAATTTATGTCACCAAAAACCCCAAATTTGCTCACTGTGTAAAAAGCCTCGAACTTGTACTAGTGTGACCAATATATCCTTGGACGGAATTGAAATAATGGTGTACATGTCACATATGTATAAGTTTGGCTTTTTTTTGGAACACAAAAAAAAAAAAAAATTGATACTTGTGTCATAACAGGCAAGTCTAGGGCTTTTTACGACACAATAAAAAGATCGGAGTATTTCACAGTCGGCAAATTTTGGGTTTTTTTTTAATGGTATCAACCTTAATAACTAATGGTAACTTGATTTAGATTTGAAGTAAAATTTAAAACCTTTCTCAAGAAATACTTGCGAGAATAATGAGGTAGTCATTCAAATTTATGTCATTATATGATGTGCAGTGACTAAGGGTGCGTTTGGTAACATTTCTGTTTAAAAATTGTTCCAGGGAACAGAAATAGAAAAAAGTGTTTCTGTTCCGGGGAACAATTTTTGAACAAAAAAAAGCGTTTGGTAAACTTGTTCCGGCAATAAAAATGAACAGAAACACATTTGGTAAATTTGTATTCTTTTTTTATTTCTTTTAATTTTTAATTTTCTTTTTCTTTTTTTTTCTTTCTTTTTCTTTTTTCTTTTTTTCTTCTTTTGGCCGGTCGCCGGCGACCGGCCGACGAGGGCCGGCGGCCTCGCCCAGCCACGGCGAGGCTCGCCGGCCCCGGCAAGGCTCGGCCTCGCCTTGGCCGGGCGAGCTCGAGCTCGCCCAAATCCGGCGAGCTCGAGCTCGCCCCAGCCACCGGCGAGGCTCGGCCTCGCTGGGCCACCGCCAGCGACGCCGGCTCGGAGGTGGCCCGGCGAGGTCGAGCCTCGCCGTGGGCCGGCGACGCTCGGCCTCGCTTGGGGTTGACGACGCCCGACAAGGTCGCCGGCCCTTGACGCCGGAGAGGACGATGGTGGAGAAGCCGGATGGTCTCGAGACAGAGGTGGCGTCGGCGCCGAGAGTGGGAGGCGCCGGAGAAGACGACATTAGAGAAGATGCAGGAGGAGAGGTGGTGTTCGAAGGGCTGAGCAAGAAATAGAAAAGAAATTTGTTCCTTTTTTGTTCTTCAAATGTGTTTCAGAAATAAGAAAAAAAAATTTTGTTTCTTATTTCTGTTCCACATTTGTTTCTGGGAACAAAAAAACAAAAAAGGAACAAAAACGCACCCAAACGCGTTTTCTGTTCCTTTTTTGTTCCTAGGAACAAAAAAACAGAAAAAGTGTTTAGAAACAGAAAAAAGAAATAAAAACAAACGCAGCCTAAGTTTTTATTCAGAATTCAGTTTGGGCACCACTTCACCGAAGTTGAATTGTTCTCGACTTCTTTTTCGTGCCCTTTTTTTTTTCTAAATCAGGAGGAGTGCCAGCACTCTAGAGTCCGTAGATTTGATAACCAATTCGAATTTTTAGGGCATCTCTGCTGTTCTTTTAATGCTTTTTTCTTTGTCATATCTTTTCTCCTGCTATGTGCAAGGGAAAATTATCAGTCCCGTTGCCTAACTAAAATAATAAATTTCCACCAATATGTTCTTGAGAGCTCCACTTGATAATTGATATATAAGGAAGCTGATTGAACTAATACTCTAGTCTAAACTATAGGAAATCGTATTTATTTCTGCATCTCAAAAAATCATTTTCAAATCATTATAGTAATTTTTTGATAAGAATATATATGTAGGATGACTTTGTTAAATTTATGACTTAGTAAATTATACATATTTCTAATATTCATATAATAGTTGATAAACTGTAAGCAATTCGTAAGAAAGGTATATTAAAAGGTGGTTAACAGTATTTTTTTTTTTTATATAGTATTAACCCTTATAACTAATGGTACGTCGGTAAGCAAGAGAAATGAAAGTGGTACCTCAATAGAAAATTTAGCGAATTAAAATATAATATAAATGTTAGCTAATAATGTTGGATGCTAAACTCACAACCCCAAGATCTCCATAACCAGAACAAGAACATGCATAATTAAGTAGAAAGATTAACGCACTTGATTTGGAATTCATCGTTTTTGAAGCAGAAGCGGAAAACCAATGTTCCATGCGCAAGTCATTATCCTCTATTGGCCTCCATATCACTGGCTCAATGAGACGGCCACCTCACCCTTTAGCGCTAGGTTAATGCTCCTTATGTGAGAATACATGTGATAAATTAGGGTTAGAGGAGAGATTTAAGCACTATTTATAGAGTTTTCAGCCAGGCCCCCTCATTACGGGCTAGGCTCAACTCGGCCCATACTAGCTAGCCCTATATTAAACTAATTAAGAAACATTCTATCTCACCTTAGACCAACTCCGTAAAACGGTAACCGTGAAACGGTAAATTACAATATCAATTAATGTAGTCTACATTAGGAAAACTCTTACATTCTCCCGTTTAAACTATATTAATTGAAATTGTACTGTATGTGCGCACTTTGGTCTAGAGATCATTCTTAATAATCAATCCTATCCCATTAAGTCTCAAACACCGAATCATGGTGATAACTACATGTATATACACAGAGCCTTTCATGGTCACAAGTGCTTTCAACTTTATTGATATGGATTCAATATAGTAGTGTGCAAATGGATAACATCTCTCATAGAGAAATCCCATTTGTTAGTCACCATTCTCTTACCTTAAGCGTCACAAAAAACTTGTGCCACTAGAGAATGTCTTTATGGTTCCAATGAACCTACATATGCCTTGTCCTTACGGTTAACCTTTCTTTATGTATAACAAGGCATATGCACAAGACTAATAGCTGGATGGCCCCTAGCCTTCACTCAAGATTTATACAATACATTGAGGCTTTATCAATATGTATTCAGCATAATAACAACACATTCAAAAATATTTTATTGAATGCAAAAATTGATACATATCAAACCGTTATTGTATGTAACGAACACAGATATAAACTTTATTAGAGTAAAACCAAAATAGCTCCCACTAAACAACAGCATCTCATGATGCTCCTAGGCCCATGCTAATGACATGTCGCTCAAATACACATGGGCGTAGGCCTTTAGTTAGTAGATCTACAACCATATTATTTGTGGAAATATGTTATATTATAACGTCACCTTTCTGTACCGTTTTTTTTTTTGTCAAAAATTTTGACTGCCATATATTTAGACCCCTTGAGACCTTTGTTGCATAATACAAATTTATTGTCTCAATACAACCGTATGAGTCAATCCATAAAGTTAAAAACGGTCAACTCCTTCATGAGGTTCTGGAGCCTGATAGCCTAGGTAACAGTCTAAAAGAATGTTACAGACTCTACTTACATAGTAGACATAGAACTTTATTTACTGCACCTCCTACTAACATAAATATGTATTCCGTTATTGATATTATGTCATCCTAACAGCCATCAAAGTTTACATTTAAATATCCTACTAGCTGCAAGAATTGAACATATCTATATATTATCATATGATCTCTTGTCCTCTTTAAGTACCTTAAAATCTTCTTGGCAACAACCCAGTAATCGCGTCCTGGATTTGACTGATGTCTGCCTAGAAGTCTTGTCGCAAAGACGATATTTATCTAGTGCAAATTCGAGCATACATTATACTTTTAAGTGCACTGACACAAGGTACACCATTTAACTAGATTTTCTCAATATCTAAATAAGGACAATGTAATGGATTTGGTCCATCACCCTTAACAGCAGGAGCAATTCCTAGCTTGCAATGATGTATATAGAATAATTCCAAAATACAATAAGCAAATATCCTTTGAGATAAATCTAATAAAATATGGTGAGAATAATTCTTACGGACCTCAGTGCAAAGAACAAGAGATGCCTCAAGGTCACTCCTTGTAAACGAAATATCATGTTCAAAAAGAGTATGAGAAAAATAAATTTCCTCTCACTGACCTTGCAGTATATTGAATTACTTTGTTCTCAGTTGAACAAAATAACAATACTATGAAACTTTAATAATATTGTTTGGAAATTTGTTTAAGACCATAAATAAGACTTATCGATCTATATACAAGTTTACTTAAAACATGTGCTACAAAATCTTCTGATTGCACTATATAGATTTTGCATTTATTTGGCATAACTCCATATAAAAAAAAAAAACTATTAATGCCACGTTCACTTTGAAAGAATCTTTAAAAGATACTAGAAAAAAATACTTATTTCTTTACTATAAATTATCCATCCCACTTTCAGAGTGAAAACTTTATCATCTTTTATGGCATCTAATCACATACTTGATTAAGAACAAGAAACAACATTTATATATGTCGCTAAATCAACCATGTAGAGGATATTGCAGTCATGCTCTCACAAATAGACTATATAGTTTAATGGAATAACTTATCGTCTCTCCCTAACAAATCTCCTGAGTAAAGCTACAACCACTTCATTCTACACTTGAGAGGTTTGAGAAATTTCATCATAAACTATATCAATAATAGTACCTTAAACCTCAAGAAGTTTAGTTTATGGTATAGAAGATTCCACAATTGTCTGTATAGGTAAAGACAAAGACACAGTAATCTCCATCGTACTATTATCTTTAATAGTCTGAGAGCAGCTATCCTCTACAATTACATCCAACTCTAGAAACTTTACTGTATATGATTCCATAATTCTTGTACATTCTTTAGGGTCATAAAATCAATACCCCTTTGAACAATCTAGGTAAGATACAAAATAATTCCGAGTGGATCTGAATTGCAACACACTTAATATTGGATTAGATAACCACTTCTAAATTTAATAAGATTCAAGTAATTTACGTCCAGTTCATAACTCAAAAGAAGTTTATAAAACAACTTTTATAAGAAACACGTTTTGTATGTGAAAATTTTGTTTTAAAAAAATCAGCCCATAGAAGACTGAATAAATTAGTCTTACTAATCATACTCATCACCATGTTCATTATGGTGCATTATGCCTTTTGGCCAAATCCTTTTGTCAGGATTTTCGGGCATAGTAAATTAAGTTACCACCCATAATTTACCATGTATTTGACAAATGACCCTTTAAGCTATTCCGCATTGTCATACATGCCAAAAAACTCACTGCCACTGTTAGGCCTGACAACCTTTAAGACTAATTCTAACTAATTTATTCTTTACCTCGGTCATTTTACTTAATTATTCCTTAAATAAAAAATTTTTGGAAACGACATTTCAACCTTATATGAGACATATATATCATTATGTTAAAAAGTCCTTGTAGATGTATCCTAATTTCAGTATTAGACAATGCATAATTTTAAGTCACTAAGGCTTCCAACAATTTTTTTTTTTTTAGCAGTGCAGTCAGTTGGTAAACAATTTTTCAAGTGTTAATGAATGGAACGCTTCATGGACAGTAAGCAAATTCTATTACTCTTTTCTCAAGCAGCAAATCATATGTCCACAACTTAAAATTTGAAGCAGTAAAAACCTCAATAACAGTGGAGTTATTAATTACAGAAATGGTGACCGAAAAACAAGCAATGTATATAATTAGCGTCATGTGAGCATTGTGTAACTTGACATATAAGTACACATCTAGAGAGTTACACGCATAATCATATAATCACATTTGGGTAGAATACATGACATGCAGTTGTACACTCCCCACATGATAGCAGTTATGAGAATATATCACAATCTTTGTAAATTCATCACTTTTGGGTATATGAACCACTAGGATCAGTCACTCCTCCACCACACTATCATATATCCCTCCATGAACTAATACACAATCACCTCCTTTGGGAGTACGACTAAAATAACAAGCAATGTATATAATTAACATCATGTGAGCACTATGTAACTTGACGTACAAGTACACATCCAAAGAGTTATATACATAATCATATAATCAGCTTTGGGCATAATATATGATATGCAGTTGTACACTCCCCACATGATAGTGGTTATAAGAATATGTTCCAATCTTTGTGAATTCATCACCTTTGGGTATATGAACCACTAAGATCAATCACTCCTCCATCATACCATCATGTAATCCCTCCATGAACTAATACACAATCACTTCCTTTGGGAGTATAACTATGCATCAAACTAGGAGACATCCCAATCAATATACGAGACCAGAATTTCTTAAATCCAATCAAGCGTGCCACTTTGGCGGTCACTACTTAATTAAATCATTGAAACTCTCTCATACTAGGGATATAAAACCTTACTATACACCATATATATATATATATATATATATATGTGATTTTAATTTTAGTGATTGGGGTAGTAAATTACCAAAATCACATATCATGCTAATTACACTGCTTTATTCATCCAGGAAAATCATTGATCATAGCAACACAAGAAACTTCTCATAACATAGAAGCAAGCATCTCTTGTGTACCCCGATTACAGATTACCAGAACAACATAAAAAGAATGCTGATCTAGAGGATCTATCGAAAGTTAACATCAATACCAATACAGGGTACCACAGATCGACAAGCCTGACAGCTAATGCACTATCGCTCATGAGTTTCATAAGGCAAAACATGACTCCAAGTCAACAGCTGATTTATTAGCCAACTTTAAGTAACAACTTATCATTGCATCAATCAGTGGCCTATAAATTGAGTCAAACCACATAACCAAATATCTAAACCATAACAGTGGATACTATTGCTCTGCGTAAATGTTGTCATACTTCTTAACCATAAAAAAATGTTCAACTTGATGGACATTAACAAGTGATCAGATGAGTTTAGGTACAACGTGCAATAATTTAACTGACATGCATTACCCACACTCAGCAGATATGTTAATTAATACAATTAGTTTGGTCACAGGTTCTTAAGATGTCCATCATTCAAAGATTACCAGTGTGTAAAGGAGTATGCATGAGCAACAAAAGTTTCATGACTTTTATGGTTTCTCATTACCTCAATACATAATTCAAATATTATCCCATAATGGTTGTATCTCATTAAGCCAGCTTTAGTTCACAATAAAGTTTAATTTTTTATTAATGAATCACACCTTTATAATGTTTATGTGATAACATACCTGTAACTCAACACTTGTATTTCCAAAATCACAAAAAATACAAGAAAAATATGCAAAAATACACTAAAAATACACATATTTAGGGCTTTGTATGTATTTTCACATCCATAAAATCATCAAACATGTAAAATAAATATACCACAATATAGAGGATGGCCATACGAATCCAACACCGCCAGCCACGCGCTGAACAGAGGCTCCACGTGCCCGCACGTGCCGCCTGAGTGTGCGGCGCGTGGAGTTCACGCGCATGGCAAAGAGACCGGTCAAAACCGGTCCGACCGGTTCTCGGCTCGACTGTCCAGTCCAACCTCCCGGTCCAACCGGTTGACCGCTCCGGTAACAGTTGATTAGGTCGGGTCGGTCAACGGATCGGGTCCTTAGATCGGGTCGAGTCCAGTCTATGTCGATGACGTCATCGTGGCGTCAGCTCCTGCGTGCGTCACATGCGCGAGCCACGCCCCGCACGTGGCGGCACGTGAGGGCGCGTGATCACGTGTGGGGCGCGTCTTCGATGCCTAGGCGGCGCGTGGCCGCTTGTTGGGGCACGTGGGGCCTCCTCCGGCGACGCGCCGCCCATGGTTCTGCTTGTCTCGATGAGCCTAGTCCAAATTTGTGATTTTATTTTATTTTTATTGAACAAAAAATCTCGAAAATCACAAATTACGGCAAAAATTTTATGCGTTCGAGTTCTAGGGTTATGGTTGCTCTGATACCACATGTTGGATGCTAAACTCGCAACCCCAAGATCTCCATAACCAGAACAAGAACATGCATAATTAAGTAGAAAGATTAACGCACTTGATTTGGAATCCATCATTCTTGAAGCGGAAGCGAAAAACCAATGTTCCACGCGCAAGTCCTTCTCCTCTATTGCCCTCCGTATCACTGACTCAATGAGACGGCCACCTCACCCTTTAGCGCTAGGTTAACACTCCTTATGTGAGGATACATGTGAGAAATTAGGGTTAGAGGAGAGACTTGAGTACTATTTATAGAGTTTCCAACCAAGCCCCCTCATTACGGGCTAGGCTCAACTCGGCCCACACTAGCCAGCCCCATATTAGACTAATTAAGAAACATTCTATCTCACCTTAGACCAACCCCATAAAACAGTAACCGTGAAACGGTAAATTACAATATCAATTAATGTAGTCCACATTAGGAAAACTCTTACAAATTGTCACGGCCAATTTTTCGAGTGTGAACCACCTATGATTTGGCTAATGAATTACTAAGCCTGGACTTAACTCGGGCTCTCCCAAGCCCATACCAATTCGCGACTTAGGTTCAAGTTCTTAACATGCAAATGATTTTTATCTAGGAGTCTCCACTAATCTATTTTTTGGTGGGTCGATTAGAAACCCAAGTAAAGTAATTGGAGTTTTACTTTACTCCTACGAACTAGAGATTATAGGTATGGGGACTTGGTTACATTAGATTTCTCTAATGCCCTTTCGGTACCATTCTTTTATTTTTCAAAAATGCTTTTGCAGGCAGCTTAAATTGATTTTAAATCTATTTCCCTAACATGTGAGGCAATCATGTGGGTACGCAAACCACCAATTTAACACCTAGATAAACAATGAATAAATTGCAAGATTTACCTCAAGGCAACGAAAGCATCCGCAATGTTAAATCAAAATTCACATCAACAACTCTAGATATGATTTCTAATTAACACGCAATTTTTTTTTCACTTAATTAATTGAAATCATGCAATATGCAATTCAATATTAATTAAATGACCTAATTCTAATGACATGCACATGACATTTTTATTTTTTCTTTATTTTCCTTAAAAGAATGCAATTTATCATAGAAAATAAAACTAATTTATTCTAAGACATTTTTTTTGTATTTTTTTATGAAATTCGAAATTAGGTAAAATGTGAAAATTACCTAGCTAGAGTAAGATCCTATTCAATTTATATTAGGAATTAGGTTAAGTCAAATCCTAATTTAAACTAAAATATTATTTCAACCCAAGTAGTCCTAAAATGCAATCTATTTAAGAAAATACCTAAACTTATAATAAATCAAAAAAACTATCTAAAATTAAACTAAGTACAATTTTACCCTAATATGCAATGATGTGCAAAATATGCCCTAATTCTACATGACATATGCATGATGACTTTTTGTTGTTTTTCCTTTTTTCATTTTTTTAATTTCGAAATTAATAATTGCCAAATAATTAAACATACAATCCAAAAAAAAAAAAAAAAAAAGGAACTAGCAACCTAAATTAATTGATTTTTTTTTTTTGAAAATTCAAAATAAAATTCCTATTCTAAATATGTAAACCCTAAAACAAAAAAATAAACCTAATTCTAACCTACATTTTTATATTTTTTAAAGAAAATTAACTTAAGTGACACGACAGCAAATCAAGCAACATTGATACCTAAATTGACGAACCATATCTTGCGCATGGGATCGGGTTGGCCAATTTCACATAAATCACGAATCAGATCTCGGGCAGGAGATTGGATTAACGATTTTTTTTAAGTAATTGCAAGTAGGATTTCGAGCGCGAAAATCGGACTGACAATCACTAATTTCAAGGCAATTTCATATTGTGCAATTTCAAATTTGCATAAAATGGATAGTTACATTAAAAGCAAATAATATTAAATATCAACAATAATAAAAATAGCAAAAGATAAATAAATAAAAGAAAAGAAAAGCAAAATTTACCTAAATTAATTTTTGGCTTTTTCTTTTTTTTTTTTTTTTTTTAAAAAAGAAAAGAAAAGGAAAGAGGGGCCGGTGGTCGGTCCGGCGAGGGGGGGTTTGCTGGCTAGGGTTCCGGCGAGCTCCAGGGGCGGCACGACAGCGGCGCGGCATCGAGGGCTTTGGGATCGGCACGGGGCGGCGCGGCAAGATCGGCGGATGGCATCGCGAGCGGCATGACGAGACCGGGACGGCGTCGAGCTGTGGGCGTCGGGGCGGCGTGGCGGTCAGTGCGACGAGATCTTGGCTGCGGTGGCGAGCGGGACGGCGACTTGGGGGGATCGGGTCGTGGCTGCTGCGGTGGCGGCTCTGGGGGATAGGGCAATGCGGCGTCGCGGGGAAGGGCGGCTCGGCGGCGATGGGTGGAGCAACGTCGAAGCAGGGGCGCTTGGGTCGCGGGTAGATTGGGCGAAAGGCGGCAGAAGCTCGGCTCGGATCTAGATCTAGTTGGGGCGTAGCAGCATCGGGGTGGCGTCAGATCTAGGAGTCGAGGTAGAGGTAGCGCTGGGGCAGCACGGATCTAGATTCGGCGAGGGTAGAGCTTAGGCGCGGGGCGCGGCGTTGTGGCTGTGGCGCGCAGAGACGGCTTCGCGGGTTGCAGGCGAGCGTAGCGAGGCTTGATGTCGGGGCGGCGCGAGTCGTTAGGGCTTGCGGACAGAGACCAGTGGCTGCGTCAGCGCGGGGAAGGCGGCTCGGCTGTGGCACAGCTCGAGACGGCGATGGCACTGCTCGCGATGACCCCCCCACCCCCCACGAAGAAGATGAATGGTCACGCGTGGGGTGGGGGGGGCTTTCCTTTTTTCTTTTACTTTTTTTCTCTCTCCTCACTTACTTTTCACTTTTTGTCCTTTGGTGTTTTTTTTTCTTACCCAACGGAAAGAACCCCTAATTCTCTTGCACACGAGGTATTATATAGGTCTAAAAAATGTATCTTTGCGGTATATATTTTTTCCTTTTTGTTCACTTATAATACCCCCAAATATATCGTTGAAATATACCCACCTCGCGCAATATTCCCCTTTTTATTTTTCACATATTCTATCCAAAAAATTCCCTTTTTGCACAAAATTGTATAAGTGAAAAATCTTAATGGAATATGTAAAAAATCTTCCCTTCACCGACGGTCTAAAATAAAATAAAACAAAATGAAAATAAAATGTTTCTAAACTATATGCCATGTGTTTTTTTTTTTAATAAAAATTAACCCCAAAAATTATGCAAAAATTTAGGTGTCAACACAAATAATTTATACAAGAGAAAGTTCATAGGTCACTCAAATAAATATTTGTAATTTCATATAGTAGTCGATAAATTTAAAGCAATGGCAAGAAAAGTCAACAAAACAATGTAACAGATAAGGAAAAAAAATTGGTCTAAGATAAGAGAATTTGGTAATATGAAAAACAACTTATCGACTACTAACTCAAATAAGATTTGGTAATGCAAAATTAGCCGGTAACTTAATTGAAGAAAAGTTGGTAATAACTTTAAGGTTGGTATTTCTAACTAGTTGGTAAGTAAGATGAATAAAAGTTGATAACTCCATATAAAAGTTGGCATATTTGCACACGAGGTATTATATAAATAAACATTGGGAGCAACTCAAATTAGGGTTGATAATCGATAGAAAGTCAAACAATCACATGGATAAAAGTCGATAAATTCATATAAAGATTGATATGTATAAGGTGTTCGTAAGAAAGACAAACAAAAGTTGATAAATTTAAAAATTAAATAAACTTTGGTAAGTAACTCAAATAAAAGCTCAAAACATGAAAATGAGTAAGTAATTTAAATGGAAGAAAGTTTGTGAGTCTTTGGAATTAAAAATGCAAATTAATATAAGCCTTCGTAACTTTAAGGCATTGCTAAGGAAGAGAAATAAAAATTAATAGAAAAATAAAAAAAGGCAATTTACAAATGTTTTATGAGTGGAATTGATCAGAATAAGTATATTAAAGATCATCAAAATGTTTATGATTGAATTGACCAAATTGAAAATTTTTGAATTGGAGTGGTCACCGTACGATAAATTTATAACTTTTTAAACAATTATCCCAAGGTATATTATACGAGTTCATTACAACAACCTAATTTCGCAACGGTACAGGTTTTTTATGGTACTGTCATATCCTACTTTTATGTGATTATAATAAATCTTGTCGGCTTTTCAATCCGTAGCCCAATTTCTAAACAAAGGGGACCAAAGCTCACGTGTTGGGTGGCCTTATAACATTTTTTAAGGATGCGAACGGGGGAGGTTGCATTCCGACAGCGATCACTTGCATGCTGCCGAACACCAAAAATGAAGTAGAAAAACGACCAATCGGAAAAGGAGATCGAAAGTCAACGAGGGCCAAAATGCCGGGAAAAGTGGAGTAGATAGATGATTTTATAAATAAATGACCGGCCAAAACCCTCAACTCGTGTGGTTAATGTGCTAGTTTCATTTAGATATGCCATAAATACATTTATTTAATACTATAAGATTCCAGAGCCGTCTTCAGATGCTTTACCATATTCAGCAAAGGCCTTTGAAAATTCCAGAACTGATATTTATAAATCATTTTAACTTGTTTATTTTTTTTTAAACATTCTTTCGATCAAAAACAATATTTGGTTACAGAAAATAGTAAATGTTTATCTATTTTCAGCTCGCTAAACAATGTTTGTCATGTCCAGATGTTATTATACCTTTTATTTGTGTTAGTCCATGATATCTTTCGTCATAATGAAAATAAAAGTCAATTAGTTAGAATTAACTAAAGTAGCACATTTATTTCTATATAACATTCAAAGAACTACTCTAGATATTCGAACGATATCCTCATCGTTTATCATCACACACAAGAAAGTTTTTAATTATTGAAGGACAAAAAAAAATTTCAAAGATGCCGATAGCTCTTAAAAGACGGAGGATACCCTCATTTTTTGCATTTAAGAATAGAAAAACTGATTACATAAACCTAACCAAATGACTTTTAGGAAGTGCAAATGGTATGTATTCCATCAAACGGCTACAAAGCATATGCCATACGCCCTAGTAGGTTCCATGTGCAAAAGCCTTTTTGTTAGGTCGCTACGTGCCAAATTAAGATGTGTATTTTTTTGTAAGTAATGAATTTAGAGATGCACACAGAAGTAACCATGATTTTGAAGCAACTCGCAAGCATATCTGGCGTTAGAATTGAATCTTGACATGTGTGTATACATATATATATATATATATATATATATATATATATATATAGACAGAAAATGGTGATAGTGATTACAAATGGTCTGTGGAATTGATTTCCTAAATGATATACTATGTGTAAGTGGGCATTCAAGATGAGTATGTTTGTATTTAAGCACTATGAGAAATTTACAAAATCACTCCATAATCGTAAACTAACTTTGCATAAGTCAAGTGTGTCAAGCATTTGTTTCATAGCTAAAAAGAGGGGTTCGATGAATAGCACTGTTTCGTCGGTTTTGGATCCCGCAACGAAATATCTTACATCAAGTGTTATATTTTGGTTTTTATTAAAGGGGACCTAGGCTCTATGCTAGTATTGGACAGAGAATGTCAAATACTAATGGAGATATATAATATATAGTCTCAAACCTAATGGAGTCGATCAATACAAGCTTGGAATCAATGATGATCGGTGTCGAAATCTAATCAGTAGCTTGATTCAAACACACTTCAACACGCTAATGAGACCCCATTAAAATCAACGTGGTTTGTACAGCATCGAAGCTAATTCGACAATGCTAGACATTGAAAATAATATCAAGAAGGCACTGCTCCGAATTGGGTTCGAGGACACAACGTCGGAACCTAATCAATGACGTTGGACAGTGGAAACAATACTTGGTAGGTACTGCTCCTAGATATGTGTGAGGACACGATATCGAAACCAAATCGACGACGCTGGATGGTGGAAACAACACCTGGTAGGTACTGCTCTTAAATAGATATGAGGAAACAACATTGAATTTTAATTGATGACGTTGGATGGTGGACTCAACACTTAGTAGGTACTACTTCTAGATGGATATGAGGACACAACATCGGAATCTAATCGACGATAGCACTACGTAGAATATAGGCACTCGCAAGAATTAAGTCTATGAAAGGAATCTGAAGCTGTAACTAAACTAAGCTAGGCTTAGATAACTAAAAGGATAAGATGATGGATTTTCGTGTGTTGTTCCCCGGGGGGGAGGGGAGTCACTTCGTTGGATTATTTGTGGTTTTTATAGCCCAATCTGGTAACCATTGGTGGTCGGTTGAATCCTCCTTGAAAGTTGCTCCACTTTCTCTGCTTAACCACTTTATCCATATCTTGTTGTCTTCTGACTTGTTCGACGTGCTCACATGACTTGTCCAGCAAGTATTAGCTACTCATTTTATTTTGCGTGCCCTTTTAAGTACCAACCATTCCTGCCTAAATCTTGATGCCAATTCTAATTGAATTTTACGTCTTCAGTAGTATGTCTTGACCTTGACATGTGGCAATTAATTATTTATCATCGAATCATATATCTCCACTTGAAGGCCCATCGAAATCCAGTCCAATGGCTCTTAACTAACCTGGGTTGGGTTAATGTTAATCACAACCTGCACGTGACAACTGTTGGATATTTCAGCAGTTTTGAAATATTTACAATAATAGCTTCGATAAAAGTTATGACCGCATTGAAGACCATCTTTATTTTTAACGGTCATATAACGGCTTCTTAGTCGTTTTGTAACGTTTAATTTATTTCTCAAATAAATCCTCAATTATTTTACAACGGCTCTTTTAACGGCTCTATTTTGTCTGAATATAAAAATAAGATCTCATGAGATACAATATGTACTCATGTCTTTCCTTTTCTTTTTGCTGGGTTATACACAAAAAGTTGTTCTGTTTCCTTCTAATATTCAGTGCGGAGTATAGAGGAAGGTCTGTTGTATCTTGGGAGGATAGCCGCTGAAGCCTTACGCACCGAGTTTCGTACTCCGAGGGGCGGAATTATCCTTAAGGACAGTGTTTGCACGCCTCAGACATTTCCTTTTATTTTCTAATCTTTTGTAATGTATTTCCAATATATTATTATCATTTTATATATCTTTATATTTTTCCAAAAATCTTAAGGATAAATATTCCCTAGTCTTCGTCATCTGGCACCAATTTCTCCGGCAGTTTGATGTTGGCTCACGGTTCTACTATCGTTGTGATCCTTCTTAATCAACCGTGACTCAATTCAGTCCATTGATTGCGATTCCAATGGGGCTCCGGCGGCTTTATACTCAAATCTTCCGCTGCATCTCTAGCTCTACTGTCATATATCCTGCTCCATGACGCTCAAGAAATGACGAATCCATCAACTGAGAACCACACGTACCAGAAAACAAAGGGACCCAGTAAGCTTCACGGCGTTTGGTGGAAATGAAGTCAGGGCGTAGAACGCGAACCATAGCACAGCTGCCTCATCATTGTTGTGCGTGGTATCGCCTCAGCGCTGCCAGGTTGGGTCTTATCCATTAATTCTGGATCGTCTCACCTTGCTGATTGAAGCCAAGTATCGGCGTCGGACCATCAGGTCATTTCGTATCTAATTAAACCCAGGTTTGCCAAATTATCTCTACTATATTGTCTAGTTGAGTACCCTACGTCATATTGTATTTTGCATAGTTAGCTATTCTGTTTATCGGGTACTTCAGACCGCATGCTCGCAACCCATTTGATAGAGTTCTTGACCCACCCGTAGATGCTTAGTTCCTATTGCTTTTTGTTTATAAACATTTTGATGCCCAATTGATGTTGGGTTGGTTGGGTCTTGCTGGGTTTCCGTAAATGGTTGATTAAAATGCAATTGGATTGGATAAAGCTTGGATCTGTGGTGATTGGATTGGATTATGTAGACTTATGAATCTCATATTTTCGTACGTGCCTTTTGAAAGTAAATGGATTGGATCGGGTTAATGAGTGCAACATAATGAAGGTGAAAGAATAATCACACGAGCGTTTCATGGGAGCCTTGCAGTGTATTGTCAAGTTTCTAGAGGATAATTAGCTACCTTCCATTTCGTGTTTCTATGTTGAGTTGATATTTGTTCATTGCAATATGTTTGATGACTAAGATGTAATAGTGGGCGTGAGTCAACATTCGATTACTCGAGCTAAAGTGACATGTTGTTCTTTTATATCAAATTCAATTTTTTGTTACATTTTTCTTATTAAATCTTGCTAGATAAAGGAGGTTGTTAAAGAGCCTTGTAACAAATTCACAATTCCTTAAAAAAAAAAAAAGTCTTTCATTTGAATTGTGTTGTCATAGAAATACACTGTTGCTCACTTACGTCTTTTCGTTATCATTATCGATGGTTAAAGATGTAAAAGACAATATAGTCATCACATGCCGTGGACGGATACATTGGTTTTGACATTGCATAATTTCTTGTTTTTTCTATGAAGCGTGCGATTACGATTATCTTGAAATAGCTCCATTTCAAAGTTAATATTTTTAATTGAACATTAGCCACGTCCGGTTATCAAGTGTGGCAAGATTTTTCCATGTCCTCTCAATGTCTTTATTTCACTCGCCAAACAGTGTTGTGCGTGTTCATTGAGTTGTTGGTGGCTTATGTGTTTTTCTTATATAAACCTAAGAGAGAAAATCATTTGAATAATGAAGATGAAATTGTGTGATCTCAAAAGTCAGTTATATCTTTCTATAGCTCTTTTACAGCATCTATCGGCTTCAGTGTTTGAAAAATTAATTGTTATATCTTGAGGTCTTGCATATTTAGCTTGACGATGGATAATTGAGATGGTAGATGGGATAATGACATTCTGTCTTGTTTCCCCATTTCTAGCTCTAATTGTATCGGATTATTTGGAGTTGTATTTTTAACCTATATATGGGGGAGTCGTAATTTTAAGAGTATGCTAACTCCTTTTGTGTTTTGTTATAGTCTCTTGATGACCATGAACTGAAACTTCGTATTGTGGTAATTATTTTTTTGGAAAATAAGCCCTCTTGCTTTGAGCTATGTGCCAACATGTATTGGGTACTTGAAGACTTGCTTGAGCTTTGCAATTTAACCTCCTTTAGTTGAATGCTATGGAGATGAAATTTATTTTTATTTCTTTGCATCCACATAGATCTATATTGAATAAGATTGATGTCTTTGTGAAATATTTTGTTAAATGGTGACTATTGTCAAGTTTATTATAGTGGATTTTCCACTGTATTATAAGGATACGGTGATGGTAACTGGATCTTGGATTCATATGAGATAAAATCCACTAATAAATATGTGTTCACCCGGTGGAAGTGCTTGACATAAAAGCAATTGAATGAAATCGTGGGGGAAATGGCAATCCTACTTAACCAAAAGTCGACTTGGTTGAAGTAGATGATTTGACTAAATAATTGCTATAGTCATTCCCATGCCAATATTGTGGCTAATCGAAATTATGGGTGGTAGACTCAAGTGCTACTAGGCATATATGTGTAAACAAAATGCCTTATCCTCCTAAGCTCCAATTGGTGAAGGAGAAGAAAATATTTACTATTCTTTGGTAAATTGTGAACTATTCAAGTTCTTGAGAAAAAGAGAAAAATTTTCTCAAACTCATATGAAAATGAGGCTGAGTTGTTGAGAGACTCTTAGCAAATATTCCTTTAGGAAAATGACACATTTTGTGTTTATACATCATGATTGCCAAAAGGCAATAGCTATTGCAAAGAATGAAACTTTCAATGGCAAAAAGAGACGTTTGGTTGAGATGTGATGTGGTAAAATAATTCCTTATAAAAGGTATTTATATCGATCGATTATGTTAAGTTAGAAATGATTTTGGCCAATCATTTGACTATACATCGAGGGGAATGGGACAAGCCAATTGAAGAAAATCAACAGTGATGGTAACCCAACCTATGTGATTGGTGATCCCATGAATTAGGTTCATATGGGTAATAACAAGTCATTTGTTGATCTAGTGCACTATTAAAAATTATTGTCCATCCTAAGGTGAAAATAGTGCAAAATTGAAAGGAAAAAGAGGTTGAGCTAAGCTCTTAATGAAATTCCATAGCCATTATTGGTGGTGTATTAAACTGTAAAATACACTTGATGGAATCACCTATATAAGTGTGGAGTGGGGCCGCTCCTATGAGATTTTTTGGCGAAAATCTCTAAAGCACTTATGAATAAACCAAGCACGCGCATGGCCTATTAGTGCAAAACCGCGTTGAACGACAAAGTTTGTGGGAGTGTAATGTGATTGGTGAAAATTATAGTTCACAAAAAGAAATTTTTGGTTCATAGAAGTTTCAAACTTCACCAATGATTTCGTGAATTATATTTCATTCTTTCTAGGGTTGGTTCATAGCCTAACAAGCACCAATTCCGATGCATTACTCTCCAATAACCCAGCATTATTCTATTTTCTTGTCAAAACTTTCCGAAATATGTGGGGGATTGTTGGATATTTCAGCAGTTTTGAAATATTTACAATAATAGCTTCGATAAAAGTTATGACCGCATTGAAGACCATCTTTATTTTTAACGGTCACATAACGGCTTCTTAACGGTCATATAACGGCTTTTTAGTCGTTTTGTAACGTTTAATTTATTTCTCAAATAAATCCTCAATTATTTTACAACGGCTCTTTTAACGGCTCTATTTTGTCTGAATATAAAAATAAGATCTCATGAGATACAATATGTACTCATATCTTTCCTTTTCTTTTTGCTGGGTTATACACAAAAAGTTATTCTGTTTCCTTCTAATATTCAGTGCGGAGTATAGAGGAAGGTCTGTTGTATCTTGGGAGGATAGCCGCTGAAGTCTTACGCACCGAGTTTCGTACTCCGAGGGGCGGAATTATACTTAAGGACAGTGTTTGCACGCCTCAGACATTTCCTTTTATTTTCTAATCTTTTGTAATGTATTTCCAATATATTATTATCATTTTATATATCTTTATATTTTTCCAAAAAAAACGAGGGTGATTTTGAATGTCTATGATTGTCTATATCCCATGTGACCAGCACGTGACAATAAGGATAATTTTTGGTGTCAACAAGCACGAAATAAGGTTTTGATATTGATGGTGGATTCATGAAAGAACCAGCCCTTCAGGGCACTCTGTTAGCCTAGTCGAGAAAATTTCTGACTTGTTGAATGGAGCCTTATAAAAGAAGTCTGGCATGTCATTCTGCCTTCCAAGTTTGGAGCCCCTCCTTTTCTATCAATAGAATAGTGAATGACGGGAGCTAGGAATTATTACATAAGTTCATTCTCATAGTTTTGCTGAGTTTAATCATTAAAAAAAATTTAAACTGTTTCTCTCCTTTCCAACTAATTGGTAATAAATTATTTGAGCTTTTTTGTTTTATTTGGGCGGCAAATTATTTGAGTTTGACAAGACTTCTTCTTTGGGGCCAATAGACATGTTTCATGCTGTGCAATTTGAACTTGTAGCCGTGCTCAAAAGTCAACACCTTATATGTCCTATTTCTCCCTTATAAGTACTGCACTCCAAGCTGAGAAGAAAATATCATTTGCCCAATGAAGCCTTCTTCTTCTTTGCTTCCCTTTTGTATGCCACTAACAATGGAGATCGGTCCAAGAATGGTGGCTATTGTTGTTATAGTCATGAGCTTCGCTGTCTTCCTAGGCATCGTTTCTGCTGATCCCGACATGCTCCAAGATGTCTGTGTCGCCGATCTCGCTTCCAGAAGAGCATATAAGCTTTGTCTACGTGTGCTTCTTATAATCTTCTTCTTAAACTACTCGCGACTCCAAATGAGTATCGATAAACCCTAGACATTAAGGGTGCGTTTGGTAACATTTCCGTTCCGAGGAACAATTGCTTTTTTAGAAATAGTTTTTTTCTATTTCTATTCCCTGAAACAATTTCTGAATAAAATAACGTGCTTGGTAACTATAAAAAAAATTATATTCCTAGAATAGAAAAGAAGAATATGAATGCGTTTGGTGCGACCTACAAATTTTTTCATGTCATAGAATTTCTTTTAATATTTAAATACTTTTTTTTCTTTTTCCTTTTTCTTTTCTTTTTTCCTCTCTTCTTTCTCCTCCTCTAGTCGATGGCCGGCAGCTGGCGATCGGTGATTGATGATGGTGGCAGTGATGAGTCTCCACCCACTAATTAGAAAAGGAAGAAGAGAAAAAGGGAAAAAAAATAAAATGACTTATTTCTAGAAATTATTCCCGCGATAAATAAACTCTTTTTTTCTGCTTCTTGTTTCTACTCCAAATCCATTCCTCGACCACTTTTCCATTCCATGGAATAGAAAAATTAATCAACGTTATCAAATGGATTTCTCTTCTTTTTTATTTTGGGGAACAAAAGAACAAAAAAACAGAAAAGCTGGAGTGTTACCATGCATACCCTAATTCTATCATGTACAAGGCTTGTATTCTCTTATACTTCTCCATGACGAGAACTTTATATTTGCACTCTTTCTAGTGTCATTAGCCAAATTGTTTCTGAAGTTAGTATAGGGCTCGTAAGTTTCTCTCACAGAACAAATAGCATGCATGTTTAAGGCATTGGTATGATTCATAGTATTGTGATGAACAGAAGTGAAAGTCAATGGATTCCCTTGCGAAGAAACTTTCAACGAAATGGACTTCTTCTGGGATGGGATGGCCAAACCCGGACTCCCCAACAACACCGTAGGCTCTTTGGTGACAAGGGCCAACGTCGAAAAGATCCCAGGCCTCAACACCCTCGGCCTGTCCTTGGCCCGCGGCAACTTTGCTCCTCACGGCCTCATCGCACCCCACACCCACCCACGAGCCTTCGAGATAGTGTTCGTGCTCTATGGAGAGATATACGCCGGATTCATAACCACTGCTAACGTCCTCGTTGCTAAGACCATAAAGGCGGGCGAGATCTTTGTGTTCCCTAGAGGTTTGGTCCACTTCCAAATGAACGTCAAAAACACCCCAGCGGCTGCCATTGCGGCATTCAACAGCCAATTGGCAGGGGCCCCAAACGTCGCGACTGCACTGTTCGCGGCTGAGCCAACGGTGCCGAATAATGTGTTGGCCAAGGCATTCCAGATTGATGCTAAGGAGGTTGAGATGATCAAGGCTAAGCTTGCCCCCAAGAGCTAGTCTCCTTATAAAACTACAGACGCTTCAATTCAATTGTGATTTTACCCTCAAATAGAATCAAATTTGACACATTGCAATCTCCATTCTACTCCTCTGGGAATTATTACCTTCGTTGGTCACAGAAACCCCATGTTTGTAATCTTTATGTACCCTTTTTATGGAATAAAGAGGTTTTCGACCGCCAAAAAAGGTTGGAAGATATTACCACTTTGACTTACTGAAGTCGACTTTAGGGCTTCCTTTGAAAATTTTTGTATGATCTATCTAATACGTTAATAAATTACCTGCTCCAACCTATCTAACTGATCAAACAAAATAAAACTTGGCTTTCTCCTCTCCATCCTGTCCTTGAACAAGATCTGGGGAATTAGCAAACTTAAATTAGCTGCGTATACGGAAAGATGCAACTCTAATGAGGCATAAAATATATTATCATAGTGGCAAATCACAATCGAAAACCCCGAACTAGTGCACCTTTAACAAATTTACCTTCCGTTGGTTTCCGTTAAATTTTACTATCAAATTGCTGAGTCAGATGACGTATGATAGTTTACTGATGTATCGGTTTGGGATTTTACTCTTTGTTTGTCATAGTTGTACTAGTTTTCTGATTTTCTATAATATTAATCCAATTTAACGAGGGCTATATTTGTCATAAATGTACAAATTTGAGATTTTTAGTGGTCAAAAAATCAGTTTATGGGTAAATTTTTCACAAGTGCATCAGTTTGAATTTTTTTAATGGTTATTTGAGATAAATTTGTCACAAGTATACTAATTTGGGTTTTTCGTTGTCAAAAATTAATTTGAGATAAGTTTATCATAGATGTACCGGTTTTGGGTTTTCGTAGTATTAACCCATAATAGAAATACTTTTGTTTTGACCACACAACTTACTAACCGACATTGCTAGGTCAAACCACCTAACACGAGTGTTGATTATATATTACCACATGAATATTATCTATGTGTTGCTTACTTTATTAATTAGATAAATTTCACTTAATAAAGGCATTCACTTAATTTTAAAGAGAAAACAATAGTATAAAAATACATCTTAGTCTATTTGCAAGCTCACGGTTTATATTTTATTCCAATAATTCAATTTTTAAATAAAATGAAATAGAAAAAAAATTATAGATGTCTCAAACGTAAACTTATAATAGTGATAGTTAAGAATCCTGTTACTTTTTCCGATATTAACAAACCCTATCATTTCAGTTTACATTAATAATCAATAATTACAAAAGATCAGACATATGATTATTTCTAATGTGAGTATCCATTATATTAATTTATTTATTGCATGCGTTCGAAATTCATTATGCTTAAACTTTATATAGATGAATATATGAGATGAAGAAAATAAACTGAATGTTCACCAATGCACCCTAAATCAAATCTACCAAAACTATGTTTGGTAAAAAAAAGATTCTGAGGTGAAGAGAAATATAGGGTGAAGAAAATAAAGTTATTTGGAAATGTATGGAAAATGAAAGCCGAGAAAATAAGATAAATGACTATTTTTTGTTTGAAAAGAGTGGAAAAATGAAGGTGAAGAAAGTGACAATGAGTAAAAAGACATTATTATTATTATCCATTAGAAGAAAAATGAATAGAAAAATGGAAATATCACGAAAAAGAAGGGTAGTGGGACCTAGAGAATTGCAGGCTAGGTCGGTGTTGTAGCCAATTTTCGGCGTGGCCCGAACTTTCAGGCCTCAAATTTTCGAGCCCGAAAGAAAGCTTGGACCCAAAATGGACCATCTAGGCCATCCACATTTATGCCAGGCTTTTGGGGTTCGGGTTGGGCTAGGCCCGAAAGGTAGTGAATTTAGATAAAATTGAAATTATTTTTTTTGTCAGAAAATTAATGTTTTTCACTTGTGAAATTTTATTGTTTTCATATATGATTAGAAAAATCTCTAATGAAATTCTAGAACTATAAGAACATAAAAGAACAATTGAGCTTAGCCATTTTTAGGCTACACGGTAAAAAGGCTAAAAGCGTGGTCCTCCCGAAATATACACAATAAAGCTCAAAAATCCACCCCAGCCTATCTGGGCTAAAAATATTTGGAATGATTGGCCGGCACCGATTTTCGGACTTTAAATTTCGGCCCAACCAATCTGCGCTTTCATTTTCAACGATTTCATCTACTTCTCCATGATTGATCCAAATCTTGTGTATTGCAAATCTTCAATTAGAAAATGTACATAACCGCAACATTAGATTGAAATATAGTTAAGATCAATTATAGCAAAGATCTAAAATCTAGCAATCATAAAAAATGAGAAGTTGTGCTCCAAATATTGTCTGCTGCTTAAAATGTTCGGATATAATTAAATTTGTCTTGGACTTTAAAAATTATATAAGTAATCTTAGGATTCTTAATAAAGAAAAGGTAATCTCGCAAACAATTTATCAAGGTCAAGTAAGTTTCAAGCTAATTATCTGTCAAATAATGTTGAAATAATTATGTAACTTTACTAGATAACATTTGTGATTAAATTTGAATTAAAGGCAATTTTAGTAAGTTGCTACTCAAAACCTGCTTGCATTCCATTTATAATGAAGGCGTTTGAGGCTGTTTTAATCTTAAAAAAGTCCACCTTTTTTCTGTGAATCTTTGTTGCCGCTTTTTCTAATCCTACCATTGTGGACGCACCATTTTTCACTCATTTGATTTTAACACAATCTTTTTTAATTATTTATGACTTTATTAAAATCTTGAAACATTATATTCTTTATACTTTTATATTTTATATTATTAAAATAATTATATTTTGAAGCCGGGAATGAAATCCCGACCTGAGCCTATTTGGCCCAAAAGTGAGACCAGATTGATCCGGGCTTTCAGGCTCCCGGGGTTTTGTCTCACACCCCTAGTGATGAGAAGAGATCCGGGTTAAAGACCAATAATTTTGTTCAAATTAGTCTATGACATACTAGTAACAACTTACACAACTTTCGGCTTTGTAAGACGTGAACATATAAACCTTTATTTATTAATTTATATGTTTTGAAAAGGAGAGGGGTGTAAACGATTTCTATGACATCACAAAAAATATTATGTATCGAAACTTCTGGACTAATCGAGTCAAAGAAATCTCAATCTTCAAGGATTATGTCGCAAAATAGGAGGATCGATCGGTTTATCACAATCAACCGACAATTATCATGAAATCAAATAAGGCCCAACAAGATCAGTCCAATCCAATAAGCCCAACAAGAACATATGATTATGCCCCTAATCCTGCTACGTGGTATGTACTCTACATGCCATCCCATAAAACGCGTCACTTGCTAAAGGAGGAAGCATCACATCCAACTTTGGCCTTGACTTCTTCCTCAACAGAGACCTTCTCTTCGATTTCAGCAAGCTTCACCGCATTCACATTCGCACCAACGCTTGCTTCGGTCTTCACAGCCTCTCCCTTCTTCGGAGTCGCAGTCACTTCGGTCTTCCGAGTTGCGCCGCACGTCGGGCTCGGCGTAGCTTCCGGAGCAGCAACTTGCTCCTCTCCGTCTTCCCTTCCGTTTGATGTATTTTTCTCCTGCAAGATTTGAACTGTAGATGAGTTTCTGATTTCGCTGAGGCTGTGCGTGATCTTGGAGGATGAAGAAGAGGAGTATTTATAGAGGGTTTTATAAAGCCCGTCAGGCTTCTCTGACAAAATGTGCATGATGGCTTTACCACTCGAGAAAAGGCGACGGACTCTTGCAGTTTCAGAAAGGAGGAATTGAATTAACTTGATCTTGATGAGTGCGCTGAGGGAAAACCAGTTTGATGGGTCCTATTTTAGGTTTTTGAGAACTACAAACAACGAGCAGCCCATCTCAGACTTGCTCATTATCATTCGGACGTTTTACATGCCAAATGTTTTGGCCGTTGTTAAAACTCAATTCGACAATTATGTCAGCAACATTCTGAAAAAATTCAATCAACTATAATAATCAGGCAAATACTACAAAAAAAACTTCAAATTATGCGCACCGTGACATAAATACCTCCAAAAAAATTATGTCACCAAAAACCCCAAATTTGCTCACTATGTAAAAACCTCGAACTTGTACTAGTGTGACCAATATATCCTTGGACGGAATTGAAATAATGGTGTACATGTCACATATGTATAAGTTTGGCCTTTTTTTTGGAACACAAAAAAAGAAGAAGAAAAAAGCTTTTGATACTTGTGTCATAACGGGCAAGTTTAGAGCTTTTTACGACACAATAAAAAGTTCGGAGTATTTCACAGTCGGCATATTTTGGGGTTTTTTTTTAATGGTATCAATCTTAATAACTAATGGTAAGTTGATTAAGATTTGAATTAAAATTTAAAACCTTTTTCAAGAAATACTTGCGAGAATAATAAGGTAGTTATTCAAATTTATGTCAATCATATGATGTGCAGTGACTAAGTTTTCATTCAGAATTCAAGTTGGGCACCATTTAACTGAAGTTGAATTGTTCTCGACTTCTTTTCCGTGCCCTTTTTTTTTTTTTTCTAAATCAGGAGGAGTGCCAGCACTCCAAAGTCCATAGATTTGATAACCAATTCGAATTTTTAGGGCATCTCTGCTTTTCTTTTAATGCTTTTTCTTTGTCATATCTTTTCTCCCGCTATGTGCAAGGGAAAGTTATCAGTCCGTTGCCTAACTAAAAGAATAAATTTCCACCAATATGTTCTCGAGAGCTCCATTTGATAATTGATATATAAGGAAGGTGATTGAACTAATACTCTAGTCTAAACTATAGGAAATCGTATTTATTTCTGCATCTGAAAAAATCATTTTCAAATCATTTTAGTAATTTTTTTTATAAGAATATATATGTTGGATGACTTTGTTAAATTTATGACTTAGTAAATGATACATATTTCTAATATTCGTATAATAGTTGATAAACTGTAAGCAATTCGTAAGAAATGTATATTAAAAGGTGGTTAACAGTAGAATGTTTATTTATTTATTTATATAGTATTAACCCTTATAACTAATGGTAAGTCGGTAAGCAAGAGAAATGAAAGTGGTACCTCAATAGAAAATTTAGCGAATTAAAATATAATATAAATGTTAGCTAATAATGTTGGATGCTAAACTCGCAACCCCAAGGTCTCCATAACCAGAACAAAAACATGCATAATTAAGTAGAAAGATTAACGCACTTGATTTGGAATTCATCGTTCTTGAAGCGGAAGCGGAAAACCAATGTTCCATGTGTAAGTCATTCTCCTCTATTGCCCTCCGTATCACTGACTCAATGAGACGGCCACCTCACCCTTTAGCGCTAGGTTAATGCTCCTTATGTGAGAATACATGTGAGAAATTAGGGTTAGAGGAGAGATTTGAATACTATTTATAGAGTTTCCAGCCAGGCCCCCTCATTACGGGCCATGCTTAACTCAGCCTATACTAGCTAGCCCCATATTAGACTAATTAAGAAACATTCTATCTTACCTTAGACCAACTCCGTAAAACGGTAACTGTGAAACGGTAAATTACAATATCAATTAATGTAGTCCACATTAGGAAAATTCTTACATTCTCCCATTTAAACTATATTAATTGAAATTGTACTGTATGTGCGCACTTTGGTCTAGAGATAATTCTTAATAGTCAATCCTATCTCATAAAGTCTCAAACACCGAATCATGGCGGTAACTGCATGTATACACACAGAGCCTTCTATGGTCACAAGTGTTTTCGACTTTATTGATATGGATTCAATATGGTAGTGTGCAAATGGATAACATCTCTCATAGAGAGATCCCATTTGTCAGTCATTTTTCTCTTACCTTAAGCGTCACAAAAAACTTGTGCCACTAGAGAATGTCTTTATGATTCCAATGAACCCACATATGCTTTGTCCTTACGGTTAACATTTCTTTATGTATAACAAGGCATATGGACAAGGCTAATAGCCGGATGCCCCTAGCCTTCACTCAAGATGTATACAATACCTTGAGGCTTTATCAATATATATTCAATATAATAACAACACATTCAAAAATATTTTATTGAATGCAAAAGTTGATACATATCAAACTGTTATTGTATGTAACGAACATAGATGTAAACTTTATCAGAGCAAAACCAAAATAGCTCCCGCTAAACAACAACATCTCATGATGCTCCTAGGCTCATGCTAATGACATGTCGCTCAAATACATATGGGCGTAGGCCTTTAGTTAGTAGATCTACAACCATATCATCTGTGGAAATATGTTATATTATAACGTCACATTTCTGTACCGTTTCTTTATGGTCAAAAATTTTGACTGCCATATATTTAGACCCCTTGAGACCTCTGTTGTATAATACAAATTTATTGTCTCAATACAACCGTATGGGTCAATCCATAAAGTTAAAAACGATCAACTCCTTCATGAGGTTCTAGAGCCTGATAGCCTAGGTAACAGTCTAAAAGAATGTTACAAACTCTACTTACATAGTAGACATAGAACTTTATTTACTGCACGTCCTACTAACATAAATATGTATTCTGTTATTGATATTATGTCATCCTAACTGCCAGCAAAGTTTACATCTAAATATCCTCCTAGCTACAAGAATTGAACATATCTATATATTATCATATGATCTCTTGTCCTCTTTAAGTACCTTAAAATCTTCTTGGCAACAACCGAGTAATCGCATCCTGGATTTGACTGATGTCTGCCTAGAAGTCTCGTCGCAAAGACGATATTTAGTCTAGTGCAAATTCGAGCATACATTATACTTTTAAGCGCACTGACACAAGGTACACCATTTAACTAGATTTTCTCAATATTTAAATAAGGACAATGTAATGGATTTGGTCCATCACCCTTAACAACAGGAGCAATTCCTAGCTTGCAATGATGTATATAGAATATTTCCAAAATACAATAAGCAAATGTCCTTTGAGATAAATCTAATAAAATATGGCGAGAATAATTCTTACGGACCTCAGTGCAAAGAACAAGAGATGCCTCAAGGTCACTCCTTGTAAACGAAATATCATGTTCAAAAAGAGTATGAGAAAAATAAATTTCCTCCCACTGACCTTGCAATTTATTGAATTACTTTGTTCTCAATTGAACAAAATAACAACACTATGAAACTTTAATAATATTGTTTGGAAATTTGTTTAAGACCATAAATAAGACTTATCAATCTATATACAAGTTTACTTAAAACATGTGCTACAAAATCTTCCGATTGCACTATATAGATTTTGTATCTATTTGGCATAACTCCATATATATATATATATATATATATATATATATATATATAAAAGCTATTAATGCCACTTTCACTTTGAAAGAATCTTTAAAAGATACTAGAAAAAAAATACTTATTTCTTTACTATAAACTATCCACCCCACTTTCAGAGTGAAAACTTTATCATCTTTTATGGCATCTAATCACATACTTGATTAAGAACAAGAAACAACATTTATATATGTCGCTAAATCAACCATGTAGAGGATATTGCAGTCATGCTCTCATAGATAGACTATATAGTTTAATGGAATAACTTATCGTCTTTCCCTAACAAATCTCCTGAGTAAAGTTACAACCACTTCATTCTACACTTGAGAGGTTTGAGAAATTTCATCATAAACTATATTAAGAATAGTACCTTAAACCTCAACAAGTTTAGTTTATGGTATAGGAGATTCCACAATTGTCTGTATAGGTAAAGACAAAGACACAGTAATCTACATCGTACTATTATCTTTAATAGTCTGAGAGCAGCTATCCTCTACAATTACATCCAACTCTAGAAACTTTACTGTATATGATTTCATAATTCTTGTACCTTCTTTAGGGTCATAAAATCAATACCCCTTTGAACAATCTAGGTAAGATATAAAATAATTCCGAGTGGATCTGAATTGCAACACACTTAATATTGGATTAGATAACCACTTCTAAATTTAATAAGATTCAAGTAATTTACGTCCAGTTCATAACTCAAAAGAAGTTTATAAAACAACTTTTTTAAGAAACACGTTTTGTATGTGAAAATGTTGTTTTAAAAAAATCAGCCCATAGAAGACTGAATAAATTAGTCTTACTAATCATACTCATCACCATGTTCATTATGGTGCATTATGCCTTTTGGCCAAATCCTTTTGTCAGGATTTTCGGGCATAGTAAATTAAGTTACCACCCAGAATTTACCAAGTATTTGACAAATGACCCTTTAAACTATTCCGCATTGTCATACATGCCAAAATACTCGCTGCCACTGTTAGGCCTGACAACCTTTAAGACTAATTCTAACTGATTTATTCTTTACCTCGGTCATTTTACTTAATTATTCCTTAAATAAAAAAAAATTTGGAAACAACATTTCAACCTTATATGAGACGTATATATCATTATGTTAAAAAGTCCTTGTAGATGTATCCTAATTTCAGTATTAGACAATGCATAATTTCAAGTCACTAAGGCTTCCAACATTTTTCTTTTTTTTTTAGTAGTGCAATCAATTGGTAAACAATTTTTCAAGTGTTCCTGAATGGATTACTTCATGGACAATAAGCAAATTCTATTGCTCTTTTCTCAAGCAGCAAATCATATGTCCACAACTTAAAATTTGAAGCAGTAAAAACCTCAATAACAGTGGTGTTATTAATTACAGAAACGGTGACCGAAAAACAAGCAATGTATATAATTAGCGTCATGTGAGCACTATGTAACTTGACATATAAGTACACATCTAGAGAGTTACGCGCATAATCATATAATCACCTTTAGGCAGAATACATTACATGCAGTTTTACACTTCCCACATGATAGCGGTTATGAGAATATATTCCAATCTTTGTGAATTCATCACCTTTGGGTATATGAACCACTAGGATCAGTCACTCCTCAACCACACTATCATGTATCCCTCCATGAACTAATACACAATCACCTCCTTTGGGAGTACGACTAAAATAACAAGCAATGTATATAATTAGCATCATGTGAGCACTATGTAACTTGACGTACAAGTACACATCCAGAGAGTTATATGCATAATCATATAATCACCTTTGGGTAGAATACATGACATGCAGTTGTACACTCCCCACATGATAGCGGTTATGAGAATATGTTCCAATTTTCGTGAATTCATCACCTTTGGGTATATGAACCACTAAGATCAGTCACTCCTCCATCATACCATCACGTATCCCTCCATGAACTAATACACAATCACTTCCTTTGGGAGTATAACTACGCATTAGACTAGGAGACATCCCAATCAATATACGAGACCAAAATTTCTTAAATCCAATCAAGCGTGCCACTTTGGCGGTCACTACTTAATTAAATCATTGAAACTCTCTCATACTAGGGATATAAAACCTTATTACTGACATACACCATATATATGTGATTTTAACTTTAGTGATAGGGGTAGTAAATCACCAAAATCACATATCATGCTAATTACACTCCTTTATTCATCCAGGAAAATCACTGTCATAGCAACACGAGAAACTTCTCATAACATAGAAGCAAGCATCTCTTGTGTACCCCGATTACAGATTACCACAACAACATAAAAAGAATGCTGATTTAGAGGATCTATCGAAAGTTAACATCAATACCAATACAGGGTACCACAGATCGACAAGCCTGACAGCTGATCCACTATCGCTTATGAGTTTCATAAGGCAAAACATGACTCCAAGTCAACAGCTGATTTATTAGCCAACTTTAAGTAACAACTTATCATTGCATCAACCAGTGGCCTATAAATTGAGTCAAACCACATAACCAAATATCTATACCATAACAGTAGATACTATTGCTCTGTGTAAATGTTTTCATACTACTTAACCATAAAAAAAATGTTCAACTTGATGGACATTAACAAGTGACCAGATGAGTTTAGGTACAATGTGCAATAATTTAACTGACATGCATTACCCACACTCAGCAGATATGTTAATTAGTACAATTAGTTTGGTCTCAGGTTCTTAAGATGTACATCATTCAAAGATTACCAGTGTGTAAAGGAGTATGCATGAGCAACAAAAGTTTCATGACTTTTACAGTTTCTCATTACCTCAATACATAATTCAAATATTATCCCATAATGGTTGTATCTCATTAAGCCAGCTTTAGTTCACAATAAAGTTTAATTTTTTATTAATGAATCACACCTTTATAATGTTTATGTGATAACATACCTGTAACTCAACACTTGTATTTCCAAAATCACATAAAATACAAGAAAAATACGCAAAAATACACTAAAAATACACGTATTTAGGGCTTTGTATGTATTTTCACATCCATAAAATCATCAAACATGTAAAATAAATGCACCACAATATAAAGGATGGCCATACGAATCCAACACCGCCAGTCACGCGCCGAACAGAGGCTCCACGTGCCCGCATGTGCCGCCTGAGTGCGCGGCGCGTGGAGTTCATGTGCAAGGCGAAGAGATCGGTCAAAACCGGTCCGACCGGTTCCCGGCTCGACCGTCCAGTCCAACCTCCCGATCCGACCGGTTGACCGCTCCGGTCAACAGTTGATTGGGTCAGGTCAGTCAACGGGTCGCGTCCTCGGATCTGGTCGAGTCCAGCCTGTGTCAATGACGTCATTGTGACGTCAGCTCCTGTGTGCGTCACACGAGTGAGCCACGCCCTGCACGTGGTGGCGCATGAGGGCGCGTGATCGCGCGTGGGGCGCGTCTTTGATACCCAGACGGCGCGTGGCCACTTGTGGGGGCGCGTGGGGCCTCCACCGGCGACGCGCTGCCCATGGTTCTGCTCGTCTCGATGAGCCTAGTCCAAATTTGTGATTTTATTTTATTTTTATTGAACAAAAAATTTCGAAAATCACAAATTATTGCAAAAATTTTATGCGTTCGAGTTCTAGGGTTATGGTTGCTTTGATACCACATGTTGGATGCTAAACTCACAACCCAAAGATCTCCATAACCAGAACAAGAACATGTATAATTAAGTAGAAAGATTAACACACTTGATTTGGAATCTATCGTTCTTGAAGCAGAAGTGGAAAACCAATGTTCCATGCGCAAGTCCTTCTCCTCTATTGCCCTCCGTATCACTGACTCAATGAGACAGCCACCTCACTCTTTAGCGCTAGGTTAACGCTCCTTATGTGAGGATACATGTGAGACATTAGGGTTAGATGAGAGACTTGAGCACTATTTATAGAGTTTCCAACCAAGCGCCCTCATTACGGGCCGGGCTCAACTCGGCCCACACTAGCCAGCCCCATATTAGATTAATTAAGAAACATTCTATCTTACCTTAGACCAACCTCGTAAAACAGTAACCGTGAAACGGTAAATTACAATATCAATTAATGTAGTCCATATTAGGAAAACTCTTACAAATTGTCGCGATCAATTTTTCGAGTGTGAACCACCTATGATTTAGCTAATGGATTACTAAGCCTGGACTTAGCTCGGGCTCTCCCAAGCCCATACCAATTCGCGACTTAGGTTCAAGTTCTTAATATGCAAATGATTTTTATCTAGGAGTCGCCACTAATCTATATTTTGGTGGGTCGATTAGAAACCCAAGTAAAGTAACGGGAGTTTTACTTTACTCCTACGAACCAGAGATTATAGGTATGGGCACTTGGTTACATTAGATTTCTCTAATGCCCTTTCGGTGCCATTCTTTAATTTTTCAAAAATACTTTTGCAGGCAGCTTAAATTGATTTTAAATCTATTTCCCTAACATGTGAGGCGATCATGCGGGTGCGCAAACCACCAATTTAACACCCAGATAAACAATGAATAAATTGCAAGACTTACCTCAAGGCAACGAAAGCATCCGCAATGTTAAAACAAAATTCACATCAACAACTCTAGATATGATTTCTAATTAACACGCAATTTTTTCTTCTTTTTTTTTCACTTTATTAATTGAAATCATGCAATATGCAATGCAATATTAATTAAATGACCTAATTCTAATGACATGCACATGAATTTTTTCTTTTTTCTTTCTTTCCCTTAAAAGAATGCAATTTATCATAGAAAATAAAACTAATTTATTCTAAGACATTTTTTTGTATTTTTTTTTATGAAATTCGAAATTAGGTAAAATGTGAAAATTACCTAGCTAGATTAAGATCCTATTCAATTTATATTAGGAATTAGGTTAAGCCAAATCCTAATTTAAACTAAAATATTATCTCAACCCAAGTAGTCCTAAAATGCAATCTATTTAAGAAAATACCTAAACTTATAATAAATTAAAAAACTATCTAAAAATAAACTAAGTACAATTTTACCCTAATATGCAATGACGTGCAAAATATGCCCTAATTCTACATGACATGCATGATGATTTTTTGTTGTTTTTCCTTTTTCCTTTTTTTTAATTTTGAAATTAATAATTTCCAAATAATTAAACATGCAATCCAAAAAAAAAAGAACTAGCAACCTAAATTAATTGATTTTTTGATTTTTTTGAAAATTCAAAATAAAATTCCTATTCTAAATATGTAAACCCTAAAACAAAAAATAAACCTAATTCTAACCTACATTTTTATATATTTTTTTAAAGAAAATTAACTTAAGTGACACGACAGCAAATCAAGCAACATTGATACCTAAATTGACGAACCATATCTCGCGCATGGGAGCCAGTTTAGCTATCAAGTCTCAAACATTGATACTCTCTTGTTTCTCAATCATCCCTTCCCCAATACGCCACTAATCTATTTTTGTTGGGTCGATTAGAAACCCAAGTAAAGCAACGGGAGTTTTACTTTACTCCTACGAACCAGAGATCATGGGTACGGGCACTTGGTTACACTAGATTTCTCTAATGCCCTTTCGGTACCGTTCTTTAATTTTTCAAAAATGTTTTTGCAAGTAGCTTGAATTGATTTTAAATCTATTTCCCTAACATGTGAAGTGATAATGTGGGTCCACAATCCACCAATTTAACACCCAGATAAACAATAAATAAATCGCAAACTTACCTCAAAGCAACGAAAGCATCTGCAATGTTAAATTAAAATCTACATCAACAACCCTAGATATGATTTCTAATTAACACGCAATTTCATTTTTTCTTTTCACTTAATTGATGAAAATCATGCAATATGCGATGCAACATTAACTAAATGACCTAATTCTAATGATACGTAATTTCTAATTAAATGGGCCTAGTAAAAATACTAAATGGCATGCATCTCAATGAATCTAACCCTAATGACGTGCATATGATATTTTTTATTTTTCCTAAAAGCATGCAATCTATCCTAATATGCAATGACGTGCAAAGAATGCACTAATTCTAATTTTTCTTTTTTCTTTTATGAAATTCGAAATTAAAATTGCCAAATAATTAAACGTGCAATTCAAATTTAAAACTAACGTCCTAAATAAATGCATTTTCTAGATTTTTATTTAAGGAATTCGAAATAAATAAATTTCCTATTATAAACATGCAAAATAACCCTAAAACAAGTAATATACTAACATGAATCTAGTCCAACTCAAATATATATATTTTTTTGGGTTTTTCTTTTACAGGAGCAATCAAATAAAGGCATCAAGAACAACACGGCACCAAATCAAGTAGGATATCATCCATGTCCATTTAATTTTGGGAAATAAATTGACGAATCGTATCTCGCGCATGAGATCGGATTGGCCAATTTATAAATAAAATCACGAATCGTATCTCGAGCTTGAGATCGGATTGGTGATTTTTCCGTACGATTGCGGGTCGTATTTCGAGCATGAAATCGGACCGTCAATCATATGTACGTTGAGAAATTAGGAAGATTTTCCTAATTTGAAAGACTATTCGGGAAACATGGGACAAGATAACATCATTCGAGGGTTTAATCAAGAATGCAATACCTCAATTGAGCAAACGAAATATTCAAGAATTAATTTAGATGGGAATTTTACCTACCTTGATTGTTGTTTCCTAGTTTGGACGGGTATCAGATTGTAGGAGCCACGATCAACTTTGCTTCACGGTAGCTAGCTCATGATAACGTTTTGGGAATCGCTCGCGGCACTCGATGGTGGAGAGGGCTCTCGGCTCAGTAAGGGCTGTGTCAATACTATCGGACAAAACCAAAAGTGGGCTTTCTTATTTGCCGATCGTCCCCTCTTAGGAGCCTTTCTACATTTTAATATAACCCCCCAATACAGTTCCTTTGACCCTCGTTTGAAGCTCTCCTCTTAACCTACAAAGGCCAAAAAATATGTAATGTGAAGAGCGGCGAAGAGGCTTTTGGTGTGGCACGAGCCTAGCAACGCCACCGATGGTAGGATGAAGCAAGGGCAGTGCGTGGCAAGGCCACAACAACAAAAGAGTCGCTCGGTGCAAGGGACTTGCGATGACCGAATTTGGCTGTTTTAGCCGTGGAACTTCAACGTTAGAGATGGCTCGAATGGACTGAGGTGTCTGCAAGACAAAACAGATTTTTATTTGAAAGAATCAACTCAAAATCAAAGAAAGCATCCAATCACCCAAAATATTGGCTCGGTGCATGGTCGGGGGACCAGACAAAGCGGTGGCCGGCAATGGATCAACAAAGCAATGCTCGTGGTGATGGGGGCCGGCCCGATGGTGTCTTGGCCAAGGAAAAAAAAAAAAGCTCAATGGGGATTGCTCCTCAATGACAAGTCAGAAGAAACCGTTGTGGGCATTGCTCACGGTGTCACAAGAGAATCTGTTGCACTCCCGGCAAGACCCAAACAAACTTGCAAATAATTCAAATTGGATCCAACGAAGTCTTTGACCAAGGAAAGTGGCCTTCTCTCTCACTCTTTCGTGGCCTTGTATTCCATTGTGTGGCCCTCCGAATTTCTCCATACGCGGTCCCTTTTATACAAGTGAAGGACTAAATTTTTTGGTCAATCTTCCTTATTTTTCCTTTCCTTTTGGCTCACGCACGAAATTCCCTTTGATTATGTAATATTTCTTATTTTGAGTTAAAGAATATATTACTCAATATATACCCCACGTGCAATATTCTTTTTTTGTATTTTCCAAATATTTCATCCGAAAATTTCCTTTCCGGCCAAAATATGTCACCCCAGTGTATATTAGCTGAATATGTGAAAATCCCACCTGAATCAGTGTATATTAGCTGAATATGTGAAAATCCCACCTGAATCAATGCTCACCATTGGTTCAATGTTAAATGCAAAAAAAAATGCAAAATAAATGCACCTAAAATCTATATGCTATGTAATTAACTAATTTTTTTTAGGGATAAAATTAACCCCTAATTTTTTAATGCAATAAATGACTAAACGGGTCGCCAAAATTTAGGTGTCAACACAGCCCATATGGAATCATTACCTCTCTGACTCCTTAGTAACCCCATCATAAAGTCCATTGTGATATGTTCCCATTTCTACTTGGGAATCTCAAGAGGTTGCAAAAGTCCTCCAACCTTGCAATGTTGTGCTTTCACTTGCTGACATGTCAGACACTTGGCGACATGTCTGGCAATATCCGTCTTCATACCAGTCCACCAATAGTGTTCATGCAAATTCTAATACATCTTCATACTGCCTGGATGAATGCTGTAACTGCTACGATGAGCTTCTGACAAGATTTCCTCCTTAAGCTCTGCATCGTTAGGTACACACAATTTTCCACGAAACTTTGGTATTTCGTCCTTAGAAATATGAAAGTCAGCCTTTTTCTTTTCCGTATCCTCTTACAGAATTTTATGGATCTCAGGGTCTGTCAACCGCAACGTATTAATCCTCATATACACTTCCAGTTGAATTATGAGGGTGGCCATAAGACTTGAAAGGTAGCCTACCTCAAATTTGAAAATCGAATCTCGAATTCCTTCGAGTAAGATCCACTCTTGAACCATCATCTGTGCAATCGAAGACTTCCGACTCAACATATCTGCAACATTGTTGGCTTTTCTGGGATGATACAAGATGTCGCAATTGTAGTCCTTGAGAAGTTCCATCCAACGACGCTATCTCATATTCAATACCTTCTGAGAGAATAAATACTTTAGACTCCGGTGATCCGTATAGATCCGAAACCTTTCTCTGCACAAGTAATGTCTCCAATTTTTCAGAGCAAAGATAATCGCTGCGAGTTCTAAGTCATGTGTTGGGTAATTCAACTCATAGGGCCTCCACTGACAGGACGTGTATGCAACCACTCTTCCATGTTGCATTAAAATGCAACCCAGTCCTCTGAATGACACATCACTGCAGATCTCATATCCTCCAGGACCATACAGAATCGTTAACATGGGTGCAGTAGTCAGCTTCTGCTTAAGCTCTTGAAAACTACGCTCGTACTTATCCGTCCATACAAGCTTTTCTTCATTCTTCAGCAATCAAGTCAAAGGCATGGCTATTGCAGAGAATCTTTCCACGAATCGTCTGTAATAACCTGCCAATCCCAAGAAACTTCTTATCTCTATCACTGTCGTCAGTCTTAGCTAGTTGATAACTGCTTCAATCTTAGTCGAGTCCACGGAAATCCCTTCACCAGAAATCATGTGACCTAAGAAAGCCACACGAGTTAACCAAAACTCGCACTTACTGAACTTGGCGTACAATCCGCGTTCTTGCAGAGTCTGAAGCACTGTCCTTAAATGTCTTTCGTGCTCCTCTAGACTTCTCGAATACACCAAGATGTCATCGATAAACACAATCACGAACTGATCCCGATGCTCTTTGAATACTTGATTCATCATATCCATGAAAGTAGTTGGGGCATTGGTCAAACCAAACGGCATTACAGTGAATTCATAATGGTCGTAACGCGTACGAAAACCATATTCGGTATATCTTCCTTCTTCATCCTTAGCTGATGGTATCCTGTCCTTAGGTCGATCTTCTAAAGGTCGATCTTGGAAAATATCAACGCTCTCTGTAGCTGATCAAATAAATCGTCAATCCTCGGTAACAGGTACTTGTTATTGATCGTCACCTGGTTGAGTTGCCGATAGTTGATGCAAAGACGCAACGAACCATCTTTCTTCCTCATAAACTGAACTAGTGCTCCCCAAGGTGATGCACTAGGACGTATAAATCCCTTGTCCAACAACTCTTGCATTTGCA
Organism: Eucalyptus cloeziana; assembly: GCA_014182715.1. NCBI lineage: Eukaryota > Viridiplantae > Streptophyta > Magnoliopsida > Myrtales > Myrtaceae > Eucalyptus > Eucalyptus cloeziana. The sequence goes on along the minus strand of CM024635.1, from coordinate 21,946,515 downwards.
CCTTCAGTTCCTTCAATTCTGACAATGCCATACGGTAAGTGGCTTTAGAGATTGGCTCTGTCCCAGGGGCCAACTCAATCACAAACTCGATTTCCTTTTCTAGGGGCAAACCGAGTAATTCTTCAGAAATACGTCGAAAACTCCCGTACCATGGCAATGCTCTCCATCTTCGGCTCTTCAACTGTCGTATCCACCACAGTTGCCAAATAACCTTGGCAACCCACCTTTAACAAACGGGTTGCCTCAAGCGACAAGATTAAAGTAATTGAGGGTCCTCATTGACTTCCGATAAACTCAAAACTTTCACTCGCTAACGAGTTAAACTAAATCGATTTACGATAACAGTCTACGGTAGCTTGTTACTTCGTAAGCCAATCCATGCCAATGATTACATCAAAATTATACATGGCCAGGACAATCAAATCTATCATTTCCTCCCGCTCACCAATAACTAACTTGCAACCAGGACAACCTATTGCAGATAATACTTTATCCTTTAACGGGGTGGATATACTAATGACTGACCCCAACGATTCTAGACTCAACCATACCAACTTAACATACTGCGTAGCAATGAATGAATGGTCGTTCAATGAGACTGTACCTGTGACCACGTCTGGCGAGTCCTCTACCTCTCGTCGAGTGACAGCATATACCATTTCTTATGCTGGAGGCCTGTTCAATCCACCCTGCAGTGTGTTCTATGACGCACTCCCTCTATTCTGCCCCATCGGCGGCGGTGGCAGCTATGATCCCATAGGCCTATGCGGACAGCTTCTTATCTGATGGTCATACTGGCCACATCTATAACACGCTCCCGGCCTAGCAAAACACGGGGCCGATCCATGTCGTCTTCCGTAGAAATGACACACACCGTTCGGGTTAGGTGCTAACTTTCCAATCCCACCCTTCCTGTTGGGCGGAATAGGGTACCTTCCTTCTGACATCGGCTTCTTCCCGAATTGATTACCATCTCTGTTAGACACAAATCGCGACCCAGATACGATGGCTCACTCATTCAAATTCCTCTCGATCAGCTGTGTCCTCTCATATAAATCATTGTAATCCTTCAAATTCAACGGCACAATCGGATCCTTAATCTCTGGTCTGAGGCCATTTCGGAACCTCCTTGTTATGTCTACTGGATCCTCGATCAGTCTGGGGGCATACTTGAATAGCTTGGCGAACTTCGCTTCATACTGGTCTACAGACATTAGACCTTGACGCAGACGCTGAAACTCTGCCATCTTCTATTCCCTAGCACAATTAGAGAAGTACTTCCAATTAAAAACTTCTACAAAAGTGTTCCACACCAAAACCATGCCTTCAAGAAACACTCTTCCACTGATGGCTTTCCACCAAGTGCTTGCATTACCCTATAGCTGGTAGACCACCAGGACTACCTTGTCTTCATCAGAGCACCTCAGCAGTGCGAAGACCTTTTCTAGCTCCCTGATCCAGAGGGTTGCAGCCTTGGGATCGCCTGCTCCTGAGAACCTCGGCGAGTTCAGCTTTAGAAACTGTTCTACTAACTTGTGCATCAATCGCTCCCCGATCACATTCCTAGGCGGGGCTTCAGCAGGTGTGACTGCAGCAGCGGCAACGGCATTAGTGGTAGCAGTGTCGACGATAGTAGTGGCAGCTTGATTATGAACTTGTTGTCCCATCATATTACCTGAAGTCTTAAGCGCCTGAACAATCACATCTATTCTAGGATCGTCGGGTGCTGCTACATAGTACCGGCTTGTCACGGTACTCTCTCTCTCTCTCTCTCTCTCTCTCTCTCTCTCTCTCTCTCTCTCTCTCTCTCTCTCTCTCTCTCTCGTGCTGGCTTGAGTTGGTGCCCTACCTCGGGTACCGACCCTAGTCAGCGTCCTACCCTAAGTGACAGACGCAATGGTCCTCTTCCGAGGAGTCCTCTACTCCGGATCGCTCATAATGCAGACTCTTTATAGAACCTGCTTTTCAATTCCACACACAATTAAAAGTTTGAGTGACCCACACAAACAGTCAATCAATCAATCAATCACAGTCATAAGCATAAAGAAAATGTCTTTCCTACTAACTATCCCAAAACCCATCGCACCTTATCACTCCAGACACTGACCAGCTCTGATACCACTTCAAGCGGGGATGTCACGCCTTGAGCCCCGGGCACGCGCTCACCCCTCGACGATCGAATAAAAATGCGACATCCCAAGACTCGTCGCCGACCCTTTTTTTTTTTTATCTTTCAATTAAGCACATGTGGAAATGAATTAAACAAACACCTAAGCAACCATCAAACATAAAGATAGTAAAACATGCTACCTCTTTTTCAAAAACCACAATTTATAAACATATCAGGTTAGCCCTACAAGTCTATATACAGAAGTCTGACTCAAAAAGAAACTACCGGGCCACCTACGCTCCGGACCCGTCAGCCTCGGGCTTCAGGTCCTCCATGCTACGGTCCTAAAAAATGTTAACCATAACGAGGTGAGATAAAATCTTAGCGAGTCAACACCCTAAACCCCAATTAGGACAAGAATTCACTCAGAGGTGTCCTAAACAAGCACCATATAGGACTTACCTCGCCTTGGCTTGTTCCTGCACATAGCTCATCACATATATCATATGCATATAGCAAACGTATTTAATAACTGGAACACCTCAATTTATCTTTCAAACAAACACATGGGTCCTAATTATAAGGCCAACCGTTATGACACATCCCATTCTGTGCTACACAATTTTGTCTCGTAATCAGGCGCGGCTATCTCAATCACTCATGCATGTCCCAATTATTTACGACCCATCGACCACGGCCAACTCATCAGTCGGCGGTCATCCAGCATAACTGGGCATCGTCTCGCTCCATCGGGCACGGTATCGTCCCACGTAAACGCATCAAGACAACATTTCACATAGAAGCATCAGTCCAGCCTCCACTGCGACTGGTATCCGTTGACATGGGGCATCTGAACTTAATCAGGCATCATCTCGCGTAAACGCATCGGGGTACTTAGGTGATCACACAAGAACATCCATATTTGGCCAAGAACACCTTGCTTTGCACTCAAATACCTCAATTTCAAATAATGGACTTGGCTAATTTTCTTCGTATTAAAAAATCTTGGTAAAATAATTGTGCGCAATCACACTTTTAAATTGAACCATAAAACGTGGTACTCTCCCATTTAAAAATTTCACGATTTTATATAGTACTTAAAATATTTTTGACATCAAAAACCAACACCAGGTATTTTTCTATTTAAATACTATAAAATCATATTTTTGCAATAATAATCCATAACGACAATCAAGCACTCAATTGCACAAATAAGCAATCAATTTCACATATCAACTCATCCATGACGATTAGCGTAAAATTTTGATAAACGGCTACCTCGTCACAATTTACGCTAATTATAATTAGTTAAATAAATTACATTTAATTAAATAAATTACAAATTATTTAAACTAATTCACTTAATTAATTTAAATAAACTAACCGAACTAACCTAATTGAACTAACTAAACTAATCTAACTAGGCTAACCACATTAATCTAATTAGGCTAACCAACTAACCTAACTAAATACCCTAACCAAACTAACTTAGGTAACTAATCATCCTAACTACCAATTACACTAACTAGGATTACACTAATCCTAATTAAGGCTAAATAACCTACTAAGTGTAATTAACTTCCTAATCCGAGATTAGCAATTTAACTCACCAAATTAGGACTGCGACAGGTTCACGACGATGGCGACGTGAAGGCGGTGAAGACTCGTGACTATGGCGCCACCAACGGAGGCTCGGATGGGGTTGAAAATAGCCTACAAAGCTTCGGCTGAGTGCTGGAAAATCTGTTCTGCTCGATTCTGAAGGAAGCTGGTTGGGGCTGCAGGCGAGGCTAGTTGGACCGAAACGGGTGACTAGCAGGTGTGGGGACGGCAGCTGGATGAACGGCGGTGGCGAGCTAGCGGCTTGGTCGAGACGACGGGCAGGCAGAAGACTAGACAAACAGGGGCTGCAGACGGTGATGTGGTGAGGTGGACAGTGAGTCGGTGAGGGTGGTGTGGTGGTGTGGTTAGCTGGGCGGTCCTGGTCGACTGGAGCTAGAGCGGCTGTGCTAGGCGTGCAGCTAGGCGTGTGGCTATGGGGATGGAAGAGAGAGCAGCGATAGCAAGGAAAAATGGAAAGAAGAAGAAGAAGCGGCAGCAAGGGGGGTTCGGCCAGGCTGAGCAAGGGGGAAAGAGAGAGGGAACGAGGGGAGAAGGAAGTTAAGGTGAGGGCCAATGGCAAACCAAGCCAAATATCTTGGCACTTAAGTGCCAAGCCATAAATTCTTCAGCCCCTTATTGTCAAGGCATCATCCAATGGCTGATTTCTCTCCAAATCTTCACAAACAAAGGCAATTTGGTGGCCAAAAATCCCTCCAAGGCAGCCCATACGAATTTCCTTGATTTTAATTTGCTAAATTCGATTTTTCCGAAAAATTCCGGACTCGACGGAATTTTTCCAAAAGATGTGACGAAGTCCTAAAAATAAATCGTGACATGCTCGAACGTTCGATTCCTAAAATCGAATTCAATTTCGTGGTTAGAATCGACCGGACGTGATTTTAGCGCGACCTAATCTACCAGATAGCTTTCAGGGATTTTATCGCATTTGACTCGTGGTTGATAATTTTCAATCCATGTTTGTGCATCTTTGACTCATAGGCGATTCTCAATTGTCGTAAAAATCGCAAGGTTTCAATTACAGACACCGAGTATAAAATCAATAGAAAACCGAGTTAGTGTCGTTCGACGCAAATTTCATAATCATGCAGAATCACCTGTAATTTAATAACATGATTTTGTCAAATCGACCTATATCCGATCACAAATCAATTATAAAGGTGTCATATTGACCCTTGCTGATTATCATGGTCGAGCGATCGATTTCCGATTGAATTCTCAAGTCTGCTGCGTTTATATCTCTTAATGGCTTCACTTAATAGGTTAGTTAACTCGTGAGTGATCAACTCAGAGAAAAATGACCATAGGCGCGTCAACGAAATGCCCATTTCATATCATCAAGACGGGATCGAAATTCAGGATGTCACAAGCGCAATGGTGGCTACGGGGGTATTTTGGACGTTCATTTGAAAGTGGACCAAACCTCTATGGAACACAAAGATCTCGCCTACCTTGATGGTCTTAGCAATAAGGACGTTGGCAGTGGTTATGAATCCGGTGTATAGCTCCCCATAGAGCACGAACACTATCACGGTGGCTCGTGGTGGGTGTAGGGGCGTGTTGAGGCCGAAAGGAGCAAAGTCGCCGTGGTCCAAGGATAGGCTGAGGGTGTTGAGGCCTAGGATCTTTTCGACATTACCCCTTCTCACTAGAGAGCCTAAGGTGTTGTTGGGGAGTTCGGGTTTGGCCAGCCCATCGTAGAAGAAGTCTGTTTCGTTGAAAGCCGCTTTGCAAGAGAATCCATTGACTTTCACTTCTATTCATCACAATACTATGAATCATACAATGCCTTAAACATGCATATTATTTGTTCCGTGAGAGAAACTTATGAGCCCTATACTAACTTCAAAAATAGTTTGGCTAATGAAATTAGAAAGAGTACAAATATAAAGTTCCCGTCATGGAGAAGTATAAGAGAAAACAAGCCTTATACATTATAGAATTAGGGTCTGCATGGTAACACTCCAATTTTTCTATTTTTTTGTTCTTTTGTTTCCCAAAATAAATAAATAAAAAGTACATAAATCCATTTGATAATGTTGATTAATTTTTCTATTTCACGGAATGGAAAAGTGGTCAGGGAATAGATTTGGAACAGAAATAAGAAGTAGAAAAAAACAGTTTCTTTATCCTAGGAATAATTTCTAGAAATAAGTCATTTTATTTTTTTTCCCTTTTTTTCTTCTTCCTTTTCTAATCAGTGGGTGGAGACTCGTCACTGCCACCATCATCAATCGCCGGTCGCCAACCGCCGACCGTCGACTAGAGGAGGAGAGAGAAGAGAGGAAAAAAGAAAAGAAAAGAAATTCTATAACATAAAAAAATTTATAGGTCGCACCAAACGCATTCATATTCTTTTTTTTTTTAATTCTAGGAATAGAAATTTTGTATAGTTACCGAACATGTTATTTTATTTAAAAATTGTTCCAGGAAATAGAAATAGAAAAAAACTATTTCTAAAAAATAAATTGTTTTCCTGAACAAAAATGTTACCAAATGTACCCATTATGTCTAGGGTTTATCGATACTCATCTGGAGTCGCGAGTAGTTTAAGAAGAAGATTATAAGAAGCACACATAGACAAAGCTTATATGCTCTTACTGGAAGCGAGATCGGCGACACAGACATCTTCGAGCATGTCGGGATCAGCTAGCCTAGGAAGACGGTGATGCTCATGACTATAACAACAATAGCCACCATTCTTGGACCGATCTCCATTGTTAGTGGCATGCAAAAGGGAAGCGAAGAAGAAGAAGGCTTCACTGGGCAAACGATATCTTTTTCTCAGCTTGGAGTGTAGTACTTATAAGCGAGAAATAGGACATATAAGGCGTTGACTTTTGGATGTGGCTTCAAGTTCAAACTACACAGCATGAAACATGTCTATTGGCCCCAAAGAAAAAGTCTTCTCAAACTCAAATAAATTGTCGCCAAAAAAAAAAAAGACTCAAATAATTTATTAACAATTAATTGGAAAGGAGAAAAACAGCTTGAATTTTCTTTAATGATTAAACTCAGCAAAACTATGAGAATGAACTTATGTAATAATTCCTAGCTCCTGTCATTCACTATTCTATTGATAGTAAAGATGGAGGAGCTCGAAACTTGGAAGGCGGAATGACATGCTAGACTTCTTTTATAAGGCTCCTTTCAACAAGTTAGAAATTTTCTTGACGAGGCCGACAAAGTGCCCCGAAGGGTTGGTTCTTTCATGAATCCACCATCGATATCAAAACCTTATTTTGTGCTTGTTAACACCCAAAATTATCCTTATTGTCACGTGCTGGTCACAAGGGATATAGACTGTTGAAGGAGAGAGTATTCTACGTATTGTTATCACTTAATCAAAAAAAGAATATATATATATATATATATATATGAGTAACCTTAGTAACCCTCTTATGACTATTTTACCCTTATTATTATTTTCTAACACTCCCCCTCAAGTTGGATGTAGATATCAAACAATCCCAACTTGTTACATAAAAAATTCACTCTATTTTCTCATAAAGACTTGGTAAAAATATCTGCAAGCTGATCCTCTGTTCTTGTATGTTGAAGAGTGATCTCTCCTTTCTGAACTTTTTCTCGTATAAAGTGACAATCAACCTCAATGTGCTTGGTTCGCTCATGGAAGACGAGATTATTTGCAATATGAATAGCTTATTGATTGTCACAATATAATATAGATGGTTCTGATGTTGACATCCCAATTTCTGACAATAACATCCTCAACTAGAGCAATTCACTAGTCACATGTGCTATTGCTCTATATTCCGCTTCTGCACTTGATCGAGAAACCACATGTTGCTTCTTACTCTTCTAGGCAACTAAATTACCTCCAAGAAATACACAATAACCCGATGTAGATCTTCTACTAGTAGAACATCCAGCCCAATCCACATCAGAAAAACCTGTGGTATTCAGGTGGCCATAATTCTTGAAAATTAGTCCTTTACCCGGTGCTCCTTTCAAGTATTTGATAATTCGAAGTACAGCATCCCAGTGAGTAGTCCGAGAAGAACCCATGAATTGGCTTACAACACTAATGGCAAAAGATATATTAGGTCTCGTGACGGTAAGATAATTCAACTTACCAACTACTCTCCGATATTTCATTGGGTCATGTAATAATTCTCCATCTTCTGCATCAAGTTTCACATTGGGTTCCATAGGAGTATCAATCGATTTTTCTCCAACAAGTCCAACCTCATCAAGAATGTCAAGAACATATTTTCTTTGAGTTAAATTTATACCTGTATGCGAGTAGGCAACCTCAATACCTAGGAAATACCGCAAACGTCCCATATCCTTAGTACTAAACTATGTATGCAGAAATTGTTTGAGTCGTTGAATACCATCTGAATCACTACCGGTAATGATAATATCATCCACATATACCACCAGAAGAATACAACCAGCTGAGGAGACAGAACTGAAGACTGAATGGTCTACTTGACAACGCTTTAATCCAAACTTGATAACAGCATCACTAAACTTACCAAACCAAGCACGAGGAGATTGCTTGAGTCCATACAATGCCTTATGTAAATTACCAAATTCTCCCCCTGAGCAACAAATCTAGGTGGTTGCTCCATATACACCTCTTCAGCCAAATCACCATGTAGGAACGCATTTTTGATGTCTAATTGATGAAGAAACCATCCAAAATGCGCTGCTAGAGAAATAAAGACATGAACAGATGGAATTTTAGCTACAGGAGAAAAAGTTTCATCATAATCAACACCATATGTTTCAGTATATCCTTTAGCGACCAACCGTGCCTTCAATCGATCTACGGTGCCATCAGGGTGGACCTTAACCGTGAAAACCCAACGACAACCAACAGGTTGCTTTCCCACAGGAAGGGTAGTAAGCTTCCAAGTGCGATTCTCAATGAGTGCTTTCATTTCATCCTCCATGGCTTGTCTCCAACCAGGATGAGTAAGAGCTTCAAGGCACAGAAATAGAGGACAAGGACAAGACAAAAGTAGAGAAGGTAGGAGATAAACGATCATAAGATAGAAAGTTGCTAATAGGATGACAAGTACGAAGACAATCAAACAAACCAGAATAAAGTGTATAACGATCGACAGGACGCCCAACAGAAGATCGTGTACCTTTTCAAGTAGCAATGGGTTTATCAGGATCAGGATCAGGGGATGGCACAACAACCGATGAGGGATCAGATGAATCAGGTGATGGCCATACCTCTGTATTGGGAGCTGTTCCTCGTCTATGGTAAGTTTGATAGCAAACTGAATTCCTGTTGACGATACTGGAGGAAGTGAGATTGGTGGAGGAATTGGTAAGACACACTTGTCATTGTCGGGAGACACTGTAGAGACTGTTTGAATACTAAAATATGGCTTGTCCTAAAAAAATGTCACATTTGCTGATACAAACACTCGGCGATTGGTAGGATTGTAACATTTATAGCCCTTCTGAGTTTGAGAGTACCCAACAAAGACACATTTATCAGCATAAGGAGCCAACTTAGCAAGACCTAGAGTCAGAGAATGCATGAAACAAACACATCCAAAGACAAGTAGAGGTAATGCAAAGGGAGGACGATTTGGATGTAAAATAGAGAAAGGTGTCTCCCCATGAAGAACAGAAGTTGGAAGCCGATTAATTAAGAAGCAGGTTGTAAGAACAACATGGCCCCAAAATGTTTTCAGAAGATGCATGTGAAACATAAGACAATGAGCAACATCAAGAAGATGACGATTTTTACGTTCAGCTACACCATTTTGTTGTGGTGTATATGAACAAGAAGTTTGATGAATAATGCCATGGGAATCAAGAAAAGGTTGAAAACCTAAGGCAATGGCAAGATACTCTTTGGCATTATTGGATCAAAGAGTTTTCACAGAAGTATTATATTGATTCAGCACTTCAAAATAGAATTGACGAAAGCAATGAAAAATCTCAGTACGATCTTTTATTAGGAACAACCAAGTCATTTGGGAAAAATCATCCACAAACGTAACAAAGTAACGGAAACTAGATGTATCGGAAACATGGCACGAACCCCACATATCTGAATGAACCGACTCAAAGGGACTAAACACACAACTGTGAAAGCGAGAAGGAAAAGAGACTCTATGGTGTTTTCCAAACTGACAAACTTCACACTCAAAAGTACTCACAGACTCAGACTCTGGAAACAATCATCGAAGAATGTTTGGCGGTGGATGACCAACACGACAATGCATCCGATAGACATCAGTGGATGTGTGCTTCATAGTTGCTGCAGCTATCACCTTCTTATCTATATAGTATAGGCCATTTGATTCATGTCCCCCACCAATCATCTGTCCAGTCCTCAGATCCTGAAAAACACAATTAGAAGCAAAAAAGGTTACAGAACAATTTAACTCTTTAGTTAATGAACTAACGGAAATCAAATTATATGGAGATTTAAGATGAAGGATAAAGAAAGGGAGGAACTCAAATGGGCATCTCTAGTGCCAGTAAATTGAACCATTAGCTAATGTAACAGAGTTGGACACCCCAAGAGGTGTGGAATGTAACGAAGACAACAATTTAGAGTTACCAATTATATGATGAGTAGCTCCGAAATCTATAACCCAAGAGTCTAACACTGTAGAAAGTAAACAGGATGAACTACCTTTTGAGCAATGTGCTAGAATTGCAGTGGGAGCTAACGTTCCCGTCACTTGTTTGGAGCGAATCCAAGCCTCATATTCTGCACGTGTCAATGTAACCGAATCTTTTGTATCCTACACATGAGTAGGATCGGATTGAACTGGTGAGGAAGATTCTTCGACTTCAGCAAATGCAGGAACTATGAGTCGAAGCTCTGGATGAAGTGTGTAGTAGTAAGCTTCAGTATGTCCAGCCCTCCGACAATGGTTACAATATCGAGAGCCACGGCTACCAAGAATTTTATCATGACCACCACGACTTCCACTCTAAATAAACCCATGTCCATGACCCCGATAACCACGACCATGAGCTCCACGTCCACTAGAGTCATGAGAAATCATGGCACTTGTCTCTAAAGTTGTAGTGGAGATCTTGTCAGTAGGTGTCGAGCGTAAGGCTCGAGAGAAAACCTCATCAACTGTTGGAAGGGAGCTTTCAGACGTAATCTGCTAACGAAGGGAGGAATATTCAGGCCCTAGTGCTTTAAGAAATAGTATCACTCGAAGATCCTCTTGGCGTTTAACTAATATATTCGAATCATTGGAAGCCGGAAGATAAGCGTCTAGCTGTCGGCAAAGTGTAATGAAACGAGCATAATATTCAGATAGAGACTGATCTCCACGCTGAAGATCAAGCAAGGCCTCCCATGTGTCACACACTCGTCTCATATTATTTTGGCCAGAATAAAGTAGAGCACATTTATCCCAAACTTCCTTAGCAAAATTACATTGAATGAAGTGAGGGCTAATCTTCGGATCCATACTATTCCATAACAGTGTATGGATCATTGCATCTCCGACAATCCAATCATCTACTTTACTCTTATCCGAGGGAAGTGTATATGTAAGATAATCATGCTGTCTAGTTGCAGTAAGATAAACTTGTACAGCTTTAGACCATGATGGATAGTTAGTGCCATCCAACTTGACAAATGTCAATTGAAAATGCGTCAAACTAGTAGATGATGTAGAAGCCATTAGTATTAACTCTACTGTACTCCAATAATGTAATTAGCCAAACAGGTTGAACACAAGAATCGACCGAACCCAATAAGAATGACACAATAATCAAGCACTTAACTCCAGTTGTGCAATCAGCCACAGAACAACAAACAGAATTAAGGGTTCAATCGATCCACCACTGAGTCAATATACTTCACTGAGAGGCCATAAAATCATACCAACCATCACTTCAAAGGACCGGAAACCATCCAACACTAGAAAGATTACTATGCGCATACCAACCAGCACTTCAAGAAGCAATATACTTCAATGAGAATCCATATAAGTATACTGGAAAACAACTTCTGATGCCCTCAGTTCGGGTCGAATTTTTTTTTTTCGAGGTGAAACCCTTGCAGAACCGAAGGCTTCTGAAATCCTCAAGATATATGAAAAACATAGAATCTAGATCGCAAGACAAACAAAGACCAAATCGTGCAATCGGTTTTCAATCCTGTCATCAAGAAAAAAGGCTGAACACAAACCAATTTTGCTGGATAGGCTTCAGCAATTGACGCTAGGCAGTAGTTCTATCAAGATCCTAGAAAACCAGTGGACAAATATGGATTTGGGGACGATGGCTGAACAATGATGTGGGCATTCTTTCTCCTCCGCTGTCTAGAAGAGAAGCACGCTGCGGTAGCGGCGGCGAAGGATCTGGATCTAGTGACGGCCTCCACCGCCAGGCTGTGGTGGTGGTGGGATCACTCTCTTGAAGTTTTAACCGTGCTTTGATACCATGTTGAAGGAGAGAGTATTCTACGTATTGTATTCACTTAATCAAAAAAGGATTACAAGAATATATATATGAGTAACCCTAGTAACCCTCGTATGACTATTTTACCCTTATTATTATTTCCTAACATAGACAATCATAGACATTCAAAATCACCCTCGTTGTCACGTGCAGGCTGTGATTAACATTAACCCAACCCAGGTTAGTTAAGAGCCATTGGACTGAATTTCGATTGGCCTTCAAGTGGAGATATGCGATTCGGTATAGTTGATTGCCACATGTCAAGGTCAAGAGATACTACTGAAGACATAAAATTCAAATAGAATTGGCGTCATGATTTAGGCAGGAATGGTTGGTACTTAAAAGGACACGCACAATCAAATGAGCGGCTAATACTTACTGGACAAGTCATGTGAGCATTGTCGAACAAATCAAAAGACAACAAGATATGGATAAAGCGATTAAGCAGAGAAAGTGGAGCGACTTTCAAGGAGGACTCAACCAACTTTCAAGCAGAGAAAGTGGAGCGACCTTCGTCTTATCCTTTTAGTTATCTAAGCTTAGCTTAGTGTAGTTATAGCTTCAGATTCCTTTCGTAGACTCAATTCTTGCGAGTGCCTGTATTCTAGGCAGTGTTGTCGTCGATTAGTTTCCGACGTTGTGTCCTCATATCCATCTAGAAGCAATACTTACCAAGTGTTGAGTCCACCGTCCAGCGTTGTCGATTAAAATTCAGTGTCGTGTGCTCATATCTATTTAGGAGTAGTACCTACCAAGTGTTGTTTCCACCATCCAGCGTCATCGATTTGGTTCCGACGTCATGTCCTCATATCCATCTAAGAGCAATACCTACCAGGTGTTGTTTTCACTGCCAGTGTTGTTGATTAGGTTCCGACGTCGTGTCCTCGAACCCAATTAGGAGTAGTGCCTTCTCAGTATTATTTTCAATGTCCAACGTTGTTGAATTAGCTTCGATGTTGTACAAACCACATTGATGTTAATCAGGTTTCATTAGCGTGTTGAAGTGTGTTTGAATCAAGCTATTGATTAAATTTCGACACTAGTCATTATTGATTCCAAGCTTGTATTGATCGACTTGATTAGGTTTGGGACTATATATTATATATCTCTATTAACATTTGACCTTCTCTGTCCAATACAAGCATAGCGCCTAGGTCCCCTTTAATAAAAACCAAAATATAACACTTGATGGAAGATATTTCGTTGCGGGATCCAAAACCAACAAAACCGTGCTATTCATCAAACCCATCTTTTCGCTATGAAACAAATGCTTGACACACTTGACTTATGCAAGGTTAGTTTACGATTACGGAGTGATTTTGTAAATTTCTCATAGTGCTTAAATACAGACATACTCATCTTGAATGCCCACTTACACATAGTATATCATTTAGGAAATCAATTCCATAGACCATTTACAATCACTATCACCACTCTCTATCTATATATATATATATACACATATATCAAGATTCAATTCTGACGCTAGATATGCTTGTGAGTTGCATCAAAATCATGGTTACTTCTATGTGCATCTCTATATTCATTACTTACAGAAAAATACACATCTTAATTTGGCACGTAGCAACCTAACAAAAAAGCTTCTACACATGGAACCTACTACGGCGTATGGCATATGCTTTGTAGCCATTCGATGGACTACATACCATTTGCACTTCTTAAAAGTCATTTGGTTACGTTTATGTAATCACTTTTTTCTATTCTTAAACGCAAAAAATGAGGGTATCCTCCGTCTTTTAAGAGCTATCGGCATCTTTGAAATTTTTATTTGTCCTTCAATAATCAAAAACTTTCTTTTGTGTGATGATAAACGATGAGGATATCGTTCGAATATCTAGAATAGTTCCTTGAATGTTATATAGAAATAATTGTGCTACTTTAGTTAATTCTAACTAATTGAATTTTTTTTTCATTATGATATCATGGACTGACACAAATAAAAGGTATAATAACATCTGGACATGACAAACATTGTTTAGCGAGCTGAAAATAGATAAAGATTTACTATTTTCCGTAACCAAATATTGTTTTTGATCGAAAGAATGGTTAAATAAAAATAAACAAGTTAAAATGATTTACAAGTTAAAATGTTTTCCGGTCATTTATTTATAAAATCATCTATCTACTCCACTTTTCTCGGCATTTTGGCCCTCGTTGACTTTCGCTCTCCTTTTCCGATTGGTCGTTTTTCTACTTCATTTTTGGTGTTCGGCAGCATGCAAGTGATCGCTGTCGGAATGCAACCTCCCCCGTTCGCATCTTTTGAAAATGTTACAAGGCCACCCGACACGTGAACTTTGGTCCCCCTTTGTTTAAATATTTGGCTACGGATTGAAAACTTAACAAGATTTATTATATTCACATAAAAGTAACATATAATAGTACCATCAAAAATGTGTACCGTTGCGAAATTAGATTGTGGTAATGAACTTGTGTGATATATCTTGGGATAATTGTTTAAAAAGTTATAAATTTATTGTACGGTGGCCACTCCAATTCTAAATTTTTCAATTTGGCCAATTTAGTCCTAAGCTTTTTGATGATTTTTCAATATAATCATACTAATTAATTTCACTCAGAAATCATTCGCAAATTGCCATTTTTTATTTTCCCATTAATTTTTATTTCTCTTTCTTAGCAACGCCTTAAAGTTACCAACTCGTATATTAATTTACATTTTTAATTTGAAAAGACTTACAAAATTTCTTCCATTTAAATTACTAACTCGTTTTCAGGTTATGAGCTTTTATTTGAGTTACTTACCAATGTTTATTTAATTTTTTAAGTTTATAAACTTTTGTTTGTCTTTCTTACAAACACCTTATACTTATCAACTTTTATATGAATTTGTCAACTTTTATCCATGTGATTGTTTGACTTTCTATCGTTAGATTATCAACCCTAATTTGAGTTGCTCCCAATGTTTATTTATAATATTTTTCGTAAATTTGCCAACTTTTCTATGGAGTTTTCAACTTTTATTCATCTTACTTACCAACTAGTTAGAAGTTACCAACCTTAATTAAAGTTATTACCAACTTTTCTTCGATTAAGTTACTGGCTAATTTTGCATTACCAAATCTTATTTGAGTTGCTCCCACTGTTTTTACTATTACCAAATTCTCTTATACTAGACCAATTTCTTTTCTTATCTGTTACATAATTTTGTTGACCTTTTTTGCCATTGCTTTAAATTTATCGACTATTATATGAAATTATCAATATTCATTTGAGTGACCTATGAAATTTTCCCCAAATAAGTTATTAGCTAACATTTATATTATATTTTAATTTACTAACTTTTCTATTGAGGGACCACTTTCATTTCTCTTGCTTACCGACTTACCATTAGTTAATGCACAAGATGAAGACCGTGTTTTCTCATTTTCACACGTGCAACAACCAAAGATATTTACTGATAAATGGATAAGCACAACAATTAAGAGGAAGATGAATTGCTTTTTCTAGTGGAAATTAATTTTTTTCTTGGGAAGGACACGTAGAATGTGCTGCTGTAGCGGAAAACAGTTATGCAGCAACATTCATCTGCTATCAAATAAAGAGATAGAAATATGCAAAATAGATTTACAGTGGTTCGGTCTTTTACTTGGCTTACTTCACTCTCCTAGCTCTAACAGTCACAATAAGGTTGGAGTCCACTATATAATCCTCAAAGCGTTGTTTCTACAGGAAGCTTGATTAGATGATTCTATAAACTCACTCTCACAACACTGAGTCTCTTCCCATATTATGTACCCACTTACTTGTACAGAGAAATACAATCGTAATTATATAGCTTCTACACACAAGAATAACACTCAGAGAATAAATTAATTTTGTCGTTCCCCTCCAACTCTTCTACTTTTCCTTAGGTTGGATTAGGAAAGAAGAAATGGAAAACGCAACTAAGCAATCAAGATGATGGCAGGCTTTTACTTGTTAACACCTAATTGATGTGGCAGAGACACGTGACATGACAAGCTAATAAAAAGTAAGTATTTCCAACTTTCAACCTTCAGTTAGGATGACAAACATATTGCATAGGCAATGTGGATAGTGGATTGACCGATTACACCAAATTAATCGTGTGGCTAGCAATAAAATACACATCCACTACAGAGGTGAAGTTTAATCTTTTAGTTAAGAATTTTTCTCTGAAGATGAACATTATTCCTAAAAATGCCAAAAACCAAGAAGCATAATTGATATAGATACAAATTTCACGAGGATTTTTAAAATTTTTTTAATCATCGCTCAAATTATATTTACGTACTATCTGGATTTCACTTTATAGCCTCTATTGTAAAAGCTAGGAATTTATGATTTTGTACTGTCACTTTTGTAACTTTGTTATTAAGCTTCAGATTTTAATTTGTTATTAAATGAACGCGGCAAGGAAACTTCTGGGGTGACAAACCATTGACAATGACATTGAGAAGACTGCAAGAATCAGGGGTATCGATTCACCTTAAGAGAAAACTCACCTTACAACTAGTCTGAAAAATATTGCCCATCTGATGAAGTCTTTTTTTTTTTTTTTTTTTTTTTTAATTCTAACTCAGAAAAAGATGGACAAGAATCATTTGATTATTTCAGGGGTTAGCATCTACTTTTTTCGTTTCCTGAAATTGAATATCAAGTTGTTTGGATATTCAAAGAGTCGCAAACCGCTATTTTTATTTTTATTTTTTTTGGCATTATTTCTTTGTTCTCACATCTAACCACCGAATCATATTACCTAGCAATACCGCGGAAGATGAAGACCATGTTTTCTCATATTCACACTTGCAACAACCAAAGATATTTACAATCAATTTTTCTTTCTATCAACCAAATTAAAACGCCAAGCATTGAATTTATCTCTTCCAGTTTTAAGAGTTTGAGATGTTTGACGTTAAATCAAACCTGATTTCGTAAAAAAGAGAAATGTCTTGCGTAGGAGAGAGAGAAAGGTGTTGGTTCGGTTGGGGGAGTGGCGTCATCCATCGAGGATAGGATGGTGATCACCGGTATGGTGGGGAGAGAGAGAAAAGAGAAAAATGATGTAGTAGTGGAGAATGTATTTATGTGATAATTATATCGTCGGGTATAACAAGTCAATGAAAAGTGAATATTTCCAACATTTAAGTGCCACTTAAGATGGCATACAATATACACGAGTAATGTGGATTGATTGATTATACTGCATCAATCGTGTGATAGGCACATGAAATTTATGTTAGTGGTAGAGTGATAGTTCAAACTTTTATGTTAGGATTTTTTATATGGATAATAAGTTTGAGAGGATTTTTGAATTTTTCTCTAATGCGATCAAATCCAAGAAAAGCTCAAAAAACATCTTCATGTTCTATCCAAACTTTTTGAAAAAATTCCAAATAAGGGCATGAAGTGTTTTCATTTTCTCAAATAAGGGTTTGAAGTGGATATTGTTTCAAATTAGGGCTCGAAGTGTCATCATTTTCTCAATTAAGGACATGAAGTGGACATTATTTTAAATAAAGGACTAAAATGGCTATATCAGTCTTAAATAAGGGCCTAAACTCACTACCTGTGAAGGGCAATTTCATCTTTTTATTTTTAAATTCCTTTCTTTCTTTCTTCCTTTATTCATTTAAAAAAAAAAACTAAAACTAAAACTTAAAAAAAAAAAAAAGAAGAAGAAGAAGGAAAAACGCGTCTGTGGCCACCATCCTGTCGCCGGTGGGGCAGCAACGATGACCGACGAGGTTGCCAGTGCTTAGGCGAGGGTTGGCAACCCTTGCTAACCAAAGGCGAGGACTAGTGGATGGATGAAGGCGGTGACCCTCTCCCAAATCTAGGCGAGGGTTGCCCGCCCTTGCGTAGGCCTAGCTGCCATCACCCAGTGCCCCTAGACCTTTGCCAACTAGAGGCGAAGGCCAGCAAGCCCTCACTAGAGACGAGAGAGGGCGGCGACCCTCACCTAAACCCTTGCCTGGATCGAGGCGAGGGTGAGCGACTCTCACCTAGATTTGGGAGAGGGTCATCGCCCTCTCTCATCTCTGACGAGGGCCTGTTGGCCCTCACCTCTAGTCGGTGGGGTTCGCAGGCCATCACCGTCACCCCACTAGCGATGGGGCAATGGTCATAGGTGAGAGAGAGCCCTCTCGCCTGTTTTTTTTTTAATTAAAAATTATAATTTAATTTAATTTAAATTTAAATTGTGTTTGAACAAAAATATCTCTGGTCAGCTGGAATTTTTTGCTAGTTAGTGGGGTTAGATCTTTATTTGAAACATAACCACTTTAGAGCCTTCTTTAAGACTGATATAACCATTTCAGGTTCTTATTTAAAATAAAGTTTATTTCGGATCATTATTTGAAAAAATGAGAGCACTTCGAACCCTTATTGGAATTGCCCTCATTTGGAATTTTCCAACATTTCTATTATATCATTTACTTTAAGGCTATGAACCTGTGATTCCAACATTTCTATTATATCATTTACTTTTAAAGCTATGAACCTGTGATTCCGTGCTATCCCTTTTGTAGTTTGTTATTAGGTTTCTGATTTTAACTTTGTTTTCAAATGAATGGGAAAAGGAAACTTCTACTATGACAACTGATTCATTGACCAATGACATCGATTGATTGATCAATTCGTCGTAAGAGGAAACACACTTTTCAACTGCTTGGAAAAAAACTTGCATATTTGATGAAGTTTTTTCAATATAACTTGGAAGAAGATTGACAAGAATCATTTGGCTATTCTGGGGATTAGCATATACTTCTCTTTTTCTTCCCAGGACCAATGTTGAAAAGTTAATGTAGTTAATGATAAATCATTTCCAAGATGATAAATATTTACTTATTCTTCTCGTTTGGCCTTTCTTTCATAGTTGTAAGAAGTTTTTGTGGTCCATCGAGTGTTGGTTGCATTCAAGAAGAAACACATGAAACATCATCAAATATTGAATTTTTTAAGCAAGATTACAACTAATAATAACAATAATCTAATGATGGTATTGCGTACATACATCCATAAACTAAAGTTGTCTTCCTACCTAAGTCTAATTTTTAAATTGCAATAATAGTATAGTTGTTGTGCTTTTATGATAAGTTGGTTAATCCAATTAAATAGTCAATTTCTCTATCATGACCCACAACTTATTATAAAAGGCAAGTATTGATTCTTAACCTGAGGGTGAATGTCACTATCCTAAGCTTCCATCCATGTTACCTTGCTAGAAGATATAACAATGACCAACATTTGCAACACAATGAAATACCAAAACAAATAATTAGTCACTAGTGAGGCAGACTTCTTAATTTTTCTTTTTCTGTCTTTCTAGTGTTGGTTGCATTTCGGAAGAAAAACGTGAAATGTTGGAAAACATTGAATCAACTTAGCGAGATTACAACTAAAAGCAATATTCTAAGGGAAAAGGACACTAGAGATATCATAATCTTCATATATTATTCGCTTGGTACTAAAACTTTTTGATTAATCACTTAAGGCTAAATCAAAGAAAACACAATCACTTAAACGGCTCCGGAGGCAAATTCCTGCTGAAAGTCCTACATGGCTTTTTTTTTTTTTAAATAAAAAGTTTATTCATACATACATATATACATATATATATATATATATATTTTAAAAGTCCAACATGGATTTTGAGGTGGCTCATCTTGGCCTAAACAAAACCGCATCGAGTCGTTTTCTCATAGAGATAGGTTTCTCTATCCTTGTCTTTCCCTTGACGTCAGACTTCTTTCGAAGTTGCCTATTGTCCTTGCTTGCTCGCACAACGTCTCTCTCTCTCTCTCTCTCTCTCTCTCTCACTCACTCGACCATACATAGTGCATGAGCCAAATGGATTGACTGATTATACCATATCAATTGGCACAAATTAATAGAAGGGTAGCTTACACTTTAAGTTAGAGATTTTTGTCTAAAGATTAGCGTTACCGCAAATGCTGAAAAGTGAGAAGTATGATTGATACAGATATAAAGTTTGAGGGGATTTTAGAAATTTTCTCTGATTGATTAAAATAAAGAAAAAAATATTCCGATTGCGCTATTAATCCTTTATTTTACAGATAGGATTCTTTGATTTCGTGTTGTCCCTTTTGTAACTTTGTTAATAGGCTTCAGATTTTACATTTGTTATTAGATGAACTGGAGAAGGAAACTTCTAGGGTGACACCCCATCAATTGATTAATGAAATCGAGAAGATTGCGAGCATTAGGGAGGAAGCTCACTTTTCAACTGCTTTGAAGAATGCTCGCACATTTGATGGAGTATTTTAATATAACTTAGAAGAAGATGGACAATAATTATTTGATTGTTGATGGGTTAGCATCTAATTTTGTCGTTTTTTGAATTAGAAAAGCAAATTTATCGGATATTTAAAGATTTTAAACCGAGTTCTATTTTTTGTCATATCTTATAAATGTAACTAATGGATAGAATTTACTGAATAATTTTGTAAACCGTATGCAACCATGTGACTTTGATGTTTTTTTGGAGTAAAGTACTTGTTCTTACTACATCTAGTATATGTGCACTACAAATGGTTCTCACATGCAATTAAGTAATGTAGGTTGCCTCTTTACCTCTAATGTGTCTCTCTTTGATGCACGCCAATTCCTCACATTAGTTTTCCCCACAGAATCCGGTCATATCTGAATCTCACTACTCTCTACATTTGAACCTTATATGCCACGCTTTGAGAGGATTCCCTTCAATACGTCTTCATAATTATCATTGTTATTTTTTTTTCATTTTTCGTGAATGTGAATCATATCGATAGGCTCGTTCCAATGCTCATTGGCGGAAACTAATATATGAGGAACTGCAAGCTTTGGAAAGGATTTATGTGTAGGATATGGTTGATCTTCCCGCTGGAAAATTTTTCAGAGTTTGCCGGTGGGTTTATTAATTCTAATACTCACTTCGGTGATTCTGTAGAATAGCATTAGGCTCGCTTCATAGCCAAGGTTTTGAGCAGGAGTATGACATCGACTATTAGGAAAATTTTGAATCAATTGCCTAACTTACATTTGTTAAAACTCTATTGCTAGTTGTACAGGGAAACTTTTTTGACGCTCGGATTGAACTGTAGGGCCGGTCTTCTGGTGGATATACAAACCATTTTTGTTGCAATAAAATGATTTTAATGTTGCATTTTATAAACAAATAGTGCCATTTGTTACGATCTCGGATCTGCCCTATCAGCTAAATATTTCATTCTTGTATAGTATTATGACAATACTCACTGCTATTGTATTTGTCTAGAAAAACCAAAACAGGAGCATAGCTAGAATTCTAAGATTGTACTGTTGACTAATGCATCAACCTGTCAGTAATTAGTAGGCCTTTCACATTATCCAATAAAATACTAGTTGCGTGTTTATTGTGGAGTGGATGAACCTAATGGGTTCCTTATTGTGGTGGACAAAAATTTAATACGAGGATGGGTATGAGCTTGATTTAGAATATTTTTCTCTCGAAAAAATGTCGATGGCTTCGAGTGTCACACTTGCGCTATTCATCTCTCAGTTAAAAATTGAGGAAAATATAAGTCATAAAAATTTAGGATCGTTTTGCTTCACTTACTATAAAAAAAAAATTTGGTTGACTGAAATCTATAAAATTGCGTTTGGGGAGGGATCATATTCTCTATTGTGCTTTTATCATCTCAAGGACCGATTTGTTTTCTGCTTATTTTTATTTTCTAAAATTTTTCCCTCTACCATAGATTCCATAGCTTCGACACAGTCCACTTATTAATCAACCAATTCAATTGCTGAACCTACTCTCTCAATGTACTCAATACCAATTATTAATTTGTCGCCACCATCCATACAACAGAAACAAAAATTGCTCATCCAACACAATGGCACTTCCATAATAAAATGGCTAGACGAGACTTTTAACAATGACATCGAAGATCCGTCACTCCCTCACTCTCTTTCCTTATAACTTCACTCCCTCACACCCCCCAACACCACCACCCCCGGGGCCCGGGCAGAGCTCTTACGCTTCAATTCTCACGCATTCACCCGCTCCCTTAGCCTTTTCGACTCTCTATCTTTGGATTGACAATCACTAATTTCAAAATTAACCCAGTTTGGTTGAACTTCTCCCTGAACCGCTTGCACGAGTGAAAGTGAATCTGAATGTACTTCGAAGACTTCAAGCGATCTGTGAGAGAGGAAATCTAGGGTTTCCATGAGAGCAAGGGCTTCCGCTTGTTTTGCTGAGGAAGCTGCTATCGTCTTCGTGAAGCCGTCCACCAGGCAGCCCCGGAAGTCACGGCAGATGCAAGCAATGGCGCTTCTATTCTCGGTTACATCTCTGTTCTTGCCAAGATCTGGTGGCTGTCGGCTCAATCGGGTCTCGATGCTTCCATGAAGCTCCAGATCTGGTAAATATCCTTCATTCTCAACAGATTGGTCTCCGTTAGCGTTGCTATTCTCATTCCCCTCATATTGGGGTCTGAGATTGGGAATCTTGCGATATTGACCCTCCTCTGCTCGTTCTTCCAGATTTTTGTCACTAGTCAAGACTCTGGTTGAGGACCCTGCCCAGCCTTCCGCAGTCGCTGAATTTCTTCGATTCTGGTGCTGTGATCTATCAGCGGCTGAAGGCGGAACTTGTAGTGCTTCCCTATCAAAGTTGTCATCGGTGGAGCCCCTGTGGTCATTCTCTTGTCGGTCCTCTCTGTTCTCGGCCATGTTGTGCCTCTCCAGGTTTGATTTTCCCATTCCATCCCCCACAAACGAAGCATCTATGTTTATTCTCAATGTGTTGATGGGCGGCGGTTTCCAAATATGTTTTTGAGAAGTAGTGGTTGTTGCTGCAGCTTGCTTTCTGTTGCAAATCTTATAGTTCTCATGGAGAGCAATTGCAGTGGAGAGTGTTTGATGCGGAGACAGGGGATAGTGTTCAAAGATATGCCGGTTTCGGGCTTTCCAAATGCACCACATGACCGTGGCAATTAAGTTGAGATCTCGATCACTATTTGGGTCTTTGCTTATCAAGTATATCCATTCATCCACTCTTGTTAACCCAATTCTGGAAATCTGAATATGCAGGGGACTGACGCACCATACCTGAATGGTCCATGGGCATAGCAAAAGCGCGTGTTCGGTAGTCTCAGCTTCTTTCTGACAAATTGGGCATAACGGATCAGGTGCGACTCTCCTTCTATATAGGTTTTCCACTGTAGGAATGGCATTCTGGCACACGTTCCAGAGAAATTGCTTAACTCTAGGCAGAGTATTTGCTTTCCAGATTAAGTTCCATAAGTCTGGCTTTGTCTGATACGAGGAGGATGCTGATGTGTTAATTGGTGAGGCTGATTGCTTTCTGTTATGTATGTATCCACTTTTTACCGAGTAGTCCCCTGATTTGTTACTCATCCAAACTCGCTTGTCTGCTGTGGAGGGTAGTCCAATAGGGATTTGTAGGATTTCTGTGACTATGTGATCATCTAACATCTTCCTCAATAAGGCCTCATTCCATTTCCCTTCTGGTTGGTCTATTAGAGCCCCCACTACCGGAGGTTCATTTCTTGTCGCTGACCCCCCGATGATGCCACTTTTTAGCCATTGATCACCTCTGATTGAAATTGACTGTCCGTTGCCAACAGCCCACGTCACTTTAGGAGCTATCGAGTCTCTTCCCAAGACGATACTTTGCCATCCCCAAGAGGGTCTACAACCTTTCCCCGCTTTCCAAAAATCACCTTGTGGGTAGTATAGGCCCTTCATTAGTTGACTTAGAAGTGAATTTGGCTGCTGAGCCATACGCCAAGCTTGCTTGCCTAACATTGCCTTATTAAATTCTAACAGATCTTTAAAGCCGAGCCCTCCTTCCTCCTTTCTGAGTTTTAAATTTTCCCATTTCTTCTAATGAATTCCAGCAGCTTTGTGGCCATTTCGCCACCAAAAATTTGCAATTTTCTTCTCAATGGCTTTACAAATGGACATAGGGAGTTTGAAAACAGACATAGCATAGTGTGGGATGGCCTGCACTACTGATTTAATCAAAATTTCTTTCCCGGATTTAGACAGCAAGTTATCCTTCTAGCTTTCTAACTTCGTGCTGACTTTTGCAAGAATCCATGCAAATATATCTTTTTTCGATCCTCCCCAATCTGATGGAATCCCTAAATACTTTCATGTTTTCTCTATTTCTTGAACTCTTAGCATCTCAGCCATGTTTCTTCTCAGAGTCATAGGGCAACTTTTACTGAAATGGATACCATATTTGTTGAGATTAATGGCCTGTCCTGAGGCAAAACAATATTGGTGTAGGATAGCTGTCAAATTCTGACATTCCACAACAGTGCCATGTAGGAAAAATACCGAATCATCCGCAAATAGTAAGTGTGATAGGTTTGGACAGCAGCTGTTTAATTTAACACCACGTATAGTTCCATCTCTCACGGCTTGTTTCATAAGGTAGGATAACACATTAGCCACTAGAATGAAGAGATATGGGGAGATTGGATCACCTTGTCGTAGTCCTCTGGAAGGTTTGAAGAAAGGTTGGGATTCGCCATTAAAGTTTATGCTGAAAGACACTGTAGAAACACATTGCATCACCCATTTTATCCATTGTGCACTAAATCCCATCTTCGTCAAGCAATCTTGCAGAAAGTCCCATTCTATTCGATCATATGCTTTTTGCATATCAAGTTTAAGGACTGCCTGAAACTTCCTCTTTCTCTGTCGAGTTCTCAGCTTGTGTAGCACCTCTTGAACAATCAAGATATTATCTTGAATTTGTCTTCCCCCCACAAAGGCACTTTGCTCTTCAGCTATGAAGGTAGGAAGTAAGGGTTTTAGTCTATTAGTCATTACTTTGGAAATGATTTTGTAAATGAAATTACATAGACTAATAGGACGGAATTGTTCAAGCTTTTCGGGGTTTCGGACTTTGGGAATAAGGGTGATGTGGGTTCTGTTTAGGTTTGAGTTTAGCTGTCCTGTTTCAAAAAATTTCTGGACTTCATTGAAAATCCCCTGTCTAAGATCTGGCCAATGTTTTTTGTAAAATAGCCCATTTAGGCCATCAGGTCCTGGAGCCTTGTTAGCTCCTAATTGTTGCATTGCCTCTGTCACCTCCTCAATTGTAACAGCTTTTACCAGACTTTGATTCATTCTTTCATCCACTAATTTTGGTATTTGTTGGATGACAGGCTGAAAGTCGCGCTCCCCCACTGACAAGTAGAGGTTCTTGAAGAAGGCTTCTGTCATCTCCTTCAATGGCTGATCTCCTTGCACCCATTCATCAGTTGCATTTTTTAATAAGGTGATTCTGTTTCTATTTCTTCTACGGATGGTTGTTGCATGGAAAAATTTTGTATTTCGTCGCCCCATGTTAACCAGTTGATTCTTGATCGCATCCCCCAAAACATCTTCTCTTGTTGCTAAAGTTTTTCTATTTCCTGCTTAATCCCCTTTGTTGTCATAGTTTCGTTTTGTGCATCCATTTCGTTTGTCAGCTTTTGTAGTACATTTTTCAGCTCATCTATTCTCTGTTTGGCATTGTAAAAGCTTCTACTGCTCCACTTTGCTAGTTGTGTAGCCACCATCTGCAACTTTTGCACTATGTTCAATCCTTGAAGTTCCCCTGCAGCCCATGCCTTTTTGACTATGTCCTTGCTTTCCTCATTTTCTGCCCAGAAGGCTTCATAGCGAAAGACCTTCCTTTGCTTAGCTTTTCGCGCTTGTAGGGAAATAATAATAGGGCTGTCATCCGACCCTATCGCTGGTAGTGCTATACTTTCTGCATTAGGATAAGATATCCTCCAATCAAAAGTACATAGTCCCCTATCTAGTCTCTCTTTGACAAGTTGATTTCCTGTTCGGTTATTTGTCCAGGTGAATGCGCAGCCTTTGGATTCCAAATCCATTAAAGAGCACTTGCCAAGAAAATCCCTGAAGGCTGTTAGTCGATAGTTTTCTGCTCGTTTGCTGCCTACTTTCTCCCAGTGGTTCAAAATTTGTTTGAAATCCCCAACGCAAAGCCATGGTAAGTGATAGCTTCTACTTGCTCTATACATATCCTCCCATAGTTGTACTCTTTCGCTGAATGTATAAGGGGCATGTATGAGAGTGATCTGCATTTGCTTTCTGTTTTCCACTACTTGACAATGAGCACTTATATAGTTCTTTGAGAATGATTGGATTGATAGCACTACCTGTTCATCCCAAAAAACAGCCATACCCCCGCTATTCCTTCGGGTTTACTACAAAACAATTCTGAAACTTTAACCTCCTCCTCATTTGTTGAACCTTTTGCTCCAGATTTTTGGTCTCCATTAAAAAAACGATACTGGGCCTTTCTTGAGTCACTAAGACTCGCAAAGCCTGAATTGTCAGGGGTGTGCCCAACCCCTGACAATTCCAACTTATTATTTTCATGGCTCTTTCGGTGGCTTATTAGGGCTAGCCACCAAAGCCCACTGACTTGACTTCTCTGCCACTGCAATCGGTGTCTCTATCAGCTGAGTACAGTCAAACTCTTGTGTTTTCGAACTTTGCGCTCCATATGGACAGAAACGCTTTCCTTTCTTAGCTGAGTTGTGCTTAGTACCTTTGGACTTTCTTCTGATCTTCCCTTCTTCCCCTGTTTTTGCTTCTAGCATATCTACTTCTGCCTCCTTTTGCTGTTCTTTGTAGAGGACCATCATAGATTCTTCATCTATACATAAGCTCCCTCTCTTCTGTGGGCTTTTTTCTCCCATAAAAGGTAGTGCTAAGTGCTGTGTCGATGTCTGAGTATCTGTTTGGGGCAATGGTTCTGTAATGGTCAGACCACAGGTTGTATTTACGTACTGATCTTGCTGCTGGTTGTCTGATACAGAGTGCATTGGAGTTTCTGGCACACTTTCTGGTTCTTCAAGGATTGGTTCTTGTTTGCCATAGAAGATTTTGCCATAGGGGCTCAATTCATGCACTTCCGCGCGAAGCCAATTCCCAAATTTTCCCGTAAGTCATCCGGTAACCTTGACTTCTCATAGGGGATATCCTTGCATGCAGTAGCGTAATGCCCTATTTTGCCACATGAGTAGCAATAGTGGGGTAGTCTCTCATATTTGAACTCAACCCATAATTTCTTCTTTGTTAAGTTCACTAGGATTCCCGTCTTAAGTGGATTTTCCAGATTCAGCAACACCTTTGCTTTGCCTATTTTGTAATGGCTATTGCCTCTTGCCTCTAGTTTCACCTCAATGACGTCTCCCAATTTAGAAGCAATGTCCCGAATTACCTCATGAGTAACTCTTCCAAACGGTAAACCATATAAATTAACCCAAAAAGCACAATGGGTAAATTCATAACAGATTTAAGGGGTGTCAGGGTCACATTCTTGGAGCACTAATAGGTTGCTAGAGAAACACCATGGTCCGGTAGCTAGCACTCTCTGTTTATCTTCTTCCGATTGAAATGCGAATGAGAAGTATCCTGGTCCTATTTGAGTACAATAAACCTTGTCGACTCTCCACACTCGTGTCATAGTACTCACGAAAGCTGTGAAGTTCACATTCGGTCTAGAGTACAGCTTCCCAAACACAGTTTTCCGGCATTCAATCAATTTTTCTTCTAAGATGGAACTATTTATATCAACAACATCATTTTCAGACCATAACTCACCTAAGCTTTTGCACAGGGCAGCTAGGCGTCGTTCATCCGCAAGATGATCTTCCATCTCTGGATCCTTGGATTCGATTGAAGGGAGCTCTGACTAAAAACAGGCAGCAGATTTGTTTAACTCACCAGTATGAGGAAGCAATGGGTAGTAGGGTTTGTAAGGGGGGATAGTCTGTCGGTAATTTCTAGTGGGTTCGGGTTATATGGAATTCGAATGTGTGATGGATTAGAGGTAAGGAGAAGGGAAGGGTTAGGGTTTATCAGCAATACAGGAGAATCGGATTTTGGGGAAACTACCCATCTGGTAGAGGGGGAATCGCCATTCCACTACTCGAGGAGAGGAAGATGATGATTGTCAACAGATTAGTCAGATCTGAGCGTGTAGATGGGGGGGACTACCCAGCTGGTAGAGGAGGACTCCCCCTTGTAAGTTTAAGACTACATTATTTTAGTTAAAAAGTTTCTACCTTGATAGATTTGAAATTTCGGTATAATAATTTTAGCAGAGATTGTGCAATTATCTCGGAAATATGACAATTCGGTTTTCTCAATCTCGTGCTCGCACTCAACTCAATACAATATATATACTCACATTAGACTTGATCCAACTCTAATATTACAAACTAAATTATAGTGTAAAGCTTCGAACTCCATCTCAAGTTCTCATAAAAAGTTTCAAAAATAATGATTTTTTTTTCATTGTCCTTAGTAAAATCCTTTAAATTATTGACAAGGCTCGCAAGTCACATTACTATAGTATTACAAAATTTGACACCTCTGACATGGCAATCCATATTGTTAGGTCCAAATACATAAAAGAAGGGGTGAAGTGTTTTTTTATACATATAAAAATATTTATCTTTCTAGAACCAGCACCTTATTTAAAAATATTTTTTTATATGCAATTAAATTGTTAATTTGCAATAAGAAACTTATAGAGTTTAGGGAAAAAGAAATTACAAAAGCTATTTATAGAGTTTCAATTGGGATATGCTTTCTCTTCTAGCTCTAGTAGCCCCATTAGATTGAAATTCACTACTTCAGCCAATAGTGCAATTGCCAAGAACTTTGTATCGCGCGGACTTGACTCCTCCTATGGCTATCTCACTTTAGACTAAATAATTATTAGATCTCTTTCAATAGCTGTTCTCACACCTTGTGCACACAACACGGTAGACATATTCTCCCCCAAAATTATTTAACCACACTTCTAAGTGTTTACAAATAATCGTTCGCATATTTCGTCTCTTACCTAAATAATTGCATTCTCTCTAAGCATGACCACTTCTTCTGTGTGTATACAAATGATTTTGGCACCCTTGCTAACTTTTAGGATCAAAACTAAATAGATTATAATGAAGCAGTAAAGAGATAGATCTCAAGAACACTCAATGTGTTTCGATTTTTGTTGTTGCAAGCACTCAATCACAAGCTACGTTTTACTCCTAGTTTGTCCTTATAGGCCTCCAAAAATCACCCTCTTGTTTCAACCATCTAATTCAAGTCGATCACAAAATGAGTTTCATTTCATCACATGGAAAAGAGACATTTGGAGGGGCTACTTAGAGAACATCAACAAATAAAAAAATCAAAATGATAAAGAGAGTGAGCATAAGTTGGTAAGTTTATAAATTGACTTATTATAGTGTTTGCGATTTATTGACGATGCTTGTAAAATTTCCAAAGAGTTGGTTATTCTTTAATTCATTTCAAAGTTGGTAAATTTCTAACGGTATTGATAAGTTATTGATAAGTTATTTGGCAATCAAATTGACGGTCATGCTTTTCATTGATCGACTGTACTAGATGTTAATGTTGGTTGGGTTTGGCTGTGTGGGGCCCGGTTAATGTTAACAAATAAAAGAAAAGGCCAAAAAGTAAAGAATGCAATAAAGGAAAAGAGAGGCGGGCTGCTCGTTTGGAGAAGACAAGAAATGGTTTGCCAAATATCGTCGGAGTCAACTCAAATTTCAATATGTTGTTATAAGACCGAGACAGATGAGTCGAGACAGGCGAGTCCATCAGTTTCATTTGTCAATCCGTTTTGTTCATTGAACACTTTTTCTAAATTATCTCAAATTTCTCCAATTATGATTAGGGTTTCTTACTTCATATATATTAATCCACTTTTACAATGACGAAACGTCATTATATTGTTGATATTGAATCTCTAATATATTATTAAAGAAGAACCTCTGTGCAACTTACTATTTTTTGTGATTAGTGAAAGTTTTTGAATCGTCCATAATTTTTTTCGCATTGAATTTTCCACGTAAACTTGTCGTCATGTTTGCTTTTGTCTTTTTTTATCATTTTGGCGTTATTTTTATTCATTACGAGATTATATTGCGGGAATGTATTGCCTGTTGTTATAGGGGTTGAGTCGATTTTGGTCCAGTTAATCTTGGGAAGAAATTGATTTTACATTAGGTTAATTTTTGATGAATTGTTGCCGGTTCTCTCGAACTTTGTATCAATAATTTTGGAAATCCATCAAGTAAGGGAAATTTTCCGCATTTTCCTTCGACTACCCCGCACTCAGTCCCGAAAGCTTGCGTCAGCCACGTCTTTGATTTTTTGTATCATCGACCAATAGCATTTGATTTTATGGTCTTCGTCGTCGTGAAAAAGTATGATTTCTGTACCGATCGCTTCCTCATCGGCATCTTTTGTCACGCTCCAATCCTCGGGCACACGCCCATCCCTTACTTTGATCGATTAACAACGTGCGATATCCCAGGACTATGTATCGCCGACCCTTTCAATTTCTTATGCGCATGCGGAAGCAATTATAAATCCCCATACAATAAAACAATGTGATAGAAAAGCAGGCCATATTTTTCATATTGAAATTTACAACCACACTTTTATTAATAGCAAACAAGTCTCACACCTATCTACACTAAGACAGGGTTCACAAAAAGGGATAGGATCTCAATCCACATCCAGGTTGTACTCAAAATCCGTCTCTGGATCATCTTTTTCTTCAAAAATCTTTCTCCTCCTCAAGATTCACGTCAGTGCTCTCCTTCTCAGGTTCCTCCTCTTCAGCTCTTACCCAAGGTCCTGAAATGTTGTCCCACAACCGCGATGAGACTACGTCTCAGCAAGTTCTACCCTCTAAGACTCGATTAGTAAGCCAATACACTACTCGGTTGCCTAATCACACCATGTGTCAGAGGACTTACCTTGGTCTCAGATTCCATCTGCAAATTAGTACAGTTTAATAGGTACTCAAATAATCACATCACCGATCGAAGCATCGATCAAATCAACTTAGTCGATTACATGTCAGTCAGACCATTTCTAGGTCATTCATCTCACACCAAGCAATTTTCAGATTTAATGGCTTTATGGTCCCACCCGGCCCTTTCAAAATTTAGTGGCTTTACGGTTCCACCTGACCCTTTCAAAATCTATTGGCTTTACGGTCCCACCTGACCATTTCCAAATTCAATTTAGGAATGAATCTTAAATTCACTCATAAATTACTTTAGCATTAAATAAAGCTCAAATAAATAAATGGACTGCACCACAACAATCAGCACGAAATTTCGGTCACCAGCCATCCCGGTTGAATTTTTAGAAAATTAAATAATTAAATAATTAATTTCGAATAATAAATAAATAAATATTAAAAATCCAATTTAGGCTCGTAATGCCCGATTGGAGCTGAGACGAGCCAGAAAATTACCGGCACTGCTCAATAAATAACATGTCATGTCTACTTGCTAATGTCTATTTCTAACCACCTAACATGCATCGGAAAGTCACTAATTTAATCTAACCACCTAATTGCATTAAATTAAATCTAACCAACCCTAAGTATAATTAACAAACTAAGAAAGACGTTAGTGAAGAAAACTCACTTAGTAAAAAGGAGACCAAATCACCGCAACGGCGACGCGACGGCGGCCGAAATCGAATTTTCGGCGACACCGGCGGGCTTGGGCCGAGCCTTAGACTCGGTTCCAACAAATCTCAGCCCAATTGAGATTTTTTCTTGCACCAGAATGGGCTTGCTCTTGGGCTTGAAGACTGTAGGAAATGGGCCTCAATAAAATTCTGCTGATGGGTTGCTGCTGGATAGCTACGAATTGGGCCGAAACAAACTGAATGTGCTGGGCTTCGCTGGGTTTACTGGCCTTGAGGACTGCTGGATCTCATGGCCTACTTCGTGGGCTTCACTGGGCCCGAATAAAGAAGCAGCAAGGGCTGCTGGGCCTGAGTAGTCCCTTCGCTGGGCTGCTTCGTGCGTGGGCGAAGGGCGAAGAAGTGGATGACGCCTGGCAGAAGGGAGCGAGAAGCAGCTTCGCTCGGTGCTGCTTCGTTGACCCTTGGACCGAAATTGAAGATGCCGAGAAGATTGGAGCTGCCTCGACTTCGTTTGGTGGTCAACAAAATGGGAGCAACCTGCGGCTGTTGACCGAAGAACCGTGCTGTGGACGCGTGGAGGAGAAGCAGCAGGCGGTGGTGTCTTCGTTCGGCGGTTGAGCTTGGATGCGTGCGACTTCGATCTTCATGGCTTCAACTCGGTGCTGGCGGTTTGACCAAAGAAGGACAAATGCGGCCAAGCGGCAGCTTGCTCGGTGGAACGGTAGCTGGCCAGTCAACTCTTGGCTTCGCTAGTTGACTGGTGGGCTGTTTCGGTGCTTCACGCGGGGCAAGGTTAGAGGTAGAAGCAGACTGGAATTCGATCGAAGGAAATAAAGCAGAAGCTGAACAAAACAATTGAAAGTGAAGCTGAAGGCTGAGGTTGTCGCACAAAGGAAAATGGACAGCAAGTCTTGGACGGCAGCTAGAGAGGATAAGGGAGAGATAGTGAGGGCTCCACCAAGGCTTGATCTTTCCACAAAATATCTCTCACACTCACTCTAGGCCAAGTATTATCCATTGGCGCCCCGTTACAGCCACTCCCACACCTTTCACAACTTCTCAATTGGCCACTATCGGGCCAGTGGGGAGGTGAGTTATGAATTTGTGCTCATCTCTTCCAATTGGACTCTCACACTCACTTAATTGAGTCACAATTGGCCTTACTAAATCCAAGGGATGCCTCAAAGCTTCAATTGAATATTTTCTTCATCCAATAATCCATCTTGCATCCACATTTAATCCCCGGCTTCAATTGCACAAGAATGGCCCGGCGATGACTTTTTCCCAAAAAGTGTCAGGTGTTAGAAAAATCTTCTGAGACTGAGTCGACACTTCTAGAATTTATTGTGACATAATAGAAACTTGATTTCGAAATCGGACTCGAATTGGCGATTAATTTCTATTCGACGCGTTTTTAGCGTGGCACAAGGCACGGGTAACTTTCGGATATTTTTAAGTGCAATTGACTCGTGGTCGATTTTCTTCGAGCCATTATGAACCCACTCGACTCATTGGTGACTCTCGATTGTCGTGAAAATTCCGAGGATCCAAATATGAACACAGGGTACCAAAACAATAAGAAAATCAGTTTAGTGCCGGTCGACATGAATTTTCTAATTTAGTAGTGTCACCCACGATTAGCCACACTTCACTTTGTTGATCCAGTCTATCTCTCGATTTTAAATCGATTTTTAATCGCGCCGTGATGGCCTCTAAAGATGGACACGGTCGAAGTTCGATTCCCGATCGAATTCTCAAGTCTATTGCCTTAAAATTCCTTAATAATTTAAGGATAGTCTAGTTATCTCAAGAATGATCGCCCGAGAATAAAGCGCATGACACGTTAATGAAACGCCCGATTCATTCAGAAGAAAACATAATAAAAAATTTGGGATATCACATCTTTGATTTTTTTGTCTCATCGACCAATAGCATGTGATTTCATGGTCTCCGTCGTCGTGAAAAATATGATTTCTGCCCCAGTCGCGTCCTTATCGGCCCAAAGCATTTTACTTGCTTTTCCCAGAACTGCCCCAGTCAATAACACTTCAATTCGTGTTATATTATGATATGAGAAATGGATGTTTACTGCGGGGTTCGTCCAAATCGGTTTCGTCCAGGGGGCACGCTAAGAAGAGATGCTCCAATATTCCTTTTTTCAAACTTTCTTGCAAGATTGATTGCAGTTTTATTTTTCAGGAGTCGTGCTTTGATTGGATATGTTCATGTTTCGGAGGACGCTTGTGAAATTTTGAAGACGACTCGCATTATACTTGTCAGCATGCGGGGATGGAACTATCATATATTTTTAGTGGGGTCAATGCCCTAAAGACTGTAAGATAAGGTATTTCATTTAACAAAAGAATTATAAAGATGCGATCGAGCTATTTATTGATTTGAAGTAGTTTTTCCACGCAAAGTTTGACTTGAAATCAACGCTTTGACATTGAATCATGAATGTGAACAAAATTCGGTTTCAAATCCCTGTGCTGGAGCTTGACTCAATATAGTATGTAGGGCTCAAAATTAAACTCAATTCAACTCCATTATTAAAAACTCGATTCTACTCATTTGACTTGTTACATAGGATGTTTCTTTCTATTTTTCCTAATCATATACTGTACCTTCTGCATAGCCCGGTCATGCCATTCGATTGCTTTATCTTCCGACTCTATCAAGATTTGTGTTTGATTGGTGGTGTGGTTGTCTAGTAGTGCAATGTCTCAGCTCGATAATTTTTTGATGATTGTTTATCTTTTTACCTTTCTGTTTTTTGCATCACCATGAAGTTTATAGTACATGGAAAGACAAGATTTGATTTCTTGCAAGTTAGCGCATGGTCCCTTAGAGAGCGACGAGGCTAAGCCTAATTACATCGATGAACAATGGAAGTTACTAAAAAGGCAAAGTGGGGTTTCATTAGGCATTCATCAGTTGGATTTTATTTCTTTAGATAAACTATAAGGATCCCATCCCACTGGTCCTTTTGCTCTTCTGATTTCCATCTTTGGCAATGGAAAACCGTAGCCACAACAACTCCGATATAAATTAAGGAATCGTTATGCTAGCTAGATCCTATGAAAAACAATTGATGTCATCTCATCCATTGATCGTCAGACTTTCAGGATTATATGTCACAATTGCACTTCCCTTCACTCACGGAACACTTCCTAGATATGTCCTTCCTCAGCACTTCATTTCGAGTTGGGATTAATAGTTCCCCTCGTACAGATTGGAGTACAAAGCCCACCCAAAAAATTGAATAAAATAGTCCGTTCTATATTGCCGGTATCATTAGCTGACTTAGTTCCGATGACTCTCTTCGGAATATGAGGCAATAATAGAGCAAATCTGTCAAATAGTTCTCCACCAAGAGCAGGAACTCTTTTATTATGTATGTTGGATTGATTGGTCGCTTTACAACACTTTGTATAGAAATTACGAAAAAATGTAAATAGTTATAATTCGTCATAATTCAAAAATTTATTTATCGATGACCATAAAACTGCTCATGTATTATAAGAAGAAATTCGAAAAACCCTACAACACAAAAGTTATTCATCACGTCGAATCTCCAACATTGTATAGTAGAGTAGATGATCTACCACCGTGTATCATTCAAGTTTCACACACAAACATAAATAGAAACTTCTAAATTCATAAGCATACAATAAGATAAGAACGACTATTCTAATTTCTGTCTCATTTATTATTTAGATTAGACAGGCCGCTCTGTCTAGTGCCCACTGTTAAGGCATTTCTACTTGAAAAAAGCTGGTACTCTTCCATGCTTGCACTTCTCACAAATAAATGGCCCATCCGTGCTGGCTAATTGCCCCACCGCAGCCGTTGCCACCCCCACTTTGCCGTCACCCTTGCCATCGCCGCTGCCTCTGCCACCCTCACTGCTGCCGCCACCCTCACGGCCACTGGCACTGCCCTATCAGCCATCGGCACTGGCATTGCCCCGTCGGCCACCGGCACTGGCACTGGCACTTCCCCATCAGCCACCGGCACTCCCCCGGCGGCCCCTGTGGCCCTCGCTCACCTGGCGGCCCCTTCTCCCCCTGCGGCCCCAGCAGCCTTTGCGGCCCCCGCCATCGGATGCAATAGAAAAGGAAACCACAAAGCATGACGGTAACAATGACTAAACCAACAATAACCACAATAACCCACGTTGGCGTGTTATTGTCATCGGATGATATGGAATTCGGATCGATCCATGCCGATGGATGAGGAAAGTATTGGAAACACGGATGAGTTTTGGACAGTTATTGTTCTCCATCAAGAAAACTCTATGGAGGTAGTTCAATGCGAGCGGTGAGTCTACAAACATATTATGAAGCATCAATCCAAGAGCCAATTTACCTTTTCATCATGATGAATTGATCATATGATCCGACTGCGAGATTGAAATGATTCAACACGAAATTCAACGATATATAATGTGAGTGGAAGTAGGTGCTTGCACATATACCCTCACAAGAAGAACCGAGCAAATCAATGAATGATGTTGCGCCAGTGCTTACGCGACCTGCAAAGAAGTGAAAATTTTCATCTGGTGGCCTCCTCGTTCCTGATAACTCTCTATTGCTGCCCCAAACCCACCACCCCCCGCCCCCTCTTTCTGCCTTCTCTTATCGGGTGGGTTAGGTAAAGTGTTTTAATCAATGCATCATTCGTCCTGATAACTCTCTATTGCTGCCCTAAACCCAGCCCCACCACCCCCCTCCCCCTCTCCCTCTTCTTATGGGGTGGGTTAGGTAAAGTGTTTTAATCAATGCATCACTCGTCTTGATAACTCTCTATTGCTGCCCCAAACCCCCTCCCCACCCCCTCCCTCCTATAGGTAAAGTGTTTTAATCAATGCATCACCTCTCTTTTTTGAGGATGTACTATAATGATTGAAGACATATGGACAAAAAGCTAGGAAATTTCATTCATGTGCCAAAGACCCAAAAAATTATCAAAATAATTATAAATTTATTATAATTGTGTCAATTTAATTTTAAACATTTTTTTTACCAATTGAGTATTAAACCTTTTATATTTATGTCCATTTAGTTCGTCCAATCAAAATTGACCGGCCAGCACTAACATGAACACGAGGCATCTTACATGGCGCCATCGACCCTGACATGGATAATTTTTAGTAATATTGTAACATTTTTTCGATTTTTATTCCTATTTTTCTTTTTATATTTTCTTTTTTTTCCTTTTTTCTTTCTTTCGTTTTTAATTTTTTCTTCACTTCCTTCTTTCTCCGGCTAGTCACCAGCGACCGCTGGAAATGAAGCTTCAGGAAGAATGGAGCGAGCTTCAACTACTGTCCAGACTCGATCATGTCTTCATGCGTGATGTTCAAGAGCTGGGAATTAGGCCCATTGAAATGATACACGTGTTTGACTATTCATGGTCTAAGGTGGTAAGATTTTGGTGAAGGGCCAAGAAAAACAATCAAATCCGAAATGAGAAATTATTATATGCTCTACAAAACGTGTGACCTGATATCATCTCGATCATTAATCAAGTAGATCTCGCTATGAGCCCCTGGGATCAATTGTTGAACTGGGTTTCGACATAAGATTTATAGAACATATAGTAACATTTCATGCAAAACAGGCACGTGACTTGGAAAACAAAATTCACTCTACTATCCAAAGTCAAGTCCACAAAAACTTATTTTAGAGCCGAACTGTTAAGGATATAAGCGACCCACTGTCAATTCGTTTCTATTTCGAGTATTCTAAAAACGTAGTGATTTCCACGTTGCATTGGATAAATCATCAGGGAAACTTGGAAGCCATCCTAAGCAAGTCCTGAAGTTCTAGGGCTACTGAATATTTAAGGGCAATGAGAAGATCAAAAAATTCTACGTCATATCCTTCAGACGATCAGCTGTTCTGAAGTTGAGGCACTGGATTAACCGGACACGATAACTATGTATCTTTTCCGTTATTATTATTCTCTTTTCATAAGTTATGCATATTTTTTGTTGAGGTAATTTAGTTGCTGCTTATTTTCAGCAATTTCCATTCTGAATTTGTTTTGCATCATGCCTTCCAATCTAAAACTAATCTCATGCTCTACCAAAACATGATGGCTGAATTTGGGGATCCAAACACTGGCCCGCTTGGTATTGGAAGGGTCCAGAAAGGTTTCAGATTTGCCAATTACGATTCTCATATACACGTAATAAGGAACATTGGGATACTTCCCAAAAATCATGTAATCAACATGGCATGGATTGAGAAAAAGAGCAAGAAGAACCATAAATTCTTCATTTGATCTAACCTAATTCAAATGGGATGCAGAGGGAAAACACAAAATGGAAAGATCGTGTCAACTTCCAAAGAATTGATGATTGTTCAGATACCACGGAAAGAAAATGCATCTTTCGTCTAGACAATGTCAAGGACCGCACTCCTTTCTCAAGATAAAAGAGTTGGACCAGGATGAGCAATTTTCAAATTCATTTTTAGCCTTGAAAAATTTAGAGAGAAAACAAATTCCCCACAAAAGTGGCTTCCTATCAGGCATGATTTTGAAATACTAACATTTTCCTAGGCCGAAGAGATGGGCCTCGCAAAATGAAAGATTATAAGTGATTGGAAGATTATCCACGCTGACACCTCAAAACACTTGATGTAATGTTTGGTTAATGGTCATGGAATCATGAAAGGAATCCCAAACCATAAAATCAAATAGAGGACAATAATCGGGAAAATGTTCAGGGATCTTATGTGGTTCTTCATCCTGTTTTTGTCCCTAGTTTTCCGTTATGCGATTTGTATACATTGATTGAAGACGCATTCCATTTCTTACACGTACAACATATTTATTATTTTAAGAGATGGGCTTCATTCGGTGAGCATAATTGAACATGGAATTCCACTTTGGCCCCAACCTAAGAAAAGAATTTCTGAATCAATTTGGTAATTTAGACTTTTTTTGTTTCGCAAAAAATTAATAATTCGATAAATATTTTCCTAAAAATGATCGTTTATATCATTTCGAAGTAATTATTTAATAAGAAATATTTTTATTATTCATAATAATTTATGTCCAAGTATTTTTCGTAGAAGGTAAACAAATTTTTAGTTCGTTTATTTTTATAAGCAATATAAATAATTATTTTTATGAAATGTATTTTAAATCATTCTCTTAATCAAAGATACACTCCCTTTACATCTGTGCTATAGTTTCATTTTCATTTTCGACCGTATTATTTAATCATCCGAGCCAAAAGTAAAGCAAAATATCTATGTGCTCTAAATAGGCAATAATACTCCAGCTTTTCATCAGCCAACATTAGTTTTTCTCATAGACCAATGGCATCTGTTTTTTTGGTCGTCGTAGTCAAAAACTAGATTGAAAATTAGAACACCTTTTGAATGGAGGAGATTATGTAAAGCCAAAAGAAGCAACATGGACGGACCATTTTTCTTAGCCATCGCATCAACAAACAAACGGATAAAATTATGGAGATGCAATCCTATTTTGATGACAGCTTAGCAGTGGGCCAACGGAAGCATGTGATCATCGTCTTTTACCGAGACAATGAATGATTAGATAGCCTCGTTGATGACATGGAAGTGACAAGCGGTCCTTCCACTAGTGCATCTACTTCCGGACAAGGATGGAATCCCATTTTATTCTTTCGTGCCTTGGCCTGCAATCAGGCGCAAGGGAGAGCATTAAATTCCAAAAATAAGCCTATTGACATTTCTCTATCGGGTGCTTAAATCAGAAGAAAAACAGCGTCCTCTTATCATGTCATGCTGTAGTCGTTACACTTAAATAGTCGAAAATAATTAAAACGCCACATTAAATGAATTCAATGAGATTTAGCTAAAATGTTTTATTGCATTTTCCCTTGTAAGTTTAAGATTACGGTTAAAAAGTTCAAACCTTGATAGGTTTGAAATTTCGGTATAATAATTTTATGAGAGATTGTGCAATTATCTCGGAAATATGACAATTCGGTTTTCTCAATCTCATGTTCACACTCAACTCAATACAATATATACACTCGCATCAGACTCGATCCAACTCTAATATTAAAAACTAAATTATAGTGTAAAGCTTCGAACTCCATCTCAAGTTCTCATAAAAAATTTCAAAATTAATGATTTTTTTCATTGTCCTTAGTAAAATCCTTTAAATTATTAACAAGGCTTGCAAGTCACATTATTGTAGTATTACAAAATTTGACACCTCCGACATGGCAATCCATATTGTTAGGTCCAAATACATAAAAGAATGAGTAAAGTGTTTTTTCATACATATAAAAATATTTATCTTTCTAGAACCAGCACCTTATTTAAAAATGTTTTTTATATGCAATTAAACTGTTAATTTGCCATAAGAAACTTATAGAATTTAGGGAAAAAGAAATTACAAAAGCTATTTATAGAGTTTCAATTAGGATATGCTTTCTCTTCTAGCTCTAGCAGCCCCATTAGACTGAAATTCACTACTTCAGCCAATAGTGCAATTGCCAAGAACTTTGTATCGCGCGGACTCGGCTCCTCCTACGGCTATCTCACTTTAGACTAAATAATTATTAGATCTCTTTCAATAGCTGTTCTCACACCTTGTGCACACAAAATGATAGACATATTCTCCCCCAAAATTATTTAACCACACTTCTAAGTGTTTACAAATAATCATTCGCATATTTCGTCTCTTACCTAAACAATTGCATTCTCTCTAAGCACTACCACTTCTTCCGTGTGTATACAAATGATTTTGGCACCCTTGCTAACTTTTATGATCAAAACTAAATAGATGATAATGAAACAGCAAAGAGATAGATCTCAAGAACACTCAATGTGTTTCAATTTTTTTTGTTGCAAGCATTCAATCACGAGTTACGTTTTACTCGTAGTTTGTCCTTATAGGCCTCCAAAAACAACCCTCCTATTTCAACCATCTGATTCAAGTCGATCACAGAATGAGTTTCATTTCATCACACGGAAAAGAGACATTTGGAGGGGGTACTTAGAGATCATCAACAAACGAAAAAATCAAAATGATAAGGAGAGTGAGCAGAAGCTGGTAAGTTTATAAATTGACTTATTATAGTGTTTGCAATTTATTTACGATGCTTGTAAAACTTCCAAAGAGTTGGTTATTCTTTAATTCATTTCAAAGTTGGTAATTTTCTAATAGCATTGATAAGTTATTGA
This sequence comes from Eucalyptus cloeziana, assembly GCA_014182715.1. NCBI lineage: Eukaryota > Viridiplantae > Streptophyta > Magnoliopsida > Myrtales > Myrtaceae > Eucalyptus > Eucalyptus cloeziana. The sequence goes on along the minus strand of CM024635.1, from coordinate 21,905,643 downwards.
TAGGTTATTTGGCAATCAAATTGACGGTCATGCTTTTCTTTTATTGACTGTACTAGATGTTGATGTTGGCTGGGTCTGCCTGTGTGGGGCCCAGTTAACGTTAATAAATAAAAGAAAAGGTCAAAAGTAAAAAATGCAAGAAAGGAAAAGAAATGCGGGCTGCTCGTTCGGAGAAGATAGGAAATGGGCTGCCAAATATCGTCAGAATTGACTCAAATATCAATATGTTGTTATAAGACCAAGATAGGTGAGTTGAGACAGGCAAGTCCATCAGTTTCATTTGTCAATCCGTTTTGTTCATTGGACACTTTTTCTAAATTATCTCAAATTTCTCCAATCGCGATTAGGATTTCTTACTTCATATATATTAATCCATTTTTACAGTGACGAAATGTCATTATATTATTGATATTGAATCTCTAATATATTACTAAAGAAGAATCCCTGTGCGTCTTACTATTTTTTGCAATTAGTGAAATTTTTTGAATCGTCTATAATTTTTTTCACATTGAATTTTCCACGTAAACTTGTCGTGTTTGCTTTTGTTTGTTTTTTTATCATTTTGGCATTATTTTTATTCATTACGAGATTATATTGCGGGAATATATTGCCTGTTATTATAAGGGTTGAGTCGGTTTTGGTCCATTTAATCTTGGGAAGAAATTGATTCTACATTAGGTTAATTTTTGATGAATTGTTGCCGGTTCTCTCGAACTTTGTATCAATAATTTTGGAAATCCATCAAGTAAGGGAAATTTTCCGCACTTTCTTGACTACCCTGTACTCAGTCCCGAAAGCTTGCGTCAGCCACATCTTTGATTTTTTGTGTCATCGACCAATAGCATTTGATTTTACGGTCTCCGTCGTCATGAAAAATATGATTTCTGCCCCAGTCGTGTCCTCATCAGCCCAAAGCATTTTACTTGCTTTTCCCAGAACTGCCCCAGTCAATAACACTTCAATTCGTGTTCTATTATGATCTGAGAATGGATGTTTACTGCGGGGTTCGTCCAAATCGGTTTCGTCCAGGGGCACGGTAAGAAGAGATGCTCCAATATTCCTTTTTTCAAACTTTCTTGCAAGATTGATTGCAGTTTTATTTTTCAGAAGTCGTGCTTTGATTGGATATGTTCATGTTTCGGAGGAGGCTTGTGAAATTTTGAAGACGACTCGCATCATACTTGTCAGCATGCAGGGATGGAACTATCATATATTTTTAGTGGGGTCAATGCCCTAAAGACCGTAAAATAAGGTATTTCATTTAACAAAAAAAATTATAAAGATGCGATCGAGCTATTTATTGATTTGAAGGAGTTTTTTTACGCAAAGTCTGACTTGAAATCAATGCTTTGACATTGAATCATGAATGTGAACAAAATTCGGTTTCAAATCCTTGTGCTCGAGCTCGACTCAATATAGTATATAGTGTTGGATGCAAATCACGCAATCCCAAGATCTCCATAACCGGAACAAGAACATGCATAATTGAATAGAAAGATTAACGCACCTGTTTTGGGATCCATCGTTCTTTAAAGCGGAAGCAAAGATTACCCTCTCATCAAGGGGATCCACGCATCAAATCCTTCTCTTCTATTGGCCTCCGTATCATTGGCTCAATGAGGCGGCCCCCCTCACGTTTAGCGTTAGGTAAACGCCCCTTAGGTGAGGATATATGTGAGAATTAGGGTTAGATAAGAGACTTGAACACTATTTATAGAGTTTCAACCAGGCCCCCTCATTACGGGCCAGGCTCAACTCGGCTCACACTAGCCAGCCCCATATTAGACTAATTAAGAAACCTTCTATCTTACCTTAGACCAACCCTGTTTTTACGGTAATCGTAAAAACAGTAAATTACAATATCAATTAATGTAGTCCACATTAGGAAACTCTTACATAAGGGCTCGAAATTGAACTCGATTCTACTCATTTGACTTGTTACGTAGGATGTTTCCTTCTATTTTTCCTAATCATATACTGTACCTTCTGCATAACCTGGTCATGCCATTCGATTGCTTTATCTTTCGACTCTATCAAGCCTCGTTTTTGATTGGTGGTGTGGTTGTCTAGTAGTGCAATGTCTCAGCTCGATAATTTTTTGATAATTGTTTATCTTTTTACTTTTCTATTTTTTGCGTTATAAAGAAGTTTATAGTACATGGAAAGACAAAATACTGATTTTGATTTCTTGCAAGTTAGCACATGGTCCCTTAGAGGGGGATGAGGCTAAGCCTAATTACATCGATGAACAATGGAAGTTACTAAAAAGGCAATGAGAGGTTTCATTAGGCATCATCAGTTGGATTTTATTTCTTTAGATAAACTATAAGGGTCCCATCCCACTACTCCTTTTGCTCTTCCGATTTCCATCTTTTGGCAATGGAAAACCGTAGCCACAACAACACCGATATAAATTAAGGAATCGTTATGCTAGCTGGATCTTATGAAACAATTGATGTCGTCTCATCCATTGATCGTCAGACTTTCAGGATTATATGTCACAACCGCACTTCCATTCACTCACGGAACACTTCTTGGATATGTCCTTCCTCAGCACTTCATTTTGAGTAGGGATTAATAGTTCCCCCCGTACAGATTGGAGTACGAAGCCCACCCAAAAATTCGAATAAAATAATCCGTTCTATTTCGCCGGTATCACCAGCTGACTTAGTTCTGATGACTCTCTTCGGAATATGGGGCAATAATAGAGCAAATCTGTCAAACGGTTCTCCACCAAGAGCAGGAACTCTTTTATTATGTATGTTGGATTGATTGGTCAATTTACGACATTTTGTATAGAAATTATGAAAAAATGCAAATAGTTATAATTCGTTATAATTCAAAAATTTATTTATCGATGACCATAAAACTACTCATGTATTATAAGAAGAAATTCGAAAAACCCTCCAACACAAAAGTTATTCATCACATCGAATCTCCAACATTTTATAGTAGAGTAGACGATTTATCACCGTGCATCATTCAAGTTTCACACACAAACATAAATAGAAGCTTCGAAATTCATAAGCATACAATAAGATAAGAAAGACGATCCATCTCCATGCATCATTAAAACTCCAACAACCCTGGCGGCGGTGGTGGCGGCGGCCGCGGCCGCGGCGGCAGCGGTGGTGGTGGCGGCCGCGACCACGGCGGCGGCGGCCACCATGGTGGCCACCACGGCGGCCCCGGCGGCCCTTGCGGCCCCTGCGGCCCCTGCTGCCCCGACAACCCCGGTGGTCCTTGTAGCCCCCGCTCCCCCTGCAACCCCCGTGGCCCCAGCAGCCCCGCCGGGCCCCGCTCCCCCTGCAGCCCCTTGTCCCCTGGGTCCCCCTTGTCCCCTTTGTCCCCCTTCGGCCCCCGCCGCCAGATGCAATTGAAAAGAAAACCACAAAGCATGATGGCAACAATGACTAAACCAACAATAACCCATGTTGGGGTGTTATTGTCATTGGATGATACGGAATTTGGATCGATCCATGCTAATGGTGGAGGAAAGTACTGGAAACTCGGATAAGTTCGTGGATAGTTATTGTTCTCCATCAAGAAAACTCTGTGGAGGTAGTTCAATGTGAGTGGTGAGTCTACAAACATATTATGAAGCATCAATCCAAGAGCCAATTTACCTTTTTATCACGATGAATTGATCGTATGATTTGAGCACGAGATCGAAATGATTCAACACGGAATTCAGCGAGATATAATGTGAGTGGAAGTAGTTCCTTGCACATATACCCTCACAAGAAGAGCCAAGCAAATCGGTGAATGATGTTGCGCCAATGCTTACGCGACCTGCAAAGAAGTGAGAATTTTTGCCCAGTGGAGGTAGCGTTATATATGCCCCGCGACACTCCCTCCCTCCCTCACGGGGTGGGTTTTCTTCTTTATTTATTTGCTGAAAGATAATAATTTTCATTACTAACCAACTAAAGGGGCACCATTAGTTGAAGAGTCCAAACATAGAATTAAAAATAGAGAACAAGGAGAATTAGAAGTCCAATAGCTGGAAAGTGACCTGGCTCGGTGGGTTAGGTAAGCGTTTTAACAAATGTGTAATGATTGAAGCATGTGGTCAAAAAGTTGGGAAATTTTATTCACGTGTCAAAATAGGAAAAATTATTAAAAAAAAAATCATAGATCTATTACAATTGTACCAATTTAATTATAAATATTTTTTAAACTAATTGAGTACTAAATCTTTTATATTTATATCGATTCAATTCATCCGATCAAAATTGGCCACTCAACACTAAAATGAACACAATGCGTTTTACGAGGCACTATCGGCATTTACGTGAATAATTTTTAATAATATTTGAATATTTTTTCGATTTTTATTCCTATTTTTTTTATATTTTATTTTCTTTCTTTATTTTTTCTTTTCTCTTTCTTTCTTTCTTTCTTTTATTTTTTTTTTCCTTTCACTCACTTCTTCGTCTGGCTAGTCGCCAGCGACCACTGGAAATGTAGGTCCAGGAAGAACGGGGCAAGCTTCAACTACTGCTAGGCTCGATCACGTCTTCATGCGTGACGTTCAGGAGGCGGGAATTAGGCCCATTGAAATGATACACGTGTTTGACTAATACGGTCTAAGGGAATAAGATTTTGGTGAAAGGCCAAGAAAAACAATCAGGTATGAAATGAGAAATTATTATATGCTCTACAAAATGTGTGATTGAATATCATCTCAATCATTAATCAGGTAGATCTGAGCCCACGGGATCAATTGTTGAACTGAGTTTCCACATGAGATTTATGGACCATATAGTAAAATTTCATGCAAAATGGGGTTATAGACGTGACCTGAAAAAATAAAATTCACTCTACTATCCAAAATCAAGTCCACAAAAACTTATTTTAGAGCCGACCTGCCAAGGATATAAGAGAGCCATTGTCAATTCGTTTCTATTTCGAGTATTCTAAAAACGTAGGAAAATGTTCTAAGATCCTCCTGAACTTGAACTGTCTTAGATGGACACATCAAAAGGCCACTAATCTCAGTCCTCGTGTTGGCCTATTCTTGTCTACGTCTCTCTCATGGTCATGGGACTCCTGTCCGAACAATAGTAAAAAACAGCCACGTTGCCAGCAAATTAGAACGATGGAATTAAACGCATGAGGCAAATAATGCGACGAGAAAGAAACCGGCGAGGGGACATGACTGGAGGAAAGAAGCACCCATTTTCTCTCTGCTCAACCTCACTTCTCTTTTAGCAGAACAGAGGAAACAGATGGGTGTAAAAGTGGAGAAAACTTGTGAATGTAGTCTGAGCTGCTTGTGGATATATCATGACCAATCTGTTAAGAGTATATATAAACAAGTGTTCCTAGCTAACTTGGTAGTAAAAATGCATAGTTTATTGCATAAAGAAGCTGGAACAGCTCCATATCATCGGTTGTTCAAACAAGTTTAGAGTGACGTCAAAGTCCACTTTTGACCTCCTTACCCTTCTAGCCAAACTTGTCATGCTGGGCAAAGTGACATTACTCTGATCTCAAGCTCAATCACATTGTGACAATAATAAAAAAGCATTGGAAACAAGGCATAGTGTTACTCCTAATATTTACACAAAGCGCGGGAATGATTTAAGATCACGAGACATTTCGAATAAGAGCAATCTTTTTTATTATTACATTTTAATTATTAATGATATTATATTAGAGATTCTTAAGATTTTCTATAGAATATTATTCTATGTTAGGGACAACTATGATATTATTGTTGATTATTTATATCAATTAAGATTTTTTTTATAGAATATCATTCTTTGATTGTACATATCTTAATTGATAAAAAATCACCTTCGATAGTCTCTACAAAGCCTATAAATGGCTGATGTAATCTTCATTATGATATATCAAAATAAACACTATTCCCTTTTTCCACATTTTTATATTTAACTTTTCGCACCTGGTGCACTCCGGTTTTTACAAGATTGAAGACTCCAATACCAAGTTGAGAAATAAGAAAGATATGTAGAAGAAGGTAATTGTCACGTGTGTTACTTTGTTATTTTCGTGGTATCAACTCTTTTTTGGGATTATGCTAGAATTTGGATCCCATTGGTCATGAACCATGAATCTTCTGATGGAACTGGGAAATTTTTGCCTTTAACATCCATCACCGCTGCCTCCCAAAGGCACGTCCACTTTTCTATAAAATTCGCTATGTACTTGTTTGATTGATGAGATTTTTTCTTTTTTGTGGGACGTTCTTCTTATTTTTCTAGGTGTAAATTAATTATGCGTAACCCACCTCGCGGTGGATGAGATGGTTCACACATCGCCCCTCAACCGGCAAGGAAGGGATTCGAAACTTCTTGCCCCTATTGCGCAACTCATCACCCGTGGGAGGTGGGTCCTTTCTGGTCGCCCCAGGTTTACGCTGCTAACTGCTGGTTGTACAACGGTTCCCGGTCACAAAAAAAAAATTAATTCTATGTAGACTCAATTTACAAAGACGGGGGATCTGTGGTCTCTAGTCTCTCTGTAGTGGGATAGGGATATAAAATTATTCGAACCAATAGAGATATAAAATTATCGAATCACTTTTGCCTGTTCTCACTTTGCGGAACGGCGCTTTAAATTTCTTTTTCCGATCAATAAGCAAAAGTGGTACCACCCTCTTCCTGTGTTCCCCAAAATGACCCTGGTGACGTCACTTGGCCTCAGCACCGCTTCGTCATGCGCCAAGGTCACTGATGTCCATCTACCTTGCGTAAAGGTATTAGCGAATATTCTCAATTTTGCTCCTTGTCCTCGACCAAGAGAGCAGCTCCAGGCCCACTTTTTTTTTTTTTTTGGGTCGAACTCCAGGCCCACTTGACAGCGCATGAACAGAAAGCAGTGAACCGACCAAAAAAAAGAAACAGAAAGCAGTGGAGACGACGATTGGCTCGTAGGAAGAGAAAAGTTTCGCATGCAGTCCAAAGGAGTGCGACGCGTGCGACGCGAGCTTGATTATCGAGAATCTCACAAATTAAAAAAAAAAAAAGAAAAAAAAAAAAGAAAAGGAAATATACTAATAGAAATCTCGAATCATACTCCTCGTGATACTAATTCCTCAAATTTTTTTCCATTTATGTGGTAAAAAATCCTAAAATTTTATTTGTGTAATTTATCACAATTTCGCTCAAGATCGCCATTAAAAATTTGCATTGATCTGATGTAACATCATCAATATTTTTCGAGAAAAAGTGACACTAATGTGGCACCATGTGAGCACCACATCAAAACAAAGATTAAAAAGAAAATGGAGAACTAAAAAAACCAACCAAAACAAAAATAGAAAATTCGAACTGGAGGAGAGAGAGAGAGAGAGAGAGATTGCTGACGGTCAGGGGTGTTGAAGGGGCTCCACCACCATTCCAACTTCGCTGGTGAGAGCTGCCGGCCTCTTCGGGCCATCGGTGAGGGTCAGCCAGCGCTTGCATGGATACCTTGACGCTCGTTGTCTATGGTTGAAGCAGATGAAAAAGTTGGCGCAGGACAGGGGAGAGCAATATGTGCTGATGTCGAACAGAAAAACCGGTTTCTTACAACTCAAACATGCTTTCAATTTGTGAAGAACGTAGTATTTCTCTTTAGAACGAGTAGATACAACTCCACTGCAAGGGCATGTAGCATCACGTTCGATACAGTGCCCTCAGACGCCACACCCCACAACTCCCGCCTCCACTGCCCTTGCCGTCCTACCGGCCCCCTCACCGTTCCGTTGCCCGCCCACCCCCTCTTTGGTCAAAGGCAACCCCGATGATACTCGTCTCTCCCTCTTGGTTCTTTGTTTTCTGTATCTCTACAACTTGTTTCTTTGTTCTCTATTCTCCACGGCCGTTGAGCTCAAGGACCATGAACTCTGCTGTAGTGTCGTGCTCAAGCAGCATCTCAGGCAAGCTCTGACATGCCACTCGAATTCGATGCCATCACGGCTTCAAGGTCAATCTTGGATCTAGATATTAGATGAAAATGTGATTTATTATTGAAATATTTTAACATTGCGTGTCAGGCCACCCTCGTGGCAAGGAGCTCAAACTTAAATCTAGGGGATGAGCTTTGCCGCACATTGAGCCCAACCTTAGATTTGCGATCAAGCTCTGCCACGCTGTCGAGCTCAAAGAGTGCAAAGAGGCCCGGACGAAGGGAAGATGAAGACGTGGGGTGCCGGGGACTAGCTGTGGAGGCTGTTATCTGATTTGAGCACGTCCAGTACTGGGCAAGGTGTCTACAATTGGGTAACGATAATCGTGTGAGAGTCGGCCAACCCTCGTTGAGGGCCCATGGGGTCCGACAGCCCTTGCCAGCAAAGCCGAAACGGGCGGCGACGTCCTTTAGACAACCCCGACCATCTGTAATCTCTCTGTCCTCTGGTTCGAATTTTCATTTTTTCTTCGGATAGCTTTCTTTGTTTTTCTTTCTCTTTTCAATCTTCTTCTGATGTGGCGCTCACATTGCGCCACACCAGCGCCATTAGTCCTCAACAAAAACTTAATAATAGGAGTCAAATTTTTAAAAGGCAATCTTAGGACAAAATTGTGATGAAGGACATAAGCATTATATGGGTAGAGGTTTGATGTTTTTAGAGACGGGATAAAAAAAAAAGCTTGAACTACTGTGAAAATAACAGCTTGTAGTGAGTTATAAATTTTTTAGGGAGTATATTCTATGACAATTATAATTATTTGTTATTTGATTTTTGTGGTCCAAAACATACTATTGCATTGAGTTCTTTTACTTGTGAATAGGGAATGGGAAAAAGACTTGTTGCATGATAAATTGTTATGTTATTATCATGTTTCCAACTCTCTTGTTTCTCAATCATCCCTTCTTAAGTAAATCCTCACTTTAAAAAAAAAATTTGACAAGTTGAGAGGGGGGTTGATCTCAGTTCCGGTTGCCTCTTTGGTTCTCTCAGTCCAAACAGCACTCTCTTCAGCCTTGTGCACCTCCAAGAACTTAATCTAGCTAAGAACCACTTCAATTTCTCCGAAATCCCATCCTTGCTTGCCCGTTTGACAAAGTTGAAGTACCTCAACTTCTCAAAATCTTTCTTCTCGGGGCAAATCCCACGAGAGATATCCATGCTCTCAGACTTGAGGTCTCTTGATTTGTCCGTGGACAATGTCTCGTCTGTTGAACATCCGTCGGAATTGAGCGGTCCTGTTTTCAGGAGCCTAATTCAGAACCTGAGTAAACTAGAGGAACTTCACCTTGGTTGGCTCACCATAAATTCTGCGATTCCTCATCTAACGGCAAACTTGTCTTCTTTGAGATCACTCCTTCTGACAGATTGTGGGTTACATGGGCATCTCCCGGAGAGGGTTTTTCATCTGCCGAATTTGCAATTTCTCGATGCCCGGTATAACCAGGACCTCACAGGCCATTTCCCTGAATTCCCTAGCGGAAGTCCACTCCGGTCTTTGAGGCTAACAGGAACTAATCTTTCAGGCCAGTTGCCGGGCTCCATTGGAGCTCTGAACCTTTTAGGTGAGCTATCCATCAAAGATTGCCATTTCTCGGGCTCTGTTCCTTCTTCGATTACCAATCTCACTCAGCTGGTGGTCCTAGACCTCTCAAACAATACCCTGAGTGGCCGAATCCCTTCTTTGGAAAACCTCACCAAGCTCACTTATTTGACCCTTGACACCAATAACTTTACCAGTGGGAGCTTCCAATGGATAGGGAGACTATCCAGACTAACTACTTTGGATCTCAGTGCTATCGCCCTAAATGGCGAAATTCCATCTTCTTTTGCAAATCTAAGCCAAATTTCTTACTTAGGCCTAGGCTTCTGTCATTTACGGGGTCACATTCCGCCATGGCTGATGAATTTGACACACTTGACCGGGTTGCAGCTCTTGTACAATGATTTGGAAGGTCCAATCCCAACCTCGCTTTCCAGACTTGTAAATCTCAGGTATCTTAACCTTTACTCGAATATGTTGAATGGAACGCTGTCCTTAGACACACTAGCTTGCCTCAAACAACTGAGAATCCGACCCATGCAAGAACACGGGAGCCAGTTTAGCTATCAAGTCTCAAATAGCTATCAAGTCGAATTCCGTCCTTTTCAAGATAGAGAGTCGAAAAGCCACCGTTACTTAAAATGATTTATTAAATCGCTTCAATTCTCCCCACATGATAGCAGTTATAAGAATATGTTCCAATCTTTGTGAATTCATCACCTTTGGGTATATGAACCACTAAGATCAATCACTCCTCCATCATACCATCATGTATCCCTCCATGAACTAATACACAATCACTTCCTTTGGGAGTATAACTATGCATCAGACTAGGAGGCATCCCAATCAATATACGAGACCAAAATTTCTTAAATCCAATCAAGCGTGCCACTTTGGCGGTCACTACTTAATTAAATCATTGAAACTCTCTCATACTAGGGATATAAAACCTTACTACTCACATACACCATATATATATATGTGTGTGATTTTAACTTTAGTGATTGGGGCAGTAAATTACCAAAATCACATATCATGCTAATTACACTCCTTTATTCATCCAGGAAAATCACTGATCATAGCAACACAAGAAACTTCTCATAACATAAAAGCAAGCATCTCTTGTGTACCCCGATTACAGATTACCAGAACAACATAAAAAGAATGCTGATCTAGAAGATCTATCGAAAGTTAACATCAATACCAATACAGGGTACCACAGATCGACAAGCCTGACAGCTAATCCACCATCGCTCATGAGTTTCATAAGGCAAAACATGACTCCAAGTCAACAGCTGATTTATTAGCCAACTTTAAGTAACAACTTATCATTGCATCAACCAGTGGCCTATAAATTGAGTCAAACCACATAACTAAATATCTAAACCATAACAGTGGATACTATTGCTCTGCGTAAATGTTGTCATACTTCTTAACCATAAAAAAATGTTCAACTTGATGGACATTAACAAGTGACCAGATGAGTTTAGGTACAACGTGCAATAATTTAACTGACATGCATTACCCACACTCAGCAGATATGTTAATTAGTACAATTAGTTTGGTCACAGGTTCTTAAGATGTCCATCATTCAAAGATTACCAGCGTGTAAAGGAGTATGCATGAGCAACAAAAGTTTCATGACTTTTACAGTTTCTCATTACCTCAATACATAATTCAAATATTATCCCATAATGGTTGTATCTCATTAAGCCAGCTTTAGTACACAATAAAGTTTAATTTTTTATTAATGAATCACACCTTTATAATGTTTATGTGATAACATACCTGTAACCCAACACTTGTATTTCCAAAATCACAAAAAATAGAAGAAAAATATGCAAAAATTCACGTATTTAGGGCTTTGTATGTATTTTCACATCCATAAAATCATCAAACATGTAAAATAAATACACCACAATATAGAGGATGGCCATACGAATCCAACACCGCCAGCCACGCGCCGAATAGAGGCTCCACGTGCCCGCACGTGCTGCCTGAGTGTGCGGCGCGTGGAGTTCACGCGCATGGCAAAGAGATCGGTCAAAACCGGTCCGACCGGTTCCCAACTCGACTGTCCAGTCCAACCTCCCGGTCCGACCGGTTGACCGCTCCGGTCAACAGTTGATTGGGTCGGGTCGGTCAACGAGTCGGGTCCTCATATCGGGTCGAGTCCAGCCTATGTCGATGACGTCATCGTGACGTCAGCTCCTGCGTGCGTCACATGCGCAAGCCACGCCCCGCACGTGGCGGCACGTGAGGGCGCGTGATCACGCGTGGGGCGCGTCTTCGATGCCTAGGCGGCGCGTGGCCGCTTGTGGGGGCACGTGGGGCCTCTTCCGGCGACGCGCCGCCCATGGTTCTACTCGTCTCGATGAGCCTAGTCCAAATTTGTGATTTTATTTTATTTTTATTGAATAAAAAATCTCGAAAATCACAAATTATGGCAAAAAGTTTATGCGTTCGAGTTCTAGGGTTATGGTTGCTCTGATACCACATGTTGGATGCTAAACTCGCAACCCCAAGATCTCCATAACCAGAACAAGAACATGCATAATTAAGTAGAAAGATTAACGCACTTGATTTGGAATCCATCATTCTTGAAGCGGAAGCGAAAACCAATGTTCCACGCGCAAGTCATTCTCCTCTATTGCCCTCCGTATCACTGACTCAATGAGACGGCCACCTCACCCTTTAGCGCTAGGTTAACACTCCTTATGTGAGGATACATGTGAGAAATTAGGGTTAGAGGAGAGACTTGAGTACTATTTATAGAGTTTCCAACCAAGCCCCCTCATTACGGGCTAGGCTCAACTCGGCCCACACTACCAGCCCCATATTAGACTAATTAAGAAACATTCTATCTCACCTTAGACCAACCCCATAAAACAGTAACCGTGAAACGGTAAATTACAATATCAATTAATGTAGTCCACATTAGGAAAACTCTTACAAATTGTCACGACCAATTTTTCGAGTGTGAACCACCTATGATTTGGCTAATGAATTACTAAGCCTGGACTTAACTCGGGCTCTCCCAAGCCCATACCAATTTGCGACTTAGGTTCAAGTTCTTAACATGCAAATGATTTTTATCTAGGAGTCTCCACTAATCTATTTTTTGGTGGGTCGATTAGAAACCCAAGTAAAGTAATTGGAGTTTTACTTTACTCCTACGAACTAGAGATTATAGGTATGGGGACTTGGTTACATTAGATTTCTCTAATGCCCTTTCGGTATCATTCTTTTATTTTTCAAAAATGCTTTTGCAGGCAGCTTAAATTGATTTTAAATCTATTTCCCTAACATGTGAGGCAATCATGCGGGTGCGCAAACCACCAATTTAACACCTAGATAAACAATGAATAAATTGCAAGACTTACCTCAAGGCAACGAAAGCATCCGCAATGTTAAATCAAAATTCACATCAACAACCCTAGATATGATTTCTAATTAACACGCAATTTTTTTTTTCACTTAATTAATTGAAATCATGCAATATGCAATGCAATATTAATTAAATGACCTAATTCTAATGACATGCACATGACATTTTTATTTTTTCTTTATTTTCCTTAAAAGAATGCAATTTATCATAGAAAATAAAACTAATTTATTCTAAGACATTTTTTTGTATTTTTTTATGAAATTCGAAATTAGGTAAAATGTGAAAATTACCTAGCTAGATTAAGTTCCTATTCAATTTATATTAGGAATTAGGTTAAGTCAAATCCTAATTTAAACTAAAATATTATCTCAACCCAAGTAGTCCTAAAATGCAATCTATTTAAGAAAATACCTAAACTTATAATAAATCAAAAAAACTATCTAAAATTAAACTAAGTACAATTTTACCCTAATATGCAATGATGTGCAAAATATGCCCTAATTCTACATGACATGAATGATGACTTTTTGTTGTTTTTCCTTTTTTCATTTTTTGTAATTTCGAAATTAATAATTGCCAAATAATTAAACATGCAATCCAAAAAAAAAAGGAACTAGCAACCTAAATTAATTGATTTTTTTGAAAATTCAAAATAAAATTCCTATTCTAAACATGTAAACCCTAAAACAAAAAATAAACCTAATTCTAACCTACATTTTTATATTTTTTTAAAGAAAATTAACTTAAGTGACACAACAGCAAATCAAGCAACATTGATACCCAAATTGACGAACCATATCTCGCGCATGGGATCGGGTTGGCCAATTTCACATAAATCACGAATCAGATCTCGGGTAGGAGATTGGATTAACGATTTTTTTTAAGTAATTGCAAGTCGGATTTCGGGCGCGAAAATCGGATTGACAATCACTAATTTCAAGGCAATTTCATATTGTGCAATTTCAATTTTGCATAAAATGGATAGTTACACTAAAAGCAAATAATATTAAATATCAACAATAATAAAAATAGCAAAAGATAAATAAATAAAAGAAAAGAAAAGCAAAATTTACCTAAATTAATTTTTGGCTTTTTTTTTTTTTTTTTTTAAAGAAAAGAAAAGGAAAGAGGGGCTGGTGGTCGGTCCCAAGGGGGGTTCGCCGGCTAGGGTTCAGCCCGAGCTCCGGGCGGCACGACAGCGGCGCGGCACTGAGGGCTTTGGGATCGGCACGGGGCGGCGCGGCAAGATCGGCGGACGGCATCGCGAGCGGCATGACGAGACCGGGACGGCGTCGAGCTGTGGACGTCAGGGCGGCGTGGCGGTCAGTGCGACGAGATCTTGGCTGCAGTGGCGAGCGGGACGGCGACTTGGGGGGATCGGGTCGCGGCTGCTGCAGTGGCGGCTCTGGGGGATAGGGCAACGCGGCGTCGCGGGGAAGGGCGGCTCGGCGGCGATGGGTGGAGCAACGTCGAAGCAGGGGCGCTCGGGTCGCGGGTAGATTGGGCGAAAGGTGGCAGAAGCCCGGCTCGGATCTGGATCTAGTTGGGGCGTAGCAGCATCGGGGTGGCGTCAGATCTAGGAGTCGAGGCAGAGGCGGCGCCGGGGCGGCACGGATCTAGATTCGGCAAGGGTAGAGCTTAGGCGCGGGGCGCGGCGTTGTGGCTGTGGCGCACAGAGACGGCTTTGCGGGCTGCAGGCGAGCGTAGCGAGGCTCGATGTCGGGGCGACGCGAGTCGTTGGGGCTTGCGGACGGAGACCAGCGGCTGCGTCGGCGCGGGGAAGGCAGCTCGGCTATGGCACAGCTCGAGACGGCGACGGCACTGCTCGCGATGACCCCCCCACCCCCCACGAAGAAGATGAATAGTCGCACGTGGGGGGGCGCTTTCCTTTTTTCTTTTACTTTTTTTCTCTCTCCTCACTTACTTTTCACTTTTTGTCCTTTTGTGTTTTTTTTCTTACCCAACGGAAAGAACCCCCTAATTCTCTTGCACACGAGGTATTATATAGGTATAAAAAATGTATCTTTGCGGTATATATTTTTTCCTTTTTGTTCGCGCATGATACCCCTAAATATATCGTTGAAATATACCCACCTCGCGCAATATTCCCTTTTTTATTTTTCACATATTCTATCCAAAAAATTCCCTTTTTGTGCAAAATAGTATATGTGAAAAATCTTAATGGAATATGTAAAAAATCTTCCCTTCACCGACGGTCTAAAATAAAATAAAACAAAATGAAAATAAAATGTTTCTAAACTATATGCCATGTGTTTTTTTTTTTAATAAAAATTAACCCCAAAAATTATGCAAAAATTTAGGTGTCAACACAAATAATTTATGCAAGAAAAAGTTCATAGGTCACTCAAATAAATATTTGTAATTTCATATAGTAGTCGATAAATTTAAAGCAATGGCAAGAAAAGTCAACAAAACGATGTAACAGATAAGGAAAAAAAATTGGTCTAAGATAAGAGAATTTGGTAATATGAAAAACAACTTATCGACTACTAACTCAAATAAGATTTGGTAATGCAAAATTAGCCAGTAACTTAATTGAAGAAAAGTTGGTAATAACTTTAAGGTTGGTATTTCTAACTAGTTGGTAAGTAAGATGAATAAAAGTTGATAACTCCATATAAAAGTTGGCATATTTGCACACGAGGTATTATATAAATAAACATTGGGAGCAACTCAAATTAGGGTTGATAATCGATAGAAAGTCAAACAATCACATGGATAAAAGTCGATAAATTCATATAAAGATTGATATGTATAAGGTGTTCGTAAGAAAGACAAACAAAAGTTGATAAATTTAAAAATTAAATAAACTTTGGTAAGTAACTCAAATAAAAGCTCAAAACATGAAAATGAGTAAGTAATTTAAATGGAAGAAAGTTTGTGAGTCCTTGGAATTAAAAATGCAAATTAATATAAGCCTTCGTAACTTTAAGGCATTGCTAAGGAAGAGAAATAAAAATTAATAGAAAAATAAAAAAAATGGCAATTTACAAATGATTTATGAGTGGAATTGATCAGAATAAGTATATTAAAGATCATCAAAATGTTTATGATTGAATTGACCAAATTGAAAATTTTTAAATTGGAGTGGTCACCGTACGATAAATTTATAACTTTTTAAACAATTATCCCAAGGTATATTATACGAGTTCATTACAACAACCTAATTTCGCAACGGTATAGGTTTTTTATGGTACTGTCATATCCTACTTTTATGTGATTATAATAAATCTTGTCGGCTTTTCAATCCGTAGCCCAATTTCTAAACAAAGGGGACCAAAGCTCACGTGTTGGGTGGCCTTATAACATTTTTAAGGATGCGAACGGGGAGGTTGCATTCCGACAGCGATCACTTGCATGCTGCCGAACACCAAAAATGAAGTAGAAAAACGACCAATCGGAAAAGGAGATCGAAAGTCAACGAGGGCCAAAATGCCGGGAAAAGTGGAGTAGATAGATGATTTTATAAATAAATGACCGGCCAAAACCCTCAACTCGTGTGGTTAATGTGCTAGTTTCATTTAGATATGCCATAAATACATTTATTTAATACTATAAGATTCCAGAGCCGTCTTCAGATGCTTTACCATATTCAGCAAAGGCCTTTGAAAATTCCAGAACTGATATTTATAAATCATTTTAACTTGTTTATTTTTTTTTTAAAACATTCTTTCGATCAAAAACAATATTTGGTTACCGAAAATAGTAAATGTTTATCTATTTTCAGCTCGCTAAACAATGTTTGTCATGTCCAGATGTTATTATACCTTTTATTTGTGTTAGTCCATGATATCTTTCGTCATAATGAAAATAAAAGTCAATTAGTTAGAATTAACTAAAGTAGCACATTTATTTCTATATAACATTCAAAGAACTACTCTAGATATTCGAACGATATCCTCATCGTTTATCATCACACACAAGAAAGTTTTTAATTATTGAAGGACAAAAAAAAATTTCAAAGATGCCGATAGCTCTTAAAAGACGGAGGATACCCTCATTTTTTGCGTTTAAGAATAGAAAAAACTGATTACATAAACCTAACCAAATGACTTTTAGGAAGTGCAAATGGTATGTATTCCATCAAACGGCTACAAAGCATATGCCATACGCCCTAGTAGGTTCCATGTGCAAAAGCCTTTTTGTTAGGTCGCTACGTGACAAATTAAGATGTGTATTTTTTTGTAAGTAATGAATTTAGAGATGCCCACAGAAGTAACCATGATTTTGAAGCAACTCGCAAGCATATCTGGCGTTAGAATTGAATCTTGACATGTGTGTATACATATATATATAGACAGAGAATGGTGATAGTGATTGCAAATGGTCTATGGAATTGATTTCCTAAATGATATACTATGTGTAAGTGGGCATTCAAGATGAGTATGTTTGTATTTAAGCACTATGAGAAATTTACAAAATCACTCCATAATCGTAAACTAACTTTGCATAAGTCAAGTGTGTCAAGCATTTGTTTCATAGCTAAAAAGAGGGGTTCGATGAATAGCACTGTTTCGTTGGTTTTGGATCCCGCAACGAAATATCTTACATCAAGTGTTATATTTTGGTTTTTATTAAAGGGGACCTAGGCTCTATGCTAGTATTGGACAGAGAATGTCAAATACTAATGGAGATATATAATATATAGTCTCAAACCTAATGGAGTCGATCAATACAAGCTTGGAATCAATGATGATCGGCGTCGAAATCTAATCAGTAGCTTGATTCAAACACACTTCAACACGCTAATGAGACCCCATTAAAATCAACGTGGTTTGTACAACATCGAAGCTAATTCGACAATGCTAGACATTGAAAATAATATCAAGAAGGCACTGCTCCGAATTGGGTTCGAGGACACAACGTCAAAACCTAATCAATGATGTTGGACAGTGGAAACAATACTTGGTAGGTACTGCTCCTAGATATATGTGAGGACACGACGTCGAAACCAAATCGACAATGCTGGATGGTGGAAACAACACCTAGTAGGTACTACTCCTAAATAGATATGAGGAAACAACATTGAATTTTAATTGACGACGTTGGATGGTGGACTCAACACTTAGTAGGTACTACTTCTAGATGGATATGAGGACACAACATCGGAATCTAATCGATGATAGCACTGCGTAGAATATAGGCACTCGCAAGAATTAAGTCTACGAAAGGAATCTGAAGCTGTAACTAAACTAAGCTAGGCTTAGATAACTAAAAGGATAAGATGATGGATTTTCGTGTGTTGTTCCCCGGGGGGGAGGGGAGTCCCTTCGTTGGATTATTTGTGGTTTTTATAGCCCAATCTAGTAACCATTGGTGGTTGGTTGAATCCTCCTTGAAAGTTGCTCCACTTTCTCTGCTTAACCACTTTATCCATATCTTGTTGTCTTCTGACTTGTTCGACGTGCTCACATGACTTGTCCAGCAAGTATTAGCTGCTCATTTTATTTTGCGTGCCCTTTTAAGTACCAACCATTCCTGCCTAAATCTTGATGCCAATTCTAATTGAATTTTACGTCTTCAGTAGTATGTCTTGACCTTGACATGTGGCAATTAATTATTTATCATCGAATCATATATCTCCACTTGAAGGCCCATCGAAATCCAGTCCAATGGCTCTTGACTAACCTGGGTTGGGTTAATGTTAATCACAACCTGCACGTGACAACTGTTGGATATTTCAGCAGTTTTGAAATATTTACAATAATAGCTTCGATAAAAGTTATGACCGCATTGAAGACCATCTTTATTTTTAACGGTCACATAACAGCTTCTTAACGGTCATATAACGGCTTTTTAGTCGTTTTGTAATGTTTAATTTATTTCTCAAATAAATCATCAACTATTTTACAATGGCTCTTTTAACGGCTCTATTTTGTCTGAATATAAAAATAAGATCTCATGAGATACAATATGTATTCATATCTTTCCTTTTCTTTTTGTTGGGTTATACACAAAAAGTTGTTCTGTTTCCTTCTAATATTCAGTGCGGAGTATAGAGGAAGGTCTGTTGTATCTTGGGAGGATAGCCGCTGAAGCCTTACGCACCGAGTTACGTACTCCGAGAGGCGGAATTATCCTTAAGGACAGTGTTTGCACACCTCAGACATTTCCTTTTATTTTCTAATCTTTTGTAATGTATTTCCAATATATTATTATCATTTTATATATCTTTATATTTTTCCAACAACAACGAGGGTGATTTTGAATGTCTATGATTGTCTATATCCCCTGTGACCAGCACGTGACAATAAGGATAATTTTGGGTGTCAACAAGCACGAAATAAGGTTTTGATATTGATGGTGGATTCATGAAAGAACCAGCCCTTCAGGGCACTCTGTTAGCCTAGTCGAGAAAATTTCTAACTTGTTGAATGGAGCCTTATAAAAGAAGTCTGGCATGTCATTCCGCCTTCCAAGTTTGGAGCCCCTCCTTTTCTATCAATAGAATAGCGAAAGACGCGATCTAGGAATTATTACATAAGTTCATTCTCATAGTTTTGCTGAGTTTAATCATTAAAAAAAATTTAAACTGTTTCTCTCCTTTCCAACTAATTGGTAATAAATTATTTGAGCTTTTTTGTTTTATTTGGGCGGCAAATTATTTGAGTTTGACAAGACTTCTTCTTTGGGGCCAATAGACATGTTTCATGCTGTGCAATTTGAACTTGTAGCCGCGCTCAAAAGTCAACACCTTATATGTCCTATTTCTCCCTTATAAATACTGCACTCCAAGCTGAGAAGAAAATATCATTTGCCCAACGAAGCCTTCTTCTTCTTTGCATCCCTTTTGTATGCCACTAACAATGGAGATCGGTCCAAGAATGGTGGCTATTGTTGTTATAGTCATGAGCTTCGTTGTCTTCCTAGGCATCGTTTCTGCTGATCCCGACATGCTCCAAGATGTCTGTGTCGCCGATCTCGCTTCCAGTAAGAGCATATAAGCTTTGTCTACGTGTGCTTCTTATAATCTTCTTCTTAAACTACTCGCGACTCCAAACGAGTATCGATAAACCCTAGACATTAAGGGTGCGTTTGGTAACATTTCCGTTCCGAGGAACAATTGCTTTTTTAGAAATAGTTTTTTTCTATTTCTATTTCCTAAAACAATTTCTGAATAAAATAACGTGCTTAGTAACTATAAAAAAAAAATTATATTCCTAGAATAGAAAAGAAGAATATGAATGCGTTTGGTCCGACCTATAAATTTTTTCATGTCATAGAATTTCTTTTAATATTTAAATACTTTTTTTCTTTTTCCTTTTTCTTTTCTTTTCTTTTTTCCTCTCTTCGTTCTCCTCCTCTAGTCGATGGCCGGCAGCTGGCGATCGGCGATTGATGATGGTGGCAGTGATGAGTCTCCACCCACTAATTAGAAAAGGAAGAAGAGAAAAAGGGAAAAAAAATAAAATGACTTATTTCTAGAAATTATTCCCGCGATAAATAAACTCTTTTTTTCTGCTTCTTGTTTCTACTCCAAATCCATTCCCTGACCACTTTTCCATTCCATGGAATAGAAAAATTAATCAACGTTATCAAATGGATTTCTCTTCTTTTTTATGTTGGGGAACAAAAGAACAAAAAAACAGAAAAGCTGGAGTGTTACCATGCATACCCTAATTCTATCATGTACAAGGCTTGTATTCTCTTATACTTCTCCATGACGAGAACTTTATATTTGCACTCTTTCTAGTGTCATTAGCCAAATTGTTTCTGAAGTTAGTATAGGGCTCGTAAGTTTCTCTCACAGAACAAATAGCATGCATGTTTAAGGCATTGGTATGATTCATAGTATTGTGATGAACAGAAGTGAAAGTCAATGGATTCCCTTGCAAAGAAACTTTCAACGAAATGGACTTCTTCTGGGATGGGATGGCCAAACCCGGACTCCCCAACAACACCTTAGGCTCTCTGGTGACAAGGGCCAATGTCGAAAAGATCCCAAGCCTCAACACCCTCAGCTTGTCCTTGGCCCGCGGTGACTTTGCTCCTCACGGCCTCATCGCACCCCACACCCACCCACGAGCCTCCAAGATAGTGTTCGTGCTCTATGGAGAGATATACGCCGAATTCATAACCACTGCTAACGTCCTCGTTGCTAAGACCATAAAGGCAGGCGAGATCTTTGTGTTCCCTAGAGGTTTGGTCCACTTCCAAATGAACGTCAAAAACACCCCAGCGGCTGCCATTGCGGCATTCAACAGCCAATTGGCAGGGGCCCCAAACGTCGCGACTGCACTGTTCGCGGCTGAGCCCACGGTGCCGAATGATGTGTTGGCCAAGGCATTCCAAATTGATGCTAAGGAGGTTGAGATGATCAAGGCTAAGCTTGCCCCCAAGAGCTAGTCTCCTTATAAAACTACAGACGCTTCAATTCAATTTTGATTTTACCCTCAAATAGAATCAAATTTGACACATTGCAATCTCCATTCTACTCCTCTGGGAATTATTACCTTCGTTGGTCACAAAAACCCCATGTTTGTAATCTTTATGTACCCTTTTTATGGAATAAAGAGGTTTTCGACCGCCAAAAAAGGTTGGAAGATATTACCACTTTGAGTTACTGAAGTCGACTTTAGGGCGTCCTTTGAAAATTTTTGTATGATCTATCTAATACGTTAATAAATTACCTGCTCCAACCTATCTAACTGATCAAACAAAATAAAACTTGGCTTTCTCCTCTCCATCCTGTCCTTGAACAAGATCTGGGGAATTAGCAAACTTAAATTAGCTGTGTATATGGAAAGATGCAACTCTAATGAGGCATAAAACATATTATCATAGTGGCAAATCACAATCAGAAATCCCGAACTAGTGCACCTTTAACAAATTTACCTTCCGTTGGTTTCCGTTAAATTTTACTATCAAATTGCTGAGTCAGATGACGTATGATAGTTGACTGATGTATCAGTTTGGGATTTTACTCTTTGTTTGTCATAGTTGTACTAGTTTTCTGATTTTCTATAATATTAATCCAATTTAACGAGGGGTATATTTGTCATAAATGTACAAATTTGAGATTTTTGGTGGTCAAAAAATCAGTTTATGGGTAAATTTTTCACAAGTGCATCAGTTTGAATTTTTTTAATGGTTATTTGAGGTAAATTTGTCACAAGTATACTAATTTGGGCTTTTCGTTGTCAAAAAATTAATTTGAGATAACTTTATCATAGATGTACCGGTTTTGGGTTTTCGTAGTATTAACCCATAATAGAAATACTTTTGTTTTGACCACACAACTTACTAACCGACATTGCTAGGTCAAACCACCTAACACGAGTGTTGATTATATATTACCACATGAATTTTATTTATGTGTAGCTTATTTTATTAATTAGATAAATTTCACTTAATAAAGGCATTCACTTAATTTTAAAGAGAAAACAGTAGTATAAAAATACAACTTAGTCTATTTGCAAGCTCACGGTTTATATTTTATTCCAATAATTCAATTTTTAAATAAAATGAAATAGAAGAACAATTATAGATGTCTCAAACGTAAACTTATAATAGTGATAGTTAAGAATCCTGTTACTTTTTCCGATATTAACAACCCTATCACTTCAGTTTACATTAATAATCAATAATTACAAAAGATCAGACATATGATTATTTCTAATGTGAGTATCCATTATATTAATTTATTTATTGCATGCGTTCGAAATTCATTATGCTTAAACTTTATATAGATGAATATATGAGATGAAGAAAATAAACTGAATGTTCACCAACGCACCCTAAATCAAATCTACCAAAACTATGTTTGGTAAAAAAAAGATTCTGAGGTGAAGAGAAATATAGGGTGAAGAAAATAAAGTTATTTGGAAATGTATGGAAAATGAAAGCTGAGAAAATAAGATAAATGACTATTTTTTGTTTGAAAAGAGTGGAAAAATTAAGGTGAAGAAAGTGACGATGAGTAAAAAGACATTATTATTATTATCCATTAGAAGAAAAATGAATAGAAAAATGGAAATATCACGAAAAAGAAGGGTAGTGGGACCTAGAGAATTGCAAGCTAGGTCGGTGTTGTAGCCAATTTTCGGCTAGGCCCGAACTTTCAGGCCTGGAATTTTCGAGCCCGAAAGAAAGCTTGGACCCAAAATGGACCATCTAGCCCATCCACATTTATGCCAGGCTTTTGGGGTTCGGGTTGGGCTAGGCCCAAAAGGTAGTGAATTTAGATAAAATTGAAATTATTTTTTTTGTCAGAAAATTAATGTTTTCACTTGTGAAATTTTATGGTTTTCATATATGATTAGAAAAATCTCTAATGAAATTCTAGAACTATAAGAACATAAAAGAACAATTGAGCTTAGCCATTTTTAGGCTACACGGTAAAAAGGCTAAAAGCGTGGTCCTCCCGAAATATACACAATAAAGCTCAAAAATCCACCCCAGCCTATCTGGGCTAAAAATATTTGGAATGGTTGGCCGGCACCGATTTTCGGACTTTAAATTTCGCCCCAACCAATCTGCGCTTTCATTTTCAACGATTTCATCTACTTCTCCATGATTGATCCAAATCTTGTGTATTGCAAATCTTCAATTAGAAAATGTACATAACCGCAACATTAGATTGAAATATAGTTAAGATCAATTATAGCAAAGATCTAAAATCTAGCAATCATAAAAAATGAGAAGTTGTGCTCCAAATATTGTCTGCTGCTTAAAATGTTCGGATATAATTAAATTTGTCTTGGACTTTAAAAATTATATAAGTAATCTTAGGATTCTTAATAAAGAAAAGGTAATCTCGCAAACAATTTATCAAGGTCAAGTAAGTTTCAAGCTAATTATCCGTCAAATAATGTTGAAATAATTATGTAACTTTACTAGATAACATTTGCGATTAAATTTGAATTAAAGGCAATTTTAGTAAGTTGCTACTCAAAACCTGCTTGCATTCCATTTATAATGAAGGCGTTTGAGGCTGTTTTAATCTTTAAAAAGTCCACCTTTTTTCTGTGAATCTTTGTTGCCGCTTTTTCTAATCCTACCATTGTGGACGCACCATTTTTCACTCATTTGATTTTAACACAATCTTTTTTAATTATTTATGACTTTATTAAAATCTTGAAACATTATATTCTTTATACTTTTATATTTTATATTATTAAAATAATTATATTTTGAAGCTGGGAATGAAATCCCGACCTGAGCCTATTTGGCCCAAAAGTGAGACCAGATCGATCCGGGCTTTCGGGCTCCCGGGGTTTTGTCTCACACCCCTAGTGATGAGAAGAGATCCGGGTTATTTGAAGACCAATAATTTTGTTCAAATTAGTCTATGACATACTAGTAACAACTTACACAACTTTCGGCTTTGTAAGACGTGAACATATAAACCTTTATTTATTAATTTATATGTTTTGAAATGGAGAGGGGTGTAAACGATTTCTATGACATCACAAAAAATATTATGTATCGAAACTTCTGGACTAATCGAGTCAAAGAAATCTCAATCTTCAAGGATAATGTCGCAAAATAGGAGGATCGATCGGTTTATCACAATCAACCGACAATTATCATGAAATCAAATAAGGCCCAACAAGATCAGTCCAATCCAATAAGCCCAACAAGAACATATGATTATGCCCCTAATCCTGCTACGTGGTATGTACTCTACATGCCATCCCATAAAACGCGTCACTTGCTAAAGGAGGAAGCATCACATCCAACTTTGGCCTTGACTTCTTCCTCAACAGAGACCTTCTCTTCGATCTCAGCAAGCTTCATCGCATTCACATTCGCACCAACGCTTGCTTCGGTCTTCACAGCCTCTCCCTTCTTCGGAGTCGCAGTCGCTTCGGTCTTCCGAGTTGTGCCGCACGTCGGGCTCGGCGTAGCTTCCGGAGCAGCAACTTGCTCCTCTCCGTCTTCCCTTCCGTTTGATGTATTTTTCTCCTGCAAGATTTGAACTGTAGATGAGTTTCTGATTTCGCTGAGGCTGTGCGTGATCTTGGAGGATGAAGAAGAGGAGTATTTATAGAGGGTTTTATAAAGCCCGTCAGGCTTCTCTGACAAAATGTGCATGATGGCTTTACCACTCGAGAAAAGGCGACGGACTCTTGCAGTTTCAAAAAGGAGCAATTGAATTAACTTGATCTTGATGAGTGCGCTGAGGGAAAACCAGTTTGATGGGTCCTATTTTAGGTTTTTGAGAACTACAAACAACGAGCAGCACATCTCAGACTTGCTCATTATCATTCGGACGTTTTACATGCCAAATGTTTTGGCCGTTGTTAAAACTCAATTCGACAATTATGTCAGCAACATTCTGAAAAAATTCAATCAACTATAATAATCAGGCAAATACTACAAAAAAAACTTCAAATTATGCGCACCGTGACATAAATACCTCCAAAAAAATTTATGTCACCAAAAACCCCAAATTTGCTCACTATGTAAAAACCTCGAACTTGTACTAGTGTGACCAATATATCCTTGGACGGAATTGAAATAATGGTGTACATGTCACATATGTATAAGTTTGGCCTTTTTTTTGGAACAAAAAAAAAAAAAAAGGCTTTTGATGCTTGTGTCATAACGGGCAAGTTTAGAGCTTTTTACAACACAATAAAAAGTTCGCAGTATTTCACAGTCGTCATATTTTGGGGTTTTTTTTTTATGGGATCAATCTTAATAACTAATGGTAAGTTGATTAAGATTTGAATTCAAATTTAAAACCTTTTTCAAGAATACTTGCGAGAATAATAAGGTAGTTATTTAAATTTATGTCAATCATATGATGTGCAGTGACTAAGTTTTCATTCAGAATTCAAGTTGGGCACCATTTAACCAAAGTTGAATTGTTCTCGACTTCTTTTTCGTGCCCTTTTTTTTTTTTTCTAAATCAGGAGGAGTGCCAGCACTCCAAAGTCCATAGATTTGATAACCAATTCGAATTTTTAGGGCATCTCTGCTTTTCTTTTAATGCTTTTTTCTTTGTCATATCTTTTCTCCCGCTATGTGCAAGGGAAAGTTATCAGTCCCGTTGCCTAACTAAAAGAATAAATTTCCACCAATATGTTCTCGAGAGCTCCATTTGATAATTGATATATAAGGAAGGTGATTGAACTAATACTCTAGTCTAAACTATAGGAAATCGTATTTATTTCTGCATCTCAAAAAATCATTTTCAAATCATTTTAGTAATTTTTTTTATAAGAATATATATGTAGGATGACTTTGTTAAATTTATGACTTAGTAAATGATACATATTTCTAATATTCGTATAATAGTTGATAAACTGTAAGCAATTCGTAAGAAATGTATATTAAAAGGTGGTTAACAGTAGAATGTTTATTTATTTATATAGTATTAACCCTTATAACTAATGGTAAGTCGGTAAGCAAGAGAAATGAAAGTGGTACCTCAATAGAAAATTTAGCGAATTAAAATATAATATAAATGTTAGCTAATAATGTTCGATGCTAAACTCGCAACCCCAAGATCTCCATAACCAGAACAAAAACATGCATAATTAAGTAGAAAGATTAACGCACTTGATTTGGAATTCATCGTTCTTGAAGCGGAAGCGGAAAACCAATGTTCCATGTGCAAGTCCTTCTCCTCTATTGCCCTCCGTATCACTGACTCAATGAGATGGCCACCTCACCCTTTAGCGCTAGGTTAATGCTCCTTATGTGAGAATACATGTGAGAAATTAGGGTTAGAGGAGAGATTTGAATACTATTTATAGAGTTTCCAGCCAGGCCCCCTCATTACGGGCCATGCTCAACTCAGCCTATACTAGCTAGCCCCATATTAAACTAATTAAGAAACATTCTATCTCACCTTAGACCAACTCCGTAAAACGGTAATTGTGAAACGGTAAATTACAATATCAATTAATGTAGTCCACATTAGGAAAATTCTTACATTCTCCCATTTAAACTATATTAATTGAAATTGTACTGTATGTGCGCACTTTGGTCTAGAGATAATTCTTAATAGTCAATCCTATCCCATAAAGTCTCAAACACCGAATCATGGCGGTAACTGCATGTATTCACACAGAGCCTTCCATGGTCACAAGTGCTTTCGACTTTATTGATATGGATTCAATATGGTAGTGTGCAAATGGATAACATCTCTCATAGAGAGATCCCATTTGTCAGTCATTTTTCTCTTACCTTAAGCGTCACAAAAAACTTGTGCCATTAGAGAATGTCTTTATGGTTCCAATGAACCCACATATGCTTTGTCCTTACAGTTAACATTTCTTTATGTATAACGAGGCATATGGACAAGGCTAATAGCCGGATGCCCCTAGCCTTCACTCAAGATGTATACAATACCTTGAGGCTTTATCAATATATATTCAACATAATAACAACACATTCAAAAATATTTTATTGAATGCAAAAGTTGATACATATCAAACTGTTATTGTATGTAACGAACATAGATGTAAACTTTATCAGAGCAAAACCAAAATAGCTCCCGCTAAACAACAGCATCTCATGATACTCCTAAGCCCATGCTAATGACATGTCGCTCAAATACACATGGGCGTAGGCCTTTAGTTAGTAGATCTACAACCATATCATCTGTGGAAATATGTTATATTATAACGTCACCTTTCTGTACCGTTTCTTTATGGTCAAAATTTTTGACTGCCATATATTTAGACCCCTTGAGACCTCTGTTGTATAATACAAATTTATTGTCTCAATACAACCGTATGGGTCAATCCATAAAGTTAAAAACGGTCAACTCCTTCATGAGGTTCTGGAGCCTGATAGCCTAGGTAACAGTCTAAAAGAATGTTACAAACTCTACTTACATAGTAGACATAGAACTTTATTTACTGCACCTCCTACTAACATAAATATGTATTCTGTTATTGATATTATGTCATCCTAACAGCCAGCAAAGTTTACATCTAAATATCCTACTAGCTACAAGAATTGAACATATCTATATATTATCATATGATCTCTTGTCCTCTTTAAGTACTTTAAAATCTTCTTAGCAACAACCTAGTAATCACATCCTGGATTTGACTGATGTCTGCCTAGAAGTCTCGTCGCAAAGACGATATTTAGTCTAGTGCAAATTCGAGCATACATTATACTTTTAAGTGCACTGACACAAGGTACACCATTTAACTAGATTTTCTCAATATTTAAATAAGGAAAATGTAATGGATTTGGTCCATCACCCTTAACAACAGGAGCAATTCCTAGCTTGCAATGATGTATATATAATATTTCCAAAATACAATCAGCAAATGTCCTTTGAGATAAATCTAATAAAATATGGCTAGAATAATTCTTACGGACCTCAGTGCAAAGAACAAGAGATGCCTCAAGGTCACTCCTTGTAAACGAAATATCATGTTCAAAAAGAGTACAAGAAAAATAAATTTCCTCCCATTGACCTTGCAATATATTGAATTACTTTGTTCTCAGTTGAACAAAATAACAACACTATGAAACTTTAATAATATTGTTTGGAAATTTGTTTAAGACCATAAATAAGACTTATCAATCTATATACAAGTTTACTTAAAACATGTGCTACAAAATCTTCCGATTGCACTATATAGATTTTGTATCTATTTGGCATAACTCCATATATATATAAAAAAAAAAAAAAATAAGCTATTAATGCCACGTTCACTTTGAAAGAATCTTTAAAAGATACTAGAAAAAAATACTTATTTCTTTACTATAAACTATCCACCCCACTTTCAGAGTGAAAACTTTATCATCTTTTATGGCATCTAATCACATACTTGATTAAGAATAAGAAACAACATTTATATATGTCGCTAAATCATGTTCTATTTCATACCGTGTAAAAGAACAGAACCTCCTCAGGGCCTCATATTTCTTTACCCATTCTGCGATGTAGAGGATATTGCAGTCATGCTCTCACAAATAGACTATATAGTTTAATGGAATAACTTATCGTCTTTCCCTAACAAATCTCCTGAGTAAAGTTACAACCACTTCATTCTACACTTGAGAGGTTTGAGAAATTTCATCATAAACTATATCAAGAATAGTACCTTAAACATCAACAAGTTTAGTTTATGGTATAGGAGATTCCACAATTGTCTGTATAGGTAAAGACAAAGACACAATAATCTCCATCGTACTATTATCTTTAATAGTCTGAGAGCAGCTATCCTCTACAATTACATCCAACTCTAGAAACTTTACTGTATATGATTTCATAATTCTTGTACCTTCTTTAGGGTCATAAAATCAATACCCCTTTGAACAATCTAGGTAAGATACAAAATAATTCCGAGTGGATCTGAATTGCAACACACTTAATATTGGATTAGATAACCACTTCTAAATTTAATAAGATTCAAGTAATTTTCGTCCAGTTCATAACTCAAAAGAAGTTTATAAAACAACTTTTTTAAGAAACACGTTTTGTATGTGAAAATGTTGTTTTCAAAAAATCAGCCCATAGAAGACTGAATAAATTAGTCTTACTAATCATACTCATCACCATGTTCATTATGGTGCATTATGCCTTTTGGCCAAATCCTTTTGTCAGGATTTTCGGGCATAGTAAATTAAGTTACCACCCAGAATTTACCAAGTATTTGACAAATGACCCTTTAAACTATTCAACATTGTCATACATGCCAAAATACTCGCTGCCACTGTTAGGCCTGACAACCTTTAAGACTAATTCTAACTGATTTATTCTTTACCTCGGTCATTTTACTTAATTATTCCTTAAATAAAAAAAAATTGGAAACAACATTTCAACCTTATATGAGACGTATATATCATTATGTTAAAAAGTCCTTGTAGATGTATCCTAATTTCAGTATTAGACAATGCATAATTTCAAGTCACTAAGGCTTCCAACATTTTTCTTTTTTTTTAGTAGTGCAATCAATTGGTAAACAATTTTTCAAGTGTTCCTGAATGGAACACTTCATGGACAATAAGCAAATTCTATTGCTCTTTTCTCAAGCAGCAAATCATATGTCCACAACTTAAAATTTGAAGCAGTAAAAACCTCAATAACAGTGGAGTTATTAATTAGAAACGGTGACCGAAAAACAAGCAATGTATATAATTAGCGTCATGTGAGCACTGTGTAACTTGACATATAAGTACACATCTAGAGAGTTACGCGCATAATCATATAATCACATTTGGGCAGAATACATTACATGCAGTTTTACACTTCCCACATGATAGCGGTTATGAGAATATATTCCAATCTTTGTGATTTCATCACCTTTGGGTATATGAACCACTAGGATCAATCACTCCTCCACCACACTATCATGTATCCCTCCATGAACTAATACACAATCACCTCCTTTGGGAGTACGACTAAAATAACAAGCAATGTATATAATTAGCATCATGTGAGCACTATGTAACTTGACGTATAAGTACACATCCAGAGAGTTATATGCAAAATCATATAATCACCTTTGGGTAGAATACATGACATGCAGTTGTACACTCCCCACATGATAGCGGTTATGAGAATATGTTCCAATTTTCGTGAATTCATCACCTTTGGGTATATGAACCACTAAGATCAGTCACTCCTCCATCATACCATCACGTATCCCTCCATGAACTAATACACAATCACTTCCTTTGGGAGTATAACTACGCATCATACTAGGAGACATCCCAATCAATATACGAGACCAAAATTTCTTAAATCCAATCAAGCGTGCCACTTTGGCGGTCACTACTTAATTAAATCATTGAAACTCTCTCATACTAGGGATATAAAACCTTACTACTCACATACACCATATATATATATATATATATATATATGTGATTTTAACTTTAGTGATAGGGGCAGTAAATCACCAAAATCACATATCATGCTAATTACACTCCTTTATTCATCCAGGAAAATCACTGATCATAGCAACACAAGAAACTTCTCATAACATAGAAGCAAGCATATCTTGTGTACCCCGATTACAGATTACCACAACAACATAAAAAGAATGCTAATTTAGAGGATCTATCGAAAGTTAACATCAATACCAATACAGGGTACCACAGATCGACAAGCCTGACAACTGATCCACTATCGCTCATGAGTTTCATAAGGCAAAACATGACTCCAAGTCAACAGCTAATTTATTAGCCAACTTTAAGTAACAACTTATCATTGCATCAACCAGTGGCCTATAAATTGAGTCAAACCACATAACCAAATATCTAAACCATAACAGTAGATACTATTGCTCTGCATAAATGTTGTCATACTTCTTAACCATAAAAAAATGTTCAACTTGATGGACATTAACAAGTGACCAGATAGTTTAGGTACAATGTGCAATAATTTAACTGACATGCATTACCCACACTCAGCAGATATGTTAATTAGTACAATTAGTTTGGTCACAGGTTCTTAAGATGTACATCATTCAAAGATTACCAGTGTGTAAAGGAGTATGCATGAGCAACAAAAGTTTCATTACTTTTACAGTTTCTCATTACCTCAATACATAATTCAAATATTATCCCATAATGGTTGTATCTCATTAAGCCAGCTTTAGTTCACAATAAAGTTTAATTTTTTATTAATGAATCACACCTTTATAATGTTTATGTGATAACATACCTGTAACCCAACACTTGTATTTCCAAAATCACATAAAATACAAGAAAAATACGCAAAAATACACTAAAAATACACGTATTTAGGGCTTTGTATGTATTTTCACATCCATAAAATCATCAAACATGTAAAATAAATACACCACAATATAGAGGATGGCCATACGAATCCAACACCGCCAGTCACGCGCCGAACAAAGGCTCCACGTGCCCGCATGTGCCGCCTGAGTGCGCGGCGCGTGGAGTTCATGTGCAGGGCAAAGAGATCGGTCAAAACCGGTCCAACCGGTTCCCGGCTCGACCGTCCAGTCCAACCTCCCGATCCGACCGGTTGACCGCTCCGATCAACAGTTGATTGGGTCAGGTCAGTCAACGGGTCGGGTCCTCGGATCTAGTCGGGTCCAGCCTGTGTCAATGACATCATTGTGACGTCAGCTCCTGCGTGCGTCACACGAGCGAGCCACGCCTTGCACGTGGTGGCACATGAGGGCACGTGATCGCGCGTGGGGCACATCTTTGACACCCAGATGGCGCGTGGCCACTTGTGGGGGCGCGTGGGGCCTCCTCCGGCGACGCACTGCCCATGGTTCTGCTCGTCTCGATGAGCCTAGTCCAAATTTGTGATTTTATTTTATTTTTATTGAACAAAAAATCTCGAAAATCACAAATTATGGCAAAAATTTTATGCGTTCGAGTTCTAGGGTTATGGTTGCTCTGATACCACATGTTGGATGCTAAACTCGCAACCCCAAGATCACCATAACCAGAACAAGAACATGTATAATTAAGTAGAAAGATTAACACACTTGATTTGGAATCTATCGTTCTTGAAGCGGAAGTGGAAAACCAATGTTCCATGCGCAAGTCCTTCTCCTCTATTGCCCTCCGTATCACTGACTCAATGAGACGGCCACCTCACCCTTTAGCGCTAGGTTAACACTCCTTATGTGAGGATACATGTGAGACATTAGGGTTAGATGAGAGACTTGAGCACTATTTATAGAGTTTCCAACCAAGCCCCCTCATTACAGGCCGGGCTCAACTCGACCCACACTAACCAGCCCCATATTAGATTAATTAAGAAACATTCTATCTCACCTTAGACCAACCCCATAAAACGGTAACCGTGAAACGGTAAATTACAATATCAATTAATGTAGTCCATATTAGGAAAACTCTTACAAATTGTCGCGATCAATTTTTCGAGTGTGAACCACCTATGATTTAGCTAATGGATTAGTAAGCCTGGACTTAGCTCGGGCTCTCCCAAGCCCATACCAATTCGCGACCTAGGTTCAAGTTCTTAACATGCAAATGATTTTTATCTAGGAGTCGCCACTAATCTAAATTTTAGTGGGTCGATTAGAAACCGAAGTAAAGTAACGGGAGTTTTACTTTACTCCTACGAACCAGAGATTATAGGTATGGGCACTTGGTTACATTAGATTTCTCTAATGCCCTTTCGGTACCATTCTTTAATTTTTCAAAAATGCTTTTGCAGGCAACTTAAATTGATTTTAAATCTATTTCCCTAACATGTGAGACGATCATGCGGGTGCGCAAACCACCAATTTAACACCCAGATAAACAATGAATAAATTGCAAGACTTACCTCAAGGCAACAAAAGCATCCGCAATGTTAAAACAAAATTCACATCAACAACCCTAGATATGATTTTTAATTAACACGCAATTTTTTCTTCTTTTTTTCACTTAATTAATTGAAATCATGCAATATGCAATGCAATATTAATTAAATGACCTAATTCTAATGACATGCACATGACATTTTTCTTTTTTCTTTCTTTCCCTTAAAAGAATGCAATTTATCATAGAAAATAAAACTAATTTATTCTAAGACATTTTTTTGTATTTTTTTTTTTATGAAATTCGAAATTAGGTAAAATGTGAAAATTACCTAGCTAGATTAAGATCCTATTCAATTTATATTAGGAATTAGGTTAAGCCAAATCCTAATTTAAACTAAAATATTATCTCAACCCAAGTAGTCCTAAAATGCAATCTATTTAAGAAAATACCTAAACTTATAATAAATTAAAAAACTATCTAAAAATAAACTAAGTACAATTTTACCCTAATATGCAATGACGTGCAAAATATGCCCTAATTCTACATGACATGCATGATGATTTTTTGTTGTTTTTCCTTTTTTCCTTTTTTTTAAAATTTTGAAATTAATAATTTCCAAATAATTAAACATGCAATCCAAAAAAAAAAAAAAAAAGAATTAGCAACCTAAATTAAT